>LS506118.1:70816-120884 GCA_900490845.1 Pristionchus japonicus | reverse complement strand
CCCGCCCCCACCACCACCGCGTCCCCCGTACCACGAACCTGACCCACCGAACCACACCACCTACCGTATAGTACCACCCTCTTGTTACCGTTCTCAGTCCTCCCATCTGACCACCCCGCCCCTCCTATTACTTGAACGATTCATTCAGTGTTTGCACCGCTCATTCCGTGTTATTCCCAACCACCACACTTCTATTCGTCTTTTCGATATTTGAATGTCTTCGCCCCACTGTTTCATGTAAAAGTTGACAGTTGTACCGTGTGATAAAAAGATGATTGATCGGCAGGGGAAATGGACCAAAAGCTGTCGATTTCACTATTATTTTATCTGTGAAAGGGGGGATAATACAACGTGAGGTAACACTGATGAATGGCTAGGAATACACGTGTTATAGATACGATAGGCAGTAAATACAGTAGACTATCTAGGAATCGATAATTAGGTACAATATTTATCGCGGGTGCATGATTCCTCGTCCTCCATCGACTCTCAGCAGATCGCCTGTGGTGAAGGTCGAATCGGGTCCCGCCAGGAAGAGAATAGCCTTGGCCACCTGAATGGAACGGTATCGATCGATATTGAGGAATTGCGGTATACCTCATCGGCCTCTCCAGGACGTCCGAGTGCGTGTGTAGTCTTGCTCTTCTCGAGGAACTGCAAATCGATTACCGTACCTCGAGGACAATCGTGGTGGGACTCACCGCCGCATAGGTCGCTTCATCCTGGCCGGCACGCTTGTGTAGATTGGTTACGGTAACGCCGGGACTGAAATTGTGGTGTAATCAGATCTGCGATTCGCCAAATCTCACCAGACGGCGTTAACTCGCACACCGTGAGGCGCCATCTCGAGCGCGAGGCACTTGGTGAACTGGTCCACAGCCGACTTGGACATGCAGTAGTAGGTCACGTTGGGGAACTGGAGGAAATCAAGTCAGTTATCGATTGATTCCAAATACGGTAGTCTTACCGGACAGGGGCCGTTGATGCTGCTCACGTTGACCACCGTACCCTTGGAGGTGATGATGTGCGGCAAGGCGGCGCGCGTCAGCTGCACCAGGCTGAGATAAGGTATCGATCAATCAATCAATAAATCGATAATTTACCGTACCTGCGGACGTTCGTGTCGAACACGCGATCGTACTGCTCGAGCGACGTGTCAAGCACGGCTCCGGCTGTGAGAATGCCCGCCGCGTTGACCTACCATGATATCGATTGGCTATCGTACTCTAGAGCTACCGTAGTTACTCAGGAAATCGATAACACCGTAACCCACCAGCGAGTCGATGCGACCGAAGTGCGCAAGCGTGTTTGCGACGATAGAGTCGCACGTGGTCGCGGCGGACAGGTCTCCGGCGGTTACCGTAATCTGCAATCGATACCGTAGTCTCTATGATCTACCGTAATCAAACTTACGTCATCCTTGGCGAGACCCGCCTCGACGCAACGATCGACGACTTCTGCGAGTGCCTGCTCGTTGCGGCCCGTGAGCGAGAGCTGAGAGATACAGCTACAGTACCCGATTTATCGATTATCGTAGAATAGGAGAAATTGCGGACTGACTTTAAATCGCGTACCTGGTACTTCTTCTGAGCGAAGAGGATGGAGGTGGCGCGGCCGATGCCGGATGAGGCTCCTGAAGGGAAGATGTTGGTGATTAATCGATAATCCTGATCGATAATACGATAATTTAGTGAATTTGACATGATCTCTACACTTTTGACTAGTTTTATAGTAAAACAACCCGATTTTGAGCAAAAAAAAGATGTATTCAAGTTCAAACTAACCAGTAATCACGGCAACCGGCATCTTTCCCGCTGCTCTTCCCGTTGCCGCCGTGGCAAAGCTGCGAACTAGCGAGTGGAGGCGCGAAATCGTGATATTATCACTCAGAAAGCGAGAGATAAGGCGGTCAGATCAACCGGGAAAATAGACTGAAGTTGCAGTCAGTTTGCGATTGGAGCAAGCGCGAACTGGCTTTATTAGCGTGCAAAATTCAATTGAATCAAAATTTCATTTAGAAATTTGACTGGAAGATGAGATGAACGAGGACAAGGGAAGCGAGATCGCTCTCCTCTCCCTCTCACCCGCACTCTCCGTGTCTGCGTTCGCGACGGGTGGTCGACACTGGACTCTCCTCGCTAACTACTCGCCCCGCTGATCTACTCGAATAAGGTACGATGGGGTTACTGTAGCATTACTGTGGCCGTAGATCAGTTCGCATCTAACTATAGATCTATAGATGTTGATCCGTGACTGTTGAACTTTGGATCAACAGTAGTCGTCGTCTGAAAGAGATCGCCAAAACAATAGTCCTTTGGCGATCTCTGGACAGTACTCTTCTGATCAAAAGAAATCTCAAAACATCTTGTTCTTTAATAGTAGATCAGAAGATCAGATCAATACTACAGAACTCTTCAAGCTACCGTATTGCAGACATCTTCATCATGGCCTTCTGGAATCGCGCCGCTCTGCTGCCCTGGCCACTCAACAACAACAACAACAATAATAATAACGCAAATAACAACAACAACAACGGAGGAGGAGGAGGATTGGTAGCCGCGGCCCCTCAAGCCGCGTTGGGCGCGCCTCTCGCGCCTGCACCCGTCAATCCGATGGCGCGTGCGGCCGCCGCGGCAGGGATGCGCGTGCGTCGCGGCGTGCGCGGCGTGCTCGGACGCGGCTGGGCGCCGGGAGCGGCCGGCAGACGTCAGTCGGAGACGTCGACGGCGAGGGAGCACGACGAGCAAGGAGAGGGACTGAGGGTGCAAGTGGGAGAGGAAGTAGCCGATCGATTCGCACGACTCAAGAGCAACCAGCACCTGGCCGTCAGAGGAGTCAAGAGAACCGGACCCGTGGATCTCGCGGTGAGTGATTTGGGTACGGTAGATAAGTAGTTATCGATCACAAGTAACGTATACTTCGTCTCTGGGTACTGTACGGTAGATAACTATGAAGTCAGTTCTCGATCACTGTCCTTCCTGCAAAGCCAGGGTTACTGTAGTCGACTTATTCCAGCGCGCCGCCACTTTGTCGGACGAGCGAGAGGCGACGGAGCGCGCGCTGCTCGACCGCTTTGTCGCCTGCATGGAGAAGGCTGTCGGCGACGGTGTCGAGGGTGAGAAAGGGGCGTGGCTTAAAAGGGGCGGAGCCTAATCAATCAATAACCCTGAATCTCAGGCGGCGCCACCGAGGAGGCGGAGGCCGAGCTGCTTGCGGAGCTGCGTGCCTGGTCGGATCGCGTGCGACGCGAGCGAGAGCAGGCAAGTCGGAGTGGGCGTGGCCTAAAAGGGGCGGAGCTTCATTCCAGAACGAGCAAGCGCGCGCGTACCTGCTCGCTCGCCGCGCGGATCTCGTGGCGAAGCAGGCCAGCCTCAACGCCGCCTGCCGCTACATCGAAGAGGCGTCGACCAAGATGACGCGTGAGTGGTGTCTCGCACGGAACGCGTTAGCCATTCGATAATTACAGTACCCCCGGCGCCGAGATGGTCCTCGCGCTACTAGAAGACTACTACCGTACCCCTCACTCCCCTCTACTCGACGATTACCGTACTCCTATCCCTCCTCCTACCGTATCCCCTTCCCCCTACTCTCCCTCTCTATCTGTCACATACACTCGAGATTCCAAGATGCCGAATGAACCCGCTAATAAAGATGATTACTGACTGATTGCTCTTTGATCTCGCAGTGAATCTCACATTACACACACCCTGTTGTTAATTACGGTATTCGGATTTCGAAGTGAAAATAACGTGCAATGTCTGCAGCGACTTTTAGTCTTTCACATTTGGGTAGCTGTGAACGACAGTAATCTTCGACTACAGTAATCTATAGGCAACAGAAGCCATGTGAACATAGAATGAACTAGTGCCGTTCCTTTGACCTCTCCATGCATTCGTAATTACACGCTTCTTTGAGGGTGGAGGGACTCCTCTCATCCTCTCATCTGGATAGTACAACCGCCTCTAAGTCTCTCCATTTATCGTGCTCTCTCGCCTTCAGGAAATGACGAGAGATCACGCATAAGTGAGAGAGCATCATGCGAATCTCGTGAGCATGACCTTCTGCCTGACTGACGAGATAGTGTGCGAAATGGAGAGAGCCCCACTGCTCCTCTCGCTCGCCGCGGTCACTATGGTTACGCAGTAGTCGCGCGATCTACCAGAGTGGAGAGAGCGCAGAGAAGCAGAGATGGGCGAGAGAGTGTAGAGGGAGGAGAGAGCCCCGACGACAAAGTAATGGGGTGGCGAGAACCCGGAGACTGTCGTGTTCGAGGATTTACTCATGCCCTCAAGGCTCGTTTCCTAGTTTCTCCCTGTTTCGAAATGTGTGCTCTGCTTGCACGGCTAAACAAGCTGTATGATTCAATAGGGGATATCGAATCCCACGCCTTTTTGTTCTGTTCATGGGATGGATTCTGTAGTCTATAACACTGTCTGACCATCGAGAGACCACGCGCGATCGTCAGTCGACCAGTGCAATCCCGCGTAATCGCTGCCCCACTCTCCCTCCTGACAGATACCACCACTTTCCTGTTCACGACTCTCTCGATTTGCTTTTATCTCTCGCCGGTCAGAGACGACGAGAGAGTACGTGGATTGGAGAGAGTAAAACGTCTGTTCCGACGTGCGATCGAACCATTTCTGTAGTGATCGGGCGCGAGTGAGAGACCGCCAGAGACCCAGAGCTAACCCGATCTGTTCACTTTTCCCCTCCTCCCTCTCTCCTCTGTGACACCCACTAGCACATTCTCGGATGATAAATGTCTCCCTCTATCAGTCAAATCGTCTGGCCCTCCTCGATCAGTGTGCTATCTCGCTTTGTCTAACCAGCTAGAGATCATGTAAAATCGAGAGAGCCGAGAACATTTTCTGCGTGAATCATCAGCCCATTGAAGCGGTTGGGTTACTCACCGTCATATTCTTAGCATCTGGTCTTTCGTTCCTCAGCCTAATCTGCAATCATCCACTCATCATTATCCTATTACTGTTAATCCCGACTATCGCATGTGATCTTTGATCTCTAATGATTATCCTGGTGTTATCACCTGCTATTTTGTCTTTTGCTCCCGAAATGATGCGAGCTATCTTATTCATCATCAGATTCTTCGAAATTTCTCACAAGGAAACTCCTCATTCAGCGCATACGCATTCGCGATCCGCGTATCCGCTTCGGACGCGCGAGACGCGTGAGGACACGACGGAGGCGACGCGGAAGCGGAGACGCGCGATGGGCGCGGCGCTCTGCTGCAGGACGGGCGTTGGCGCCTCGCCAGCGAATGGAGGCACGACGACCGGGAGTAATCACAACAATAACACGATCAACGAGAACAAAAGGAAGAAGGTGAAGAGGTACGGTATCGAGTGGATACGGTTGCTTGATCGATCGATAATTAACTTACGTTTCAGGACCATCCAAATGATAGCGCTGGGCGTGCAAGATGCGGGCAAGACGCACGCTGTGAAACTGCTCAAAGGAGGTCAGAATTGGTAACAAAATCGTGATTTTCACACCTCTTGTGCTCTTTCTGGACTTCCCAATCTGATATTGGACCCAAAATACGCGAATTTCCACCTTCACATGCATAATTTTCAGCTGTTTGTTTGACGCAAGTCACATTCACCTGCCCACTTTCAGAGCCACCGATAGGTCTCACGTCCTCGGTTGGATTCTCCACGTTTGGTTTCCACTACGATAAGGTGCGTAGTTTGATCTTTGATCTTTCTTTCCTGTAGATTAATCATTGATCTTTGACAGTTATTCGATGTCGGCCTGTACGACGTCGGTGGTCGACCGTCAATACGAAATATCTGGTACAACTACCTGGCTGAGGTGAGATCAGACTATTGAGATCAAAGATCAAAGATCAAACTTCGCTTTAGTGTCACGCCCTGATCTTCATCGTCAACCTGCAAGACATGAATGCTGCGACCATCGACGAGTCAGCGGATCTACTCAAGGTAGGATATCTCGGAACATCCGAGGGACTAGAGATCAAAGATCAGACTACAAAGATCAAAGATCATCCTCTCAGGACCTCGCAGGACGCGAGGACGTGCACGGGAAGCCAATCATGCTCGTCCTCAATCGACCCGCACCCGACTTTGATGAGATCACTTTCGTTGCCAGGGTGCGTTGGTCTTTGATCTTTGTCTGAATCGATTGACTACCGTAGCAAGTACCCTGACAACTATGTAGCTATCGATCTCCTCTCCAGTTGGGTCTGCACGAGCCTCCCTTCAACGTCGACCAGCGCTTCCACATCTGTCGAATGCACAACTACGATGGATACGTGAGTATATTGTAGACTACCGTAACTCTATAGTACCGTATCCCTCTATTGATCGATGACCTACAGTAACCATGAAGTACCGTATTTCAGTTGGACCAGCAAAAGCCTTCCTCGTCCACTTTCGTAGCTCGGGAGAAGAAGCTCTCTGACCCCTTGTTATCAGGGTTCAAGTCCTTCGTCGATAAGGTACGTCATCGTTCTTCTTTCAACATTTGCACAGTCGCCTAAGGATGACTGTCCCTTCTACAACTCATAGTTCGATGTAGATTTCTCTGAAAGTTGATCCATCAAGGATTACGAAAGAGTGCTCACTAAAAGACCAACGATCAAAGATCAAATTCCAGGTCGTAACCGAATTCGTCCTTCTCGACGTCGGCGTCACTGACGCGAAACGTCGTCTGGAAGAGCGAGTGGCGCGTGACAAAGCCGCCCGCGCCGCTCGAGCCTTGCAACGGGAGCAGGAAGAACGAGATCGGGCGGCCGGCATTCAGGAAACGGCCATGGATGAACCTCCTGCAGCCGCACCTGCTGCTGCGGTCGTAGAGCATCCGCTGGAGCAGCCCGGTCCCTCGGGCATCGCCAATCAGGCCTTCGAGGTCGATACCGTGGCGGATACCGTAGCCGCGCGGCGGAGTGACGAGACCTCTCCGATCAGTCGACAATTCGAGGACGATAAGTAAGTACGGTAGCAGGGTAGAGCAGTAGTGGATAATAGTGCCTTCTCGTAGCATCTCGTCGGATGTCTTCATGCCACCTTCCAGAGAGCCCTCCATCCAATCGGGCACCCTCCACCCGCCAAGGCCACTGCCTCATCCACCTGGAGGTGAGAGCATGAGGGAAGAACACAGAAACCATCCCATTTCAGAAACAGGAATAATGGGAGAACTATCACCACAACCGGAAAGGCCAACGCCAGTCTCCCAACCATTACCTCCCATTCCCGCTCCAAGGAAAATATCTAATGCATCAACCAAGACAATATTCGTCGATTCGAGGACAAGTATGCAATCAGCTAGAATCAATAGAATGAAACAACAATTTCAGCCCTGAAGCTGAGTCGAATGGAGAGAATACAAATGGGAATTCAATCAAGAACTAAACCAAAGGAACCAATCCTTAACGGGCACGTGAACACAGCTTACCTTCCCGAAGTTGCTTAGACCCGCCATATTACCCCCACTACGTGTATGCTAGGACATATTTTGATGATGTGAATAAAGCATGTTGGAGATAATGCGGCAGATAATTTATCGGCCAACAACATAACAAACAAAACAACGCGACAGGGTGGAGAAGGTCGATGTTGTTTCCCAGTTGGAGAAGGCCAAGGGGGATGGGCCTGGGGCCACCCAATTAGTCGAAGAGTCCGAAGCCCATGTCATCGTCGGACTCCTCCTTGGGCTCCTCCTTCTTCTTCTCAGCGGGAGCGGCGGCGGCCGGGGCGTCTCCAGCGGGAGCAGCAGCGGCGGCGGGGGCTCCACCTCCGACTCCGGACGAGACAGAGGAGATGAGGTCCTGAAGAGGATAGATAATTGATACCAAAATTAAAAGAATTGACATGTTTTGAATTTCCATCATAAAAATATCTAATTGTTCTCAAAAATCCAGGTGATATTTGAAATATGAATATTAAACTCACAGAGACGTTGACTCCCTCGAGGGCCTTGGCGAAGAGGCCGGGCCAGAAAGGCTCAACGGTGACGTTGGCGGCCTTCAGGAGAGTGGCGATCTTGTCTCCGGTGATGGCGACCTGAATAAATTAATATTGACCAGTACGGAACATTTTAAAGCAAATCACACTAGCAAGAAAAGAGGAAATCAACGTACATCGTCGTCCTGGAGGACGAGTGCGGCGTAGACGCAAGCCTGCTCCTCGATGGTCGACATCTTGTTCTAGGTGTACGTTGCGTTAGCCTTAGCTCACTTGGAGAACGTTACACTTGGTGACAAGTGCTAAAACGAAACCATTGAACAAATCCAATGGGGAGAGGGAGGGATCAGGTATCGAAATGGTCATGAACCATTTGAATGAAATCAGAAAACAACAAGATAAAAGCATGTAATGTTCTTTATTACATGTAGCCAAATCAACAACGCTGCCTTAGGCAACCAGAACGCAAGCTCCTCCGGCAGCCTTGATCTTCTGTTCGGCGGAGTGGGAGAAGAACTTGGCCTTTACAATAACGGGCTGCTTGGGGAGCAGTCCCTTACCGAGGACCTGGAAACGCGAAATAAGAAAAAAAGAACATGATCGGTAGCTCAAGACTATTACAGAAAGAACAACTATCAAGGTTTTAGTGTTCCAACGATAACAAATTAAGGTAATAAAACAAACAATACTCACCTTGAAGTATCCGTTGGCGACGCAGTCGATGACGGGAGCCTTGTCGGTGACCTTCTCGAAGTTCTGGCGGTACTCCTCGGAGACCAGAGACCAGACCTTGTCGATGTTGATCGTGGGGCAGTGCTCACGGTTCTTGCGGAGATGGTAGTTCCTCATACCAACCTGCAAACGATAAATTAAAGTGGAAACTTGATATGAGACACATGTTAAAACCGATAAAAAGAAGAAAATCCAGACTTTATTCAAATTACTAACCTTTCCGAAGTATCCAGGATGGTACTTGTCGAAGTTGATTCTGTGGTGGTGCTGGCCTCCAGCGTTACCGCGACCTCCGGGGTGCTTGCGGTGCTTACCCACACGACCGTGACCGTGGGACACGTGTCCTCTAAGCTTTCTGGTCTTCTTCTTTGAGGTGGCCATACCTGTAAGAGTGAACTTGAGTAAAACGGTCAGAAACGGGCAAAGAATCTTACGCAACGATCGAGCGGGAACCGATAAACTATACTTGAGCAAAATATTGCAAAATTATAATAAAGTTCACGTTGAGAAAAGCATGTAAAGAAAAGAAAAAAGATTTTGGGAAAGTGGTACTTTTGCCCGAAAATGCAACGCATACGGTACTCGCTACTAAATACAGTATGACTCAAAACTCGTATATGCTATTATTTCATGCGTATCTTTATAAAAGTTTAATGTTTTGTTTTTGAATAATGAACATTAACCGTATTGTCCTAGTAGTGCATATGATTACGTGTATAATTGAAATAATCCGTTTAAATCAAAGAATACTAATCTTTACTGATTATAGCAGTCAGGCATATCCAGACGAGACCTTCCCAGTTCAAGAATTATTTTTCAGTTCGCGATCGTAAATAAAATTTTGACGAAATAAATTTGTTTTTCGCCTTGTTTATCGATTTGCTGCTTTCGTTTGTTCTTATTAAGCTACGGAAATACGCTTCAGATATGGCCGCTGCTGCTCAGAAGCTTTTGTCTCGCATGGGAACTCTCGGAGTCGGCCTTGCCGTCGCCGGAGGAGTCGCACAGTCTGCCCTCTACAACGGTTCGTTTTCTAGTTTCCTAAACTTGTTATTTATTATTGGGGACTCTTGTTCCATTCTTTGTACTTATAGGCGATCCCTAGTTCACTGTCCATGTTACAGTTGATGGAGGACAGCGTGCCGTTATCTTCGATCGTTTCTCCGGAGTGAAGAATGAAATCGTTGGCGAGGGGACGCACTTCATCATTCCCTGGGTGCAGCGACCCATTCACTTCGACATCAGATCCACGCCCAGAGCAATCTCCACCATCACCGGATCGAAGGGTTCTTTTTTTAATTCATCTCTACTTTCGCAATTTTCCTGTCAAATTTATTGTCCAATTTGCTTCACTCGACCCTGCGCAGATCTGCAAAACGTGCAAATCACGCTGCGCATCCTCCACCGTCCCGACCCCGCCAAGCTCCCGTCCATCTACCTCAACATCGGTCTGGACTATGCTGAGCGTGTCCTGCCCTCGATCACCAATGAAGTGCTCAAGGCTGTCGTGGTTCGTTTTCTCATTAATTTACTCTTGTAAGTTCAATAGTTAATTATTATACTATCATAATAAATTGAATATTTTAGGCACAGTTCGACGCTCACGAGATGATCACTCAGCGTGAGAAGGTCTCCAAGCAGGTCTCCGCTGCTCTCTGCGAGCGTGCCGCCCAGTTCGGCCTTCTTCTCGACGATATCTCCATCGTATGACTTTAAATCGTTTCTCAACGAGTCGATAACATTACTTATTCGACTGGTGATAAGAATTTGATCTGATTGCAGACTCACCTCGGTTTCGGTCGCGAGTTCACGGAGGCCGTCGAGATGAAGCAGGTCGCTCAGCAGGAGGCCGAGAAGGCCAAGTACCTCGTCGAGAAGGCCGAGCAGATGAAGATTGCCGCCATCACCACGGCTGAGGGAGACGCCCAAGCCGCCAAGCTCCTGTCTCTGGTACGATTTCAGCTAAAAATTAGCTTATAATTAGCATGATTAATGGGTAATTGATAATTGATTAGTGTTGCTTCAGGCGTTCAAGGGCGCGGGAGATTCCCTGATCGAGCTGCGTAAGATCGAGGCCGCCGAGGAGATCGCCGAGCGCATGGCCAAGGCCAAGAACGTCGCCTACCTTCCCAGCAACCAGAATACCCTTCTTAACCTCAACCAAGTCTAAGCTCCCGACGATGATGATGTGGTAGTAGGTCATGATCCCAAGCATCTCTCAATTTGATATCAGTGTTTATCGCCAATAGATTTGTTAGACAACGTTAGCTGTGTTGAGTTATTCCTTCATCTATTTGATTTTCTTTTACAAAAACCTCGTTGTTATGGCTTCGCTTTATTGGCCATTCGAAATTCCATCAACGCATTCTGTTGACTTGTTTTTGTTTGTAGTAGAACGATAAAGATCTGCATAGTATTGAATTAATTTGTGTTTGGCTCCAGAACGGTATCCGAACCGTATCTCTTACTTGATGCTTCGAAGATTGTTGTGATTTGTGCGGTGTGGTAATGGTAGTGATGTTGCAGGGTAACACAGGACACTAGTCCAACAATCCGATCAAGATGGTGCTCCAATGCCGATTCTACTCGAGTCCCTTCCCCGACGTTGAAGACGTCGTGATGGCGAACGTCACCAAGATCGCCGACATGGGCGCGTACGTCCATCTGATGGAATACGGAAACAAGGGTACGATACTATCGATTGATTGTAACCTTCTACTAATCAATATTCAATGGAATGACTTTACAGAGGGTATGATCCTGCTGTCCGAGCTGTCCCGCAGACGTATCCGTTCGGTGAACAAGCTGATTCGCGTCGGACGATCCGAGTGCGTCGTCGTCATCAGAGTTGACAAGGACAAGGGTCAGTAATTAACAATTATCGTCTTAAATTTGGTTTTAATGAAAAAATTAAATAATATAATTGCAGGATACATCGATCTCTCCAAGCGACGAGTCTACGCCAAGGATCTGCTCCAGTGCGAGGAGCGATACGCTAAGGCCAAGGTAGGCTTTTTAAAATTCAATTATTTGATTAGCTAATTAGGGGCTAATCGATTAAATTAAAATAAATAATTAACTGGATTTTGCAGGCCGTGAACAGCATCCTCCGCCACGTCGCCGAACAGCTCGGATACGACCAGAACGAGCAGCTAGAGGTGTCTATTTTAATTAATGATTTAATTAAGCTAATTACTAATTCAAAAATACAGTTTTATGCTTAATTATACTATGGTGCAGGACCTCTACAACCGCACTGCGTGGCACTTCGATAGAAAAGAGAAGAGAAGAGCCGCGGCTTACGATGTTTTCAAGAAGGCCATCCAGTGAGTTTCATTGTGAAAAAAAATCAATTAGCATGCTCCATAAGGACTCAAGAGGAACACAAGTTTTCTTGTCAACAGAGGTTGTCGATTTATCGGTCATTTGAATTCGCATAATCAATCTTCAACCTCATTCCTCCTTTGCAGTGACCCTACCGTACTCGATGAGTGCGAGATCGACCAGGACATCAAGGACAAGCTCATCGAGGACATCAGAAAGAAGCTCACGCCCCAGGCTGTCAAGATCAGAGCAGATATCGAGGTATGACTCTCAATTACTTTTTTCCTATCAATTTTTTTTTTTCGTTTCATGACCAACTCGATCATTGTTTTTACATGAGTTCAAACACTCTTGTGATACATTTCACACATCTCAGCTGTGAGAGTATCTATTAGTACGAATATTTGTTAATCAAAAAATTTGTCGGTTTAAAATTAACTAATGATGACGTAACTTCTTTTCAGGTATCGTGCTTCGCCTACGAGGGTATCGAGGCAGTGAAGGAGGCGCTTGGCGAGGGCAAGAAGTGCTCCACCGAAGCGCTTCCCATCAAGGTAATTGCGACTTCCACTTTCCATTTCACTAACTTGCCTGATTTGTGTTTCATGTAAAGCACAAGTTCTCATGTCAACAACATTTTTTTCCGCATCAAAACAAGGTAGAAAAATATATTATCGAACTTTCAGATCAATCTGATCGCTGCTCCTCACTTCGTCGTCACCACGTCGACGCTTGACAGGGAAGGTGAGTGAGGGGAAGTGGGTTTTGGGAACTGATCTTCAAAGACTGAAACACAGACAAGATTGAGAAAAGATTGATTAATTAATATGTCACTTAATTATTATTTCATAATTAATATTAGTAATAATTCAATTCCCAGACGGTCTTGCCTCGGTGCAGGCGTGTCTCGACGTGATCAAGGCAGCAATCGAGAAGAAGGGCGGCAAGTTCAACATCAAGGACGCTGTGAGTTACCTGTTCCATGTTCAGCACAAGTTCACATGTGATCTGCTAGTTTCAATTGATCTTATTGGTAATCATGTGAAGTAACTCTACAGAAATTTCAGAATGAAACATAGTTGGGCAGCAGGCTTCAACAATTTGCGTGGTTTATTAATTTATTAATTGCTGCTGATTAATTTCCTTCTTCTCAGGTTCGCGTCGTCTCCGACCTCGACGACGAGGAGATGCGCAAGAAGATGGAGATGCTCGATCTGGTCAGTTCGTGATAGGATCCAAGGGTGTGGAAAAGGCTACGGTAGTCGACGATCAATAACTGATGATGATCGTTGCAGGAAGCGGAGGAAGACGAGGATGAGGATGAGGAGGAGAGCGAGGACGACGATGGTCTCGTCGCGCCCAAGGGACTCGATGCTGAGATGGATGCTGAGGTACGGTAGTCGGCATTGATTATCGATTGGTCGATTACGGTAATCGATTGGCTAGAGCTCAATGAATAATTTGCAGGAGGCAAGCAGGCAAAAGGCCGGAGGCAAGAAGGAGGAGGATGATAGTGATGACAGCGATGCATAAGAAGGATAACGTCATTGATTATCGATTTTATCGATTGTTCGACTTCCCTGGGTCGCCCCTACCCCCACTCTCACCCTTCCTAGCTCTCGAGTATTTCAGATTACTTTCCGTGAGGGGTTCTATATCTTTCTGATGTCTAAATTATGTTGTTTCGATTGTCTTGCACTAGGCCCTCTATTCATTTCCCTTCCGTCGCCCCGGTTTATCGTGGTTTCCCCTTCTAGCCCCTGATCATTGTTGAAAGTGAACGTATTCCGACTCGCGAAATATTGTTGTTTGTTTCTGAACGTTTTGTATTTCTGATGGTGAGGTGGTTACAGTTTATTGAAATAAAGATGAATATGCTATGATAATCTCATTGTTGCATGAGGGAACATACCTCAAGATTGCTGTATTTTTTAACGTTTGGGGTTTGGCGTTCAGTTATTGGCACCGATCTAATGCAATTGAGCTTGCAGGGTAACAAGGCTCGATCAAGATGGTGCTCCAATGCCGATTCTACTCGAGTCCCTTCCCCAAGGTGTGGGATATCGTGATGGCTAGGGTCACGAAGATCACCGAGGTGGGCGCGTTCGTCCATCTGCTGGAGTACGGAAACAAGGGTACGGTATTATCGTTTAATTATGATCTGGTAATCGAAAATCACTGGAAAGCCATTACAGAGGGCATGATCCTGCTGTCCGAGCTTTCGCGCAGACGTGTCCGCTCTGCGAACAAGTTGATTCGCGTTGGACGATCCGAGTGCGTCGTCGTCATCAGAGTCGATCAGTGTGAGCTAGTTGAAAATTAAAGAAAAATCCAAAGAATTCAAAGTAATTCAGTCTCTTTCAGGTGATGAAAGCGATACTGATAAATTCATTCATTCAGGTGGTTATTATGCGCAAAGCAAATTTTTTGCAATTGATCCGCGCCGATCGAGAAAGGGATACATCGATCTCTCGAAGCGACGCGTCTGCGCCAAGGATCTGCTCCAGTTCGAAGAGCGATACGCTAAGGCCAAGGTCTGATTAGTGAATTAGTTAAGGGTTCATTAATTAACTAAAATCATTAAGCACTTAATTAATTTCAGTTAGTGCACGACATCCTCCGTCACTCCGCCGAACAGCTCGGATACGACCAGAACGAGCAGCTAGAGGTGCGTATGTTAGTTAATTGCTTAGATTAATTTCAAATTCAAATACAATGGGCCTAATTGTAACATGATACAGGGCCTCTACAATCGCACTGCGTGGCACTTCGATCGGACAGAGAATAGAAGAGCCGCGGCTTACGATGTTTTCAAGAAGGCCTTCTAGTTAGTTTTCCAAATTCTATGCTACTTTTCTTCGCACGCGTTATCCAGGTTCCTGCTGAATACACCTGTTTAGCTGCTCATAAGCATAGAATCACAAAAGAATTGTGTTGTTCGAATTGTTAAAGCAGGCTCATCTCAGAAGAATAACAAAGAAGTGCAAAATTGAGCATAGAACAATTTTGCTACGAACAATCTCCAACCCATCTTTTCTTCAGTGACCCGACCGTACTCGACGAGTGCGAGATCGACCAGGACATCAAGGACAAGCTCATCGAGAACATTAGGAAAATATTTTTGCTCCAGGGAGTCAAGATCAGAGCCGATATCGAGGTTCTATATTTGTTCTTTTCACCATGATCTTGAATGGCTTTAAACGGACATCCATACCTACAGAATAGTGATGATGCAACGCTACTTGCAGGTATCATGCTCTAACTACGAGGGCATCGATGCAGTGAAGGGGCGAGGGCAAGAAATGTTCCATCGGCGGGCCTCCCATCCAGGTCAATTTGCCCTCCGTCTCCTCCCCAGTTGTCTCCTACTTCTATCTCTGTTTCTCTGAAGTAGTATCTGTATGAGTAGTATCTACTCATTCACCTTCTTCTATTCGAATGATTACAGATCAAATTGATCGCGTCTCCCCACTTCATCGTCACCACGACGGCGATCGATAGGGAAGGTAAGCATTTGTATTGTTATTGTTTATATCAATGCATTATTATTATTAATATCTGTTTTTCATATTTTTTGAATCTATGCGACCTGACAGTGAGTGATCATTCCCAGACGGTCTTGCCTCGGTGCAGGCGTGTCTCGACGCGATCAAGGCGACTATCGAGGAGAAGGGCGGCAAGTTCAACATCAAGGATGCTGTTAGTTTCATTCACATAATTGATAGTTTTCTGCAGTTTTTTTCAGACAAAATTACACGAAAGTTTATGGACGAAATTGATATTGAAAAGGTTGAACATGACTCATTGAATTTGCATTTGTTCTTTGATGGAGATCATCTCTGTAAATTCCCGTCTCACAATCAGATTCGCGTCGTCTCCGGTCTCGGTGTTAGCAAGATGATCAAGGAGATCGAGATGCTCAATCTGGTCAGTTCACGATAGATTATTCAGTTATATTTAACTGCATGTATTGATTATTGAAGCTGATTGAAACACCAGCTTTGTGCTGAATACGGTACATTGGAGTTTGGTTGCAGGAGGCGAGCAGACGAGAGGCGAAGAATGAGGAGGAGGATGAGGATAGCGACTCCCCTGGGTCAGTCCCATACCCCCATTCTCATCGTTTCTAGCTCTCAAGTATTTCAGAATACTTACGTGTTTTATTTCTCCTTTATGCATAAATTATGTGGTTTTGCACCTACCCTTATACTCATCATTCTCCCGGTGATCTTGTTTTTCCCTTCTAGCCCCTGATCATTGTTGGAAATGAACGTATTCCGACTCGCAAAATATTGCTGTTTGTTTCTGAGCGTTTTGTATTTCACGTGGTGAGGTGGTTGTAGTTTCATAAAATGAACTGGAATACCTCATTGTTGTACGTAAGCATACACGGGAGATGGGATTGTCTAGCAATGGCAGTCCTTTATCAAAGCAACAGTAACGGCAGCAACAATTCGTAACTAGAGTCTAGTCTCGATTACCGTCCGAGTCTAAACTTCATCTGAATCCCCTTGAGTGCATCGATATCGTCCTTGCTTGTGATTCCCATCTTCTTGAAATCCTCCTCGTCGAATGTTTGAATGAGTTGGAACTCTGTGACGTCCTGAGAGATCAAAGATCACTCACAAAGATCCGATCGCTTGACAGAAAAAAAGAAGAGTTTGATCATCAAACTGACCTGATCCTCAAAAATGTTGACGAGGTGAGCGAGACCCATTCGCTTGAGTTCCTGCATTGCTGAGCCTGAAGCGTGAAATAGATTAGGGATCGAAGAGTGATTATTACTCAAATCATTACAATTGCGCAGGTAGATTTATAGAGTTCGAAATACGGGTCTCTTCATTTCGCACAGTGCATCACCACTTAGAGAGATGAGAAAGTGCTAAAAAATTGACAACTGCCGGTATTTTGAACAGATTTACCAGTAGTCAATGCCTCTCCCCGTGTCACTCTCGTGGAATAGGGCGAATTTCGACGAGGAACGATGCCGACCAAGTGAGGAGTCGAGCGGAAGCTGAGGAGAGCAAAGATTCAAATCTTTTTTAAAATTATTTTTTCGTTCGATGACCGACTCACATCCTAGCTCTTGTATTTCATTGTCATTTCAAGAACATGTGAAACTCAATCGAACGATCGCTGAATAAAGGCGTCTAAAAATTCGAGTCAAGAGAAAGATCAAAGATCATCCAGCATACCTCCTCAGAGTCGAACTGCTCTCCTCCAACGGCGTCAGACTATTGCTGCTAATAGCCAGTGATCGGGCACTTCCGAGTGAATCGACAGAGGAGATCGAGTCTCGAGATTTCTTGATCATCCTGGAATTGAAAAAGATTGGAGAGATTATTAGAATTATTTGTATTCGCCATGAAGTCGCCAACTGATCCCCGTTCTTGCACTGCTCTCGCTTATGCAGAGTACGTGAAACACAATCGAAAACAAACTTTTCTTGTTTTATCTGTGTTAATTATTGAACTCCCCTGAACTTCCTTTCTAGAAGGGTGTGGGACGAAAAGGTTGTTCAGGTTAAATCATAACGCCATCTTTCATCCAACCGTACCTCGGGGTGGTTCGATGCGGGGTGCCTCCTCCGGTTGTCTCCGATCGACGAATGCGTGTTTGTTGTGGAACATCGAGCAATGGGTCTCCTGAGCCACTCACTCCCGGCGAGCGAGTCATCGAGAAGCGACTACTGAAGGGAGAAGAGGTACTGTAGGCTACTGTAGTTCATTCTGTATGCCGTTACAGCTACGATAGCATGTCTGGTGATAAGACAGTTCGACAAAGAACATGATAACGATAACAAAATTTCAAGAAATTATGTTTGAAAATATTTTTGTCGAAATGTCCTTTTTCGAAATGTCGCTTTCCGATTTTTATTCGTCGTACTGTCTTATCACCCATGGTCTAGGGTACTATAGAAGATACTGCATGGGAATCAGCTACCGTGTGATTGTATACAAGACATGGTAGTTACGGTACCTCGGATACGGCGACCGTGGCATCAGAGGTTGCTGCAGCTGCTGCGACTCCACCTTGCGACCGCGGAAACCCTGTGACGATCATTGACCACTGTAGTCTCGAATTATCGATCGAAACTAACGTAAGAGCTGGATCGGAAAACAGCCAGGTCGAGGACGTCCTTGGGGAGTTGATCGCTGTCGACGTTCTGAAGTTTCCATTTGATCTTTGATCTTTGATTTTTCACCAGGTGTTGTAGGATCTTCCATGGGAGGTACAACGCACCTGCGACCCCCTCGGCTCCGTGTCTCTGTTGTACAAATCGTAGAAGCAAACTGCAGCGAATGATTGTGATTCCTGTTATTATGAGTCTGACTCAACAACTGTCCCACTGAACTACCTCAGCCATGCTCCTCGCGACGTCAATCAGCCGATTCAGATTGTGCTTCTCCCTCCGTTTCACCCACTCTCGACGGCCGAGGATCAGATCGCCAGCCAGGAGCAGTTTCTGAATGGAAAGACCTGCATTCAAATGTGTGTTTCACAAGCATCGATTATGTTTCACAGCTCGATGATCTCTGCGCGAATGGTTTTCAAATCGGTATCGTCCGGAAAATCGATAAGAAAAAAACCATAACGATGAACGATGCTCCTCCTCCAAGGACAAACAAGATAGACTGCAGAAAATTAGATACTGCTTACTCGATGATTCCTCATCTCGTACGATTCTCTCTCAAACATATTGCAAATCTACAAATTCTCGCGCGCATCACACCAATCTACGAACCACAATTTTCTGGTTCCCATTCGGCGATCCCTAAGATGTAATCAATTTCGTAGTCGCCTTCCTCATTTCACCCACGTTGTGGGTATCCTGCTTGCATAGATACGCATAACAAAAGATACGCACATGTGCTATGCTTCGAAGGCTGCATTCTGGCTAGTATTCGGACTCCTAGATGTGATCAAAGGCTGAATATTCTCACCCGATGGTTCCTTCCCACCATCGGCCAGGTCGCCTTCCTCATCTCGTACGTTTCTCGCATCCTTATCGCTGCTGCTTGAGAGTCACTGCGATCGTGCATGCCGAACTGGAAAGGGATCGTTGACATCAGCATCGAGAATTTCAGAGCCTAGTACATGAACATTCTGTGTTTGAATGATATGGAAATGTTGAGAATCATGAGAAGGTTCGTTCTAAAGACAACTAATGACAGAGTTCTTGATATTTCGTTGAGTTGAAATGTTGCTATTGTTGTTGTTGTTGTCGTTGTTGTTGTTGTTGTTGTTTTTGTTTAGTGCTTACCTTATGCCTGCTGCTGCTCAGCATCTTCGTCAGCGGCCCCGCCCCTCCAGACAGTCGAAACACGGACTGCTTCTTGGGGGAGTAGGTGGAGAGCGCGAGACGGACTGTGTCCTCAGCATCTTCTGAAGGTCAAAGATAGACCAAGATTAAAGATCAAACTACAATCATTCCGAACAATCAGGGAATGATAGTAGATTGATACAGGATTGGTACAAGGACAGCTCACGAAGAATTCACTAACCGAAAGAAGCCAAGTAGAGATCCCAAGCAGTCTGTCCGAGGTTGTTCATCGCACTCGTTGAGGCTCCATTGGAGAGGAGTAGTTCGACGAATTCGTGGTCTCTGTTGAGTTAAAAAATAATTATTTAGATCAGAAAACAGTGGAATGTTTCAACGTTTTTGCAGGCAAAATGAAATATGTTTCAAGCTTTTCATTTCTCCGTTGAAATGATTATTTCATCGATACAGTGATATTCTCCGGCAATACAAAATTCTACTCCTGCCCGACTGTTTGCATCTATACGATTCGTTGTTATGGCACTGAAGCGTGTCAGGATCAAAGATTACCGCACCTCAACAGAGCAGCGACCATCAATGAGTCTAGTGCGAGTTTCGACTCCGCGTCAGTGACTGGCTGATCCAGTTGCACGAGCATGTGACGAAGCTGAGACGAGGAAATCAGATATCAAAGATCAGACGTACAACCCCAAGAAATGTAGAGTAAGAATGAATGGATGAATTGCATACGTTTCACAAGTGGTTCGAAAGATTAGGAAGCTATCATTGTAGATTGTTCGCTGGATCATAAGGGAAGTATAATAACTGACCGCATTGATGTTGCCTGCCAGTGTAGAGAAGACGGTGGGTGGCACGCCGTCAGGGACGATCTCTTTTCGCTGCAAGATCAGAGTTCAAAGATCAACTGCTATCACATCCGTGATCGACTACAGTAGCCTACACTACAGTAGTCTTTCGTACTCCTCACCTCAATCGACTTGCTCATCTTGGCCAGATCTCCCTCCAGAATCAGCTGTCGCAGGTCCTTCGTCTCGGTGGGAATTTCTGAATGTTGATAGATCAGACTCCGCCCCTCTTGACCACGCCCACTCCAAGCCACGCCCACCCCAAGCCCCGCCCACTCACTCCTTTTTGAGGTGTGGTCACTGAACAACTCGACAATGTCGAATCGCTTCTGGTAGTCGGCAAGTTGCATCGCTGTTTTGCCCCTGGAATGAAGTGAGTGTTGAAAAAGCGATTGATACAGTTTGGTAACTAGGTTTCTTACACCTCATTGTTCATTCATTGTCAGCGTTCTGCATGCAAAGTGAACCTCATTGTGCGCATCCATCTCAATCATAACTTCTTCGCCCGGTTGAGTTTCATTCGAAAGTAACTTGAAAAATGAGAAACATTGAAGTCAGTTCTCTTCATTCTCTACAGTTTTCACAGTGGTTCGTCTACCTGAGAGCAGATCTTATCAGTCTGCTTTCTCTCAATATCGTGGATCTCAAAATCCTTTGGAATTTATGGAGCGGACGCGCTGGACCCGAACAAGCCGATTGGCGGTTATGAATACCCACTGAACCCCACACAGGCAGTCCGGAACATCAATTTGTGCTCAGATGCGTATGTTTTGCAATGATTTACTACATTTATCAACCACCCACCCTGCTGGATGCGAATCTCGATTGTTCAGTTGCCTGACTGGCTGTATGCGCTACGCTGGCGGCAATTGCGACTGCTCCAAATGCATGAAAAGCAAGTGAGAACACGCACGGGAATTAAATTTATGTTTCTAATAATGCAAATGATCCCAATTCAGATCAAATGGCGGCCTGCTTGGGAGAAGAAAGCGTGAGAAGGTCAAGCGCATCGCTTCTCCCCACCAATAAAATAAATAAAGTAATTGTGATATCGAATGAGTTCCCTAATTACACAATCAGCTGTTGGTATTATAAAAAACAATTGGGAAAGTTCTGAGAAACAGAAGGTTTTGTAATTTCTTTGGTTTTGTAGCGATGAGCGTTTACAATTTTCATTGAAAATGTCGATGCAGTTTTAGTAGTGATTTGGAAGTTGAGGAAACGAAGGTTGAGGATTATTTTTTTCGCGACCACTCGCTTACAGACAGTTCATTGCAGCATGGCTCTAAATTGAAAAGACTGAATGTAGAAGAGGGAAATTATGACAATTTTTAATGTCGTAAACTTAGGAGAAAAGGAACGCTAAATTATCAGGATTATTATCTATCCTAAATGAAATTGAGAACAAAGAAGTTGTTGTATAATAATCGACTTGATAAAACTGATAGCTGAGCTGGAAAGGAATTGGGAAATCATATTTGATAAAAACGATACTCAGATTGAGTTCCCAGCTGCATAAAATCTTGGAAGATCAGCGTCAATCCATCTAGATGCACCTCTCCTTTCTTCTTTTTATCGTTCTCTTCGATATCTCAAATGCGAGCGGTAATGTCACGACTTTGTTTAGATTCAATGCGGAACTCATTCAGGCGGTCTCTGGGGCGATTCCTCAGGACAGGGAAGCTCAGGCATCTCTGGAGGACAAGGCAGTTCTGGAGGAGGAATGTTCAACTCTGGAACCTCTGGAGGAGGGCTATTCAGTGGTGGTTCCTCAGGATCATCCAAAAGCTGGCAGACAAATCAAGGCAGAAAAGGAATCGGTGCATCACTGATGAATGCTGTCGCAACAGCGGGAAAGATCGGCGCATCGACACTCAATGACTCCCCGGGAACCTCTGGAACCCCTGGAACTTCCTCCGGAACCCTCGGAGGAGGCCCTGTTGAAGAACCCCAGCCCGCTGTACCCCCTGCAACCAAAGTGTACCGAAGCAAAGTGCCACTGACCAGCTATTTATTATCGCCTGATGGAAAAACTGAGAAAGGACCGTGGCAAACCGCCGTTTCCGCGCTTCATCCGTCCTCCTCTGAATTCTCTGAATTATCTGCAATATTTGGAGGAGGTGGGCTGAGCTTCTCTGAAGGCAATACTCATGCAGGATCACTGGGTCGTGTTGACAACCCACTGGCGACTCCTCAAGTTGGCCCCACACCCGATAACTGCGCAAATTAGTGAGTTTTGGCATAATTTGTGTGCAATTGTTCTATTGTTTTCCCCTGTTTTGGAATCTTATTGCCTATTTTTCAGTTGTTTGACTGCATGCACTAAATCCACTGCCCATGATCCCAACCACATTTGCTATTGTCGAAAATGCACGTACGAACATTTTTTAAAATAATTTTACATAAAAAAGTCAGTGAGCTACAATTCAGATTCTATGGGAGAAGGAGAAGGCGTGAAATCGCAACGTTTCCACAGCAATAATGATATTTCGTCCCAATGCAAAGGGAATAAAGTGATTATAATTGTGAAATTTGCCTTGTACATATTGACCATTCAAGTTGTCCTATTATGCAAAGCAAAGCAATAGTACAGCACTTGCAAGCGACTGCCGTGGGAACCTCCCTGACTATAAAACAAGCATTGGACATTGCTATTCACGAAGATGAAGTGCCTCCTCCTGCTCCTCCTCGCCCTTCTCTCTCTGTGCTCCGCTTTCGCTCCTACAGTACGCTTTGAAGTCAATTCATAGTCAAATTCACCGTTCGGTCTTGTAAAGATAAAGGGGAAAACTAAATCACACAGTGAACCTGACAACGATTCCCTGGGCTGATGGGTTTCACCACGATCTTTGCTCTTGGAGAACTCAGAACGCAGTTATCGACTGTAGAGTACAATGATTCTCCAACTTCTCACACACCCAGATCCGCCCGTTCACACTGCCCGAGAGATGCAGAACCCCATCACCGGATAAGAGACGACAGTACCAGCAGTGCTATGATTGGTATGATGCAGATCATATTCCTTAGTTTCATGAAACTCCTCAAGTATGATTTCAGCTGCTACAGTCATTGCATGGCACACTTCGAGGATCGAATGGGCTGTCATACCAATTGCCAGTCAGTTGATGATTGTGGAGGTTAATGTAAAGTCACTGTAGAAGGACTACGATATCGAGCAATAAGCCAATCCATATTGCAGGAACAAGTGCCAGAACGCCGGAAAATGAACAGGGATATTCTATAGAAATTATAGGAATAATAAAGATATTATTTGAAAGTTTGATCAACTGATTGCTTCAAATCGATTGATGAATTCGAAACTATCCATTGCTTGAAAAATTCCACGAGAACATCGAAGAAAAATATCCACCACGTTATCCATGAACGTAGTGCTGAGAATGAATTGTTAAATAAAATTGCCAGTTGATTTTTCACAAATATATCCCAGCTCAATCCGATTCAAACACAAGATTAGTTCAAAACAGATCTGTGATTGGATCCAAAATAGCATAAAAGCCATGGATCTTGCCTCACAGCAACGATCGAGAACGATGCACTTCTCCTTTCTCTTTCTCCTCGTACTCTTCAGCATCTCAACTGCGAGCGGTATCGTTACGACCATTTCCAGATTTAAAGCCCAGTTCATTCAGGCGGTCTCTGGGGTGACTCCTCCGGACAAGGCTCTGGAACCTCAGGAGGAGGGCTTGGCTCTGGATCTTCAAAGAAAGAAGAAGGAATCACAGGAAAGCTCTTCGACAATCTCGACTATCGCGAACCCTTTGGCTATCGTGAACTAGGGCGAAAGTCGGACACCCCGAAATTGACTGAAAGAGGGCGCTCTGGATTCCCAGGAAAGTCTGATGGAGGAGGACTCTTGAGCGGTGGAGCCTCTGGAACCCCAGGAGGAGGCAACTCCGAACCCTCGAAAGCATTTCGAGATAGGCTGTATGGCACCTCGGAAGATCCTGGAAACGGAGGAAGATTCAAACGAGGAATATTCGGCAAAAATTCGAAAAGTTCTGGAGGAAAGCAGGACAAGAAAGGAACCTCTGGAACCTCTGGAAACTCTGGAAACCCTTTGTTGAACGCCGGATCCTCAGGAGCCTCAGGAACTTCGGGAACCTCCGGAGGAGCCCTTGGAAACTCTGACTGGCGACTCGTAGGAGGCGATGAGCACCCCGGATCTTCCGGAATCAATGATCGGAGCAACTCGGATACCTCTAAAATGTCCTCTGGAAGACGTGAGTCGGCACTCGCGCGAGCAATGAGCTCTGGATCTTCCGGAGCTCACAGTGGAAGAGTGCAGAACTCTCTGGCCGATACGATCAGGGAAAATGCCGGGAGTAACTCTCGGACGTCAGGAGTGATTGGAGGAGGCGGAATGAGCAATGCGGGGTTTTCGGAAATCGCTGAGAGAGGGTTGGGCAACTTTGGAGGCTCTAGAATGCCGGATGGAATGAAACACAAAACCATCCTGCTGGGAGGGCTGATCAACAGCGGAATCGGAGGACAGACTTATTCGAAGTTTTCCAAGAACGACGAAAGTGAGGCATACAAGCACTGCTATGACAGGTATGTGCACACTTTCGTTTTGACTCATTTCATGTAGCCAAATCGGAAATACCTATTATCGTCATTTTGACGGGCTGATAGAGTTTGGAAAATAACCTCGGAATATGACAGACTCCTGGTTCTTTCTTCAGATGCTATGGCCACTGCATGCACCAATTCAATGACTTGTCTGCCTGCGATGCAAAGTGCAGGTAAGACTTCTCTACGAAGCTCCTACTGCCTGACGTGATATCGATCGGGTCATGCGAAGATGAAACCCTGTCATTGACACTGCGTTTTATGAGGAGAGTGCGAGGGAAAGAGATCGCAGAGGAAAAGACTGAATCATACTGTGAAACTGGCAACCCCATAGATCCCATGGGCAGATCACCACGAACTTCGCATTGAACGCAGTGATTGAATGTTTCTGCTTCAGGAGACAGTGCGGTGAGGCAGGAAGGAAGAAGAGAGAAGAGACTAAGCCCGCCCTGCCCGACGAGAACTATAATGACTATTAGGGGCGATAAACTAATGGTGATAATCCGCTGGAATCATTCAATGACCAACAAATTCGTCCAATGAATCTGAATGAGTTTCAGTCAATCAATAACGACAGTTCTAATCGAGATATTGCGATTGTATTGCTGATGCCATATCTACAATAATCAATTTCTGACTGTCGTGGGAACGTCATTGATTGTTTGCCATAATTCAGAAATGTGAAGCGCCTTTTCCTCTACGCTCTATTTCTTTAATCCTCAAGTAGTTTGATTTATTGGTTGTGAGCTACGTTCAAATTGCAGTTTTCGATTATCGAAAACGATTGTATGCATTGCTGAGCGCAATATTGTAGCGACAATCTCATCAAACCATCTGTGAAAGAGGTGCCCAAATCCAATTTGCAAGCTGGCATCGATTGAACGAAAGTCTGGAGCAAAAAAATCATGATATCACTCTTGAAGACTAGTCTGCTGGATCTATTCATTCAATGCACTCTCCAATCGGTTAGGTAGAACGCTATAGTATGGAAAAGAGAAAACCAATCAGCCAAAAATCTCCAAGCTGACTCAGCCACCTCTTCCTTTCACAGCTATTGAACAGATTGGAGTTGAGATAGCTAGCAATCGGTTGTGCACTGCTATAAAAGCTCGCCCGTTCATCTACCCAATATCCTACTTTCGGTGCTTTCCTAGGTTCCTCACTCGAATCATTCTCATTCCTGTCCATCCCCGATAGTCACCTGAGGAATATCACATGCTTTCCCTTCTTTGTTGGCCTAGAACTCCCCTTGCATTGCATTCGTCAACTTTCATGCTCCTTTTAGCTTCAATCTATCAATATTTCAGTAACCATGAGATTCCTGTTCCTCCTCTCCCTCCTCGTCCTTCTCTCGTTCACTGCAGCTCAGAGGGAGCTCATCCTCCCTGCCGAGTGCCGCACCACGGAGTACCAGAAGTGCTACGACTGGTGAGCGATTGTTTCTCTTGTAGCTGCTTGGAAGTAGACACTCTCATGCATCTTTGACCGCTGAAGTGCGTGGACGGTGACCAGAACGCCATCTTAGACAGCACAATGTAGTCAGATTTGTATCGAGAGAATTTGTCAACTTTCATATCGCAAATTGTTATCCCTTTCCAGCTGCTACAAGGAGTTCGAGGCACCGTACAACTGCGGGTACGATCTTTGCTCTTTTGGAAAATATATTTTTAACATTCTTCGAGCATGACCCCGACCTTTGGAAATAGTAGCGATGTTTGACCTCAATATTCGGGGTTCCAAGCATTGATTTTACGAGAATACGATGAAAGACCGACTGTTATCGAAACTGTTTCAGAAAGAAGTGCAAGGAACTGAGCGGATGAGCGAAGGTTCAATCGAAGTCCCACGACATTCTGCCGCATTATTATATCTTGATAAATTTTTGAAACACAACGAGATCGTACCAAACATCGTGTATGCGTGAACAGCAATTCTTTTTCTGCTACGAAGTCACAATTTCCGAAGTAACGAAAGAACTCACCTCAACGCAATGTGGTGCGGGTCGGCTTCCAATTCGAGCAGACACGCAATCATTGGGCGAGTAGAGCAGAAGACTGGAAGAGATCAAAGACCAATCTACAGACTACAAAGGCCAATTCGCGTGTGCGGAGAAAATAAAGATCAAAGATCAAACTCCTCACCGGCGCAAGTGAGCGGCGACAAGTTGAGCAGGCGCTCGGCGACCTCATTGATGTTCGCCTTGCCACTGGAAGATCAAAGATCAAAGAATATAGAGATCAAAGATCAACACTCACATCTTCACTAGATGACTCAAAGACACGGCGTTGCCTCTGAAGGCTGCAGCAATCAACGGGGTGGCCATCGTGGGGGAATAGGCGTCAAAGCCGGAGGTTTTGACGGTAAGGTTGATCAGCTTCTTCACTATCTAGAAGGCACTCGTTTTACCTCGGAGTGATCATTCTTTAATCGCCGATCGCTCTAGATTGCCAATATAGAAAAAAGAGTTTTGTTTCAGGAGGTACGTAAATGTCCTATGAACGAACACTAGTAGTGGTGACTCGGAGGCCGATGGAACGAAGAAACAAACAATTACCTGATCATGACCTCCACTTGCGGCGAGTGTGAGGGCGGAGGAGCCGAGGTAACTGAAACAGCTATTTTTAGGACACGTTCATGAATAAAGCTCTGAATTGTCCAAGAGAAAGAATCAGCTGAAGCTCAACGTCAACACGAAAAAGCTGAAGCTCACGTCAATCGATGGATATCCGCTCCCCTCTGCAGCAGCACTTCGATCACCTTGAGATTTCCCTCCCTGCAGGCTTGGTGGAAGGCCGTCATGCCGACCTGAAGGGGGAAGATCGAAGATTATTCGTATTTATCAGATCATCCAGGATTGACATACAAAACTCAACATTCCGACACTCTGACGCAACAGCATTCATCATGACAGCTCTGAACATAAAATTGGGACTTCCAAAAGATCGGAACCTGATTGCAGAAGTCGATATCCGCTCCGTGCTCAAGTAGTGCAGTCACTAGTTGAACGTTGCCTGGAAGAGGAGGAGGGAGAAATCTTTAATCTTCGGAAACGTCATGCATACTAAGTCCTAGGCTTGTCTTTCTTTCTCGCTTGCACATGCACTAACTTCATCGAATACTGGAGAAGAAAGCGTGAAACTCAGCCGAGCAAGGCACACGAATGAGAGTCTCGGATCTTCTCTACACTCCTGTCCCGATACCTACCTGTTGCAGCTGCAACTTGCAACGCAGTCACTCGATCGTCATCATAATCGTCGACGTGACAGCGACCATCACGAATGTACTTCATTACCTGGAGGAGATGGGATTAGAGTAGTCCTTGATCTTTGATCTCTGACATCTAAGATTTGATCAATCACTCCTTCACTCCTCTCGAATATTTATTTGTTGCCATAACCGAGTGAATCAACGTTCTCAAATTCTAAGGCAGTTCAAGGCTATCGAATGAAACTCAACCAAATAAGAAGAAAAGTGGCAGCACAATCCATTTCGCCTGAGACATCCTATTATATCCAAACTCTAGACGATCAACCACAAGATCAGGGATTTGCAAATTTGGTGCTGGATTCAGTAATGCACTTCTTCCCACCTCCTCCGTCTCCCCATCCATCGCTGCCTCCAACATGCTCATCTTGTCCGAGTCGCGCACCTCCGGCTTCTCGAGCGTGCTCCCACTCATGGCCGACGTTTACTACTCCCTACTTGCCGGTTGAGCTCACTTCCCGGACCGCCCGGCGCCCAGCTGAACCATGCATTCATCTGCGAAAAGCAAACGCGAAGAACGTCAAATACGAGCAAAGATCAAAGATTAAACAGTGAAACAAGCTGGGATTCCGCCCAAATCGGTTATTGATCGCGCATGAGCTCTCTCCTCTAATGAGTGTTGATGATTAGTGATAGTAGAGCGAGAGATTGGGTAGGAGAAGAGAGAGGGGAGAAGATGCGATGAAATAGTGACAAGGAGACGAAACGAGATAAGGGAAAGTTAGTGCTGGCTACACTAACCGAGAGTATTCCTCCTATCTTTTGCACGTTGACTCATACTGTTGGAAAATTTCTACAGCTAAAAATTTGCCGTCGTATCAATAGCACTCAAATCGAGTTGATTTATGAACAAGATACTGATTTCTCAGTTGCTTCCTCTAATAAGAGAATTCCCCAGCCCTTTCCGCACGTTGAGTCACTTTCAACATTTCTTTGTGCATTGCAAGCTTTATCGTAACAAGATCAATTTACAACTGAGATCGGGTATTTGAGCAAGAATGAATAAGCTTCAAAGTGTCAATTATACACAGAGACACGGCAGTGTGGTAAAAATCGATTGTGAACAGTTACAAAGTTACAACTTTACAGATACAAAATTATTAAATTTATTACAAATTCAACGCGTCGCAGGACTTCGTGATGAGTCCCAGCTTGGCGGTTTCTTCTTTCTGCAACTAACTTGATTAGTCAGACAACAAAACAGGCCAAGTAATTGCGTCATAACTAGCCAATACTCCTTCTTTACTATCTTGAACTGTTTTACTACAGTATCCCATCTACCATATTCTACCATACTCACCTTCAGTCCACTCTTCTTCGTCCTTCTCGTCTCTGCACACTTCTTCTTCAGTGTGACGTCATTCGAGAGGGGCGGAGCCTCGAGCATCTGCGAACTGATCGATATCGATTGGTTACCGTATCCCATCACTTACCGTAATCAGGTATCTCCGGGTGAAGGCGTAATCCGCCCAATTCCGTCCCTCCGCAGCGCCTCGTAAGCTGTCGACGATCGCTCCTGGAAAAATATTGAAATTTAATATTTGCGTTTCACCGTTACCATTAGATCTTGGGAATCTCATCTTGACTTGATTAGTCTTCTGGATTGTCTTCAATCACTTTTAAAAAATATTTTAATATTTCCATCCTGATTATCGTGGTATTTTGCGCCGTGTCTATCCTCCCATACAGCATGCCAAAAGTTACGGTGCTCTTCGATTACCGTAATTTCACTTCGAGACCTACCCGACAGGTGCTCGATCCAGGGCGGCGAGGCGACGCCCGGCTGCACTCCGAGGTACTCGAGATACTGTAAGTTATCGATTGGTCATTGTTAAAAATTTTCAATTCTCGAAGTTTCTTCATTGCTTGGATCAAACACCGCTGAATATCTTTTCACTGATCACAATGAGAAATCACTTGTAATTTCAAGATGTCTTTTCATATTGACGCAGTTCGTGACTACACTCTAGTCTCGATACCTGAGGTTCTCTCTTCGGCAGCGGCAGGAACTTGATCTGCAGCGGGCTGCTCTCGGCGTCCGTCTTGAACCGCTTGAGCGTCGCGTGCGGATCCGTGAACCTGACGATACGGTAGATTATCGATCCACCGGGATGATTGACCGGCATGATGCAATATTCTGCGCATTTTCGATTACTCAATGGAATGGCAGCGGTTTCGTATCTAGTCAACTAACAGAACCCTCTGTTACTAGTGTGTTTCACTGGGAAATATAGAGTGTGACGTAAGGTGATCATCTGATATGTGCAGCTTTTCGGGTCGTATAACGTACAAACTTTATATCTTCCGTGTTAGAGCCCAGAGTTGAGATAATCGATCTTCAATCAACTACCGTACTACTCACCACTCGGCGGCGAGTCCCTGCACGTTCAGCTTCAGCGTGTCGATCGATTTCACGCCCGACTGCGACTCGATCGTGAACTCGCTGCAAGAGATTAATTTGTTGTCTAGCTCTCCCCATTCTGTATGTTCTCTCGCTTTGTCTGACTGACGAGAGAGATTGCTTCCTTTTCTATTCGGGAGAATTAATGTACTACCTATCGAGTAGTACCATTCACTCACGAATAAAGTCTAATTGTGAAACGCAAGATGTACTTCCCCGAATCTTGATTTGTCTAACGATAATTGCCTCACAAAAAAATTCGCGCTCCCTGATATAGACATTATTAAGTCAGACAACTAGCGTAATCAATCAATACCGTGGCAAACGGCAATGGCAAAAATATGCATTAGCGCTCCCTTCTACATAGGTGAAAGTCAGACAACTACCGTAATCAATCGATACCGTACTCACCGTCTCAGGCACTGCCGGTCGAGACCGTCCACGAGCAGTACGGTGTTCATCAGGAAGATCGACGTCCAGAACTGTGATTGGGATTTATAGGATTATCATTCGACGTAATATTGAATGTATCTTTCACTCGCACTAAGATATCCCGATGAAACACACGAGTCACGCGTCTCAAAACTTTCCTCTTGAGAAAGATCATGAATTATTTCATGAACCTCTACTATCCGTTCCGATCAATCAATATTCCCATCATTCTACCGTACTCTTCCCCTCTACCGTAATCCCCCTCTTCTCTCACCACGAAGTGCACTCTGCTCAGGCGGTCCTCGCTCGTCTCCGCCCGCCGGGCTGTTCGATTTCCTGGAAATGGCGAGAGCTACGGTACTCGTCGAACTGCATGAGTACGGTAAGTCTGGACTACTGTAACCCGATAGCTATCGATCGATGACTCACCGACGATGGTTCCAATGGACGCGGCGGCCGCCACAGCCTGCAGCGGACCCCAGCCGACGAGAGGACCCATCTGGAATAGTTTATTGATTTTATTACGGAAAATATTCGAAAATTCATTCACAGTGCTCACAAACATATGGGTTTCAGAGATCCTACAAAACAGCGTGTATGTGATTTTTCCAATGACATTGAGGATTCGACGGTTCACAAAACAAATCACAACCACCGACAGCACTTTCGGCACTGTGAAGAAGAACTAGTTGCACCATTATCCAACAAGCGAATTCACTAACTGCACATTTCTGGTTTCAGGATGTTCTTGAAAGTTGTCACTATCGCTTAATGCAGTGCATCCTGGGTTTTGATTACATCAACAAATCTAAATTAGACGGGCGCTATCTCGATAAGGCAATTTGCTAATCGCACCATAACCCCTCAACCGCACTACTCCCTATCACAGGCAGCCCGACACGATGGGAAAGATCTCATACAGTTCGTGTTGCCTGTTCTACTAGCAATTGTATAAGTCAGACCTTTGTTTCATCAGGACTTCAAACCCGTTCACCCTGTCACCGATTCAATATTCACGAACAATCGTTCGAATACCCAATTAACCCAAGGAACGTGGGCCTCAATTTAGAACATTCACTCACCACCACGGGCAGCACCCCGGACACGGTGAAGAAGATCTCGTACAGCGTGCGACGCTGGTCGCCGCAGTTGCCCGCGATGTACACTCCTGCATGATAGTTGATCGATAATGTGACAACATATTATGGAAGAGTCAATACTGGAAAACAATCATGCTCAGTAAATATGAGGGAATCCGCCACACACGTTTCGGTTACAATGGTCGTTCGTAAGACTTTCTTTTCTCGAAAAATCAATGCCACTTTCAACTGCTCTAGTATAAAAACTATCATTCCATCGGGCTCTTCTGAATGGGGAATGTTCCACACTAGCAAAGTCGGTCATTTCATTCTACAATCCCTTCCAGTCCCTCCACTCACCGAGAGTTACAGCAATCGTCAGTCCGGCCATCATCCGCCCGCCCTGCTGGTCGTGTCGTGCGTACGTTAGCGAGGCTGGAATAAGGTTCAGTTTTGTTAGTCTCTCTTTATCATGAAATTATGTTTGTGCTTCATCCATCTATCTTTACCGATACAATGTTCTTTTTGCAATAGCATTCAGTAATTGCTTACAGAACTAATAAACGATTTTGAAAACCTACATTTTTAACCATATCATTTCCAGCTTGCCCTTAATGGCTTCAGCAACTTCTCAAAACACACGAGCTTGAATTGCACTAATTTCACGAGAGCGAACGTTCCAAATAAATTAAAATATGCTCAAAACAAAACCCGATCAAAAATACTATCTAGACTCGGTCAGTCTGCACTCACCCGCCGCCCATGCGAGGAATCCCAGCCAGCAGGCGTACAGCAGCGAGTAGACGAAGCGAGTCATCGAGAAGGGAATGTGGCCCGCCACGGCGTTGCTGCAATGGGAGATTATTATGTATATTCATTAAGATTTCGCTGGAGTACTAACAATAAGGAAATCGATTGTACTGACGACTCTAGAGTTGCATCTCGGCATGATAACTTGTGCTTTGCGTTTTGCCTAGTAGAGGCACGACATTCATGAATAAGAATAAAAATTACAATGCATGCAAAACGCAAAGTACTCACCCCTTCTTGTCCTTCTTCTTCTCCCTCGCATCGTTGAAGGCGTCCACGTCGGCGGCGATGGTGAAGGAATCGTAGAAGAGACCTGAGGAGATCTTTTCGTCCGAGATATCAACGATCACAACGTGTTCAGGTCCGGAAAATGTATCAAATTCAAAAGTGGGATCGTGTTTCACAAGCCTTTCATGTACCAACAGTTGCTTATTTGAACGATCGTTCCCCGCAGCATTGAAGATGAAAAAAAACTAAAAACTCTGACTCGTAGCTCCATACGTCTGTAGAAGGGGCATATCTCACCTATCAATCCCGTTCCTCCCGTAGACAGCCGAATGAACGCCTCGGGCAGGCGATTGATGTATCTGGAATTGGTCTTATCAAATTGACAATCGCCTCAACACCTTCACAAGTATTCCATGTGAAACGCGATACAATCTCACTTTGCAAATTTGCTGAAATGATTTTTTCTTATGATCACATACTGAATACAGCTTTAACTTTCGCCCTGGTAAACCAAGTGGAGCACAAGATTCTCTTGTAAAAGTGAGATCTCTATTTCGAGTCATACGATTTCGAACTAGAGATGACAGAGACACGAATTCGACCCATTTTGTTGATTATTAGAGGCGAGCAACTCACACTTTGTGCAGTCCCAGCAGTCCTCCGCTCACCAGCAGCACTCTCGCCAGAGGGACGCTCTTCTCCGGCAGTTCATCCATTCTGAAGTGAGAAATTTATCTGTAGACATTTCTCAATGCAGGAAAAGTGAGATATGAGACCATGGTGACATTCATCAGAATGGACGACTAGAGGAGGCAAACACGAAAACGTTTGCAAGGACTAACACAATCAACAAGAAGGTGTGACCCTTATCTCTTCCACTTCACTTCACATTCACTGTTCACACCTCACAACACCGACTCGGTATTGCTCTCGGATAGCTACCGTAACTTTTTCTGTGACAGACCGCTCCATTACAAATAAATAACATTTATACAAGTATCACTCTCTAAACAACATCTCTGTGAACATTTTGAATGAATATATTAGTGCGAAAAAGAGTACAAACAAACGAAAGTTACAGTATCCCGGTGAGTCTATGTGTGGTTGAATGATCGTCGACTATAATTACGGTGATCAGGAATACTGTAATTACAAAATATATCATGCTACCCTGATTTAAGGGTCGGGCGTTAGCTAAAGATGGGCAAAAAGTGGATGATTTCGTGAGGGCGAAATAACTAATTTTACAACCATGACAATACAACTTAAATCGCTTTAATCAATCTTGACGGCAGCATAAATACGGCAGAGGAAAGCGTACGCTGCGTAGAAGCCAATCGTACCCGTGAGGAACCTGAGCAGAGATCAAAAATCATGTTGGGGAGGTCAAACTACAAAGACACTCCCCTAATTAGTCATGTTTGTTAAACCTCTTGTTATATCGAGCCCTTATAACCGGGTAAATTATGGAAAATCTCAGGAAAATCAATAGACTACAGACTCCCAACTGACCAGAAGGTGATCGCGATGAGAGCCGAGTACGAGAAGTAGAGTACGGTAGGGACGAAACCAGTGATCGATAGCTTCGTGTGGAAGTAGAACGCCGAGTACAGCATCACTGCAAGGTGTCATCATTAATTTCTTTCCCCACCGCTTCCTAACATTATCAGCACGAAAAAATAATGATTAGATGACATGTAGTGGATGACACGCAAAAGCAACGAGAAGGCTTTTTAAGGCTTTTTTTATAGCCGTACAACCGCCGTCAGCATCAGTTCCAAATGATGAGAATTGACTAAATCAGGAAGGTAAAGCGCAAGCGCGACAGTTGACTCCGAGTAAGATATGGCACGAGCAATCAAGACAATATTAGCTCCCAATGAAATCGATGAGCTCATACCACATCGCTGAAACCCAAACCGTCCACACTCACCGTACACTGCCGATCCGCCGCTGACGACGAACGACCGCCACCACCAGTGGTAGTTCTGGAATTACGGTATTATCGATTAGCTTGTAATAAGTCAGTTCCCGATCGCCATAGACTACTGTACTAGATTCCTAGCATCTCTATTGGAAACTGCGAAGTCAAATATTATTTTTGACAAGTAAATTCAGCCTCGATCGCCCTCTACATCCCCACCCAAAAAAAATAAAATAAAATCAGTCCCCGATAACCCCAGCCTACCGTACACTACCGTACCTCGGCGCACAGCATGAAGTAGGTCGCCACGATCGATATCTGCGAGGTGGAGATGGCGAGGATGAGGCAGACGATGAAGAGGAAGCCGAACAGGTAGTAGAACTGGTTCTCCCAGATCGCCTGAGCGAGGGAAAATAATTATTAATTGACTATTCGCAACGGAAAGAACTCCCTTTTTTACAAATTTTGCTACGAGATTTCCGAGATTGTCATTACACAATTCTGCGAGCGCCTCGACATAAAGAGCTGATGAAACCTAGCTCTCACTTCGCGAACCCCAATTAACTTGTTCGAAAAATATAGGGACCAAATATGATCCGACGAGCCTACTAACCTATTGCCTCAATCACCTCATCATTGTATTACCTATTGATTACGCAACCCCACTCTCACTCACCGAGAAGATGAAGAACAGCTCGATGAACATGGCGCCGAAGGGGAGGATGCCGGCGAGGAGAGTGCAGGGCGCGAGACGGAGGTACCACGGCTGCTCGGGCACCTGATGGAGAACAATAAATTAGCTGTTTTTTAACCACCGATGTCATTATTATTGTCGGTGCAAGCAAACTCCTAGACATAATGGTTACTTGAAACTCCTACTACCCAGTCAGCTGAGTAACCATGAGAATTGGTAGTTTTGAATCCACAAACACAGGATGCGATCTTGGCAGCAGCCAATCCTATGTACAAAGGAGATGCATGGAACTGCCATTCATCGGGTACAGTCAACCCAATGCAGCCAGGACAGAATCAAAAATGTGCATTTAAAAATCGATTTAAAAAATTACCTGTCGCGGGATCTGGTTCGTGCGCACCGGGTGCGTGTACGATTGTTTCCTGTAATTTTAATTAATTATAAATGCAATTGTATTAATTTTTCACTTTCACAGTCAAGCAAACCCACTCATACCAGAAACTGCCTGAACTAGAAAGCTTTGCGAAACCGAGTATTCGTGAGGTTGTTTTTACCAAGGAAAGCCCAGAACAATGACTCCCATCAGCATCGATCTGAACTAGATTTCTTGGTGAAACCTAGCTTTCCCACCCATTGAATCTCGAAATACGAAAGCTACCTGTTATTATTATTTTCATTATTCCCCACCTGTATCCGAAGTAGAATCCGAGGAACGTCAGCGGCAGGTCGATGCCGAACCACATGAGGAGGAGAGCGACCATCGTTCCTGCAATTTGTGATTTTTCTTATTCAAATAATTTTGAATTTAATGCCTCCTCGTTATCGTCGTAAGCCTAGCATATCACCATGTATGTTCCATCTGAAACTCAAACTACGAAGTTCCTAATTTTCAAATTCAGTCACGAGCTACAACAGACACAGCAAATGCCAGTTTCGCGCGCACTACTAGCATCCCGGCAGTGGTGGAAAATTGATATGACTTCGGCAGTTACTAACAACAAAACAAAAGAATAGGGTGCAGTCAAAGGGATCAAGACGATCGCTTCAAAATCAATAAATATTATTCATAACATAACGACCGAGATGTGTTCTCAGCACTCGCCGATTCCTGGTCCCACACTCACTACTTTCCCCGAATCTCAAATCAGAACTAATTTTCCACTCATATTCAGTTGGTCTTCAAATAACTTTCAAAATCTCATCGAGCGGAACCACCTCCCGAGTTGTGCATGGAAATGAGGAAGACGTTATGTCACAGCACCCGGAACTTCCTAGCCCCGCACCCACTATTTCCCCTTTCTTCCGCGTGAGCAATTGATAGGTGTTTCACTCGTGATCCAACCACCCCCTCGCAACTCACCGAAGGGCACTGCTCCCGAGCTGTGCTTGGAGATGAGGAAGAAGTGGATCCGATCACCCACCACTTACAAATTCCACAACCTCTACTAGATCACGCATGTCGATGAAAAGTAAATAATCGGGATTTTCGCTGAAAAAAAGAACCAAACAAGACGGTTCTCGAGCAGTGATTGTGAGAGGAAAAAAGTATGTTTCAGCATCCGGCACTTCCTAGCCCCACACTCACTACTAGTGCACCCATTGCAACAGACTACTAATATCGGGCGGAATTCCTATTTAAAGGCAAAAAAACCTACCAAAGGGCACGGCTCCCGAGCTGTGCTTGGAGATGAGGAAGAAGTTGAGGAGGAAGCCGGCGCCCAGGATGATCGACGGGAAGAGCATACCCGTCTGGAATGGAAGGAAAATGTAAGAAATTAGAGATCAAAGATCAAAGATCAAACACAAAAAAACCACGATAACTAAATTACAAACTAAAGAAAAAGGGTTGCTAACCTGAACGGCGCACCGAATGGGGTTCCTGCCCTTGAAGCCCTTGTAGAGGCGGCCCGCGAAGTATCTGCAAGGCGGAAAAGGTTGGCCGATAACTAATTAAAGCAAAGGGATTATTAGTTCTGCAAGCTATTTCAAAATAATTGAAATAGTAGGACTGGCTCCCCACTAACTCAACAACAGAAATGATCAATGTTTCTTGAGCGAATAAGTGGGCGAATAAAATGTATTTTAGGCTTGAGTCCTTCGTTCATCGAACTCTTACATACAAACAGGAGAAGAAGAACCGGTGAAACTAAAACGTTATTGTGTCTGCAACTCACCCCGCGACCAAACACATGAAGCAATAGAGGGAGATGTCTGCACTCTACATCACCCACTAGCTCCCCACTAACTCAAATGCAATAATTACTGTATGAGCGATGAGGGTGATAAAATATTTTTTTCCGACTAGAGTCCTCCATTCATCGAACTCTTTCATACAAACATGAGAAGAAGAACTGATGAAACAAAAACGCTATTGTGTCCTCAACTCACTTCGCGATCAGCCCCGTGAAGCACTAGAAGGGGATGGTTGCACAACCTCTATAACACTCTTTACGTATGACAAACCATAATTCTTGTGCTGCTTTCGGGCGAATGAAAATTATAAATTACTTTTCACATCGATCCAGCGAACAATCAAAAAAATTGTGAGCGAGAGTATGAAGATGGACCGTTGAAACACAACTGCACTCACCCCGCGATCAGTCCCATGAAGCAGTAGAGGGAGATGGCTGCACTTTACCTATCTCCCACAAGTTCACTACTGATTTTCATGAAGTAATTGTGTCAGTAGTTGAGCGATGTAACGTGATAATTTGTTTTCATTGAATCCAGCCTATAAGCAAACCAATAAGAGCGAGAGTTAGAAGATGGACCTTTGAAACACAGACTCCACTCACCCCGCGATCAGCCCCATGAAGCAGTAGAGGGAGATGGCTGCACTCTCTCTAATAGAGAGTCTCTATCACCCACTGGTTCACTACTGATTTATACGCAGTAATTGTATCAGTAATTGGGAGAAGAGGATGATCAAATATTTTTCAGACTTGAGTCCTCCGTTCATCGAACTCTTACATACAAACAGGAGAAGAAGAACCGGTGAAACAAAAACGTTATTGAGTCTTCAACTCACCCCGTTATCTCCCCCATGAAGCAGTAGAGGGAGATGGCTGCACTATGCCTATCACCCAGTAGTTGATTACTAATTTTCATGCAGAAGTTATATCAGTACTAAAAAAGTAACATGTAAAGTGATTATTTTTTTCCTAGAACTAATCGTATAACCAAACTAATATGAGCGAGAGTAAGAAGATAAACCGGAGAAACACAAAATCCACTCACCCGGCGATCAGTCCCATGAAGCAGTAGAGGGAGATGGCTGCACTGGTGAGGGAGCCGCGCGACGACGGAGAGAGCATGCCAAGGGCCGCGAAGCCTGAAATGGGGGTCTGTAAAGGAGTTCAGAGAGGTCTTGATACTTCATAAATCCCCATGCTCTCTCGCCATACTATCGAGTTGTGAACATCTGTAAAAAATTTTTTATCCCGTCCAAGCTATTAGTAAATCAAATCAGAATGTGAATGACCAGCGCACATACCAACCATGAAACCCAAACGCGTCACCCCTCCATTCACACTTTTCACAATTGCTCATATTTCAACCGTTCCACTTTCCGTTCCATCGTTCCTATTACACCTGTTCGTTCGCACACGAATTTGATCCGGCGAATGAACCTGCTAGAAACAAAATTCCGTCCCAAACTCCCAATTTCTACAGTCCCACCCCTCTGCTCTCTCCATTTCCCACTCTGGTGATGGGACGTTTAGGGAGTCGCGTTTAGGAACCCGAACAAAAAAAGTCTGCCAATGCTCTGAAACATGCCCCTAACATAGCCGCAAAACGTTTTTTCGAGGGTTACTAAACGCGAATTTAAAAAACGTCCCATCACCCCCCCCCCCCCACTCACTCTCTCTCTCCTCATTTCTCTCATTCCCTTCCCCCTCAACTCACAGACAGTAACGGAGACCATGCCGAGCAGCTGCAGGCCCGTCCCGACCAGGTTCACCAGGATCATCTGCAAGCGGTCAGGGATCAAACTACAGACAACAAAAATCAATGCAGTTCGTTAAGGATCAGCTTACAGAGTTCAAACTACGAAGATCAAAGATCAAAATCCACGCACCTGATGGGGCGGCGGGCGGAAGACGTCGCCGTGCACCAGCTTCCAGCCCGTCTCCTCGAGTGTGTCGTCCTGCAGAGGGATTGCGTCATCATAAGGCAACGAGAAATTGAGCCATGTATGAAATTTACGACTCGATTTTTGCTAGGAGTTTATTGCTGTTTTGCAAGAAGAAGGTGAGTACGATCGAATCAGATTGAGAATAAGTGGCGAAATACAGAGAGTGAAGCACAAAGTTTTGCGGCTACAATTTTTTCAATTCATTACTGATCAATTAATACGAATTTTCCAATTTTCCGTTGAGTATACTGGGTCTGAATATTCGCTTTTCGATTATGGTTCGAAAGCGCCGACATTCGTTCTCCTCCAACTTGTCATCTCCTCGTCGTTTCGCAGTGAATGTACACAAATTGTTTTACCACAAGCTTCATCAAAACTGATTCTGGGAGAGCACGTAGGCAATACATGGGAACCGTGAAAGACCAGCATTCCATCCCCTCTAACTCCCAACTTGGTCTCCAAACTCACCATCTCCTCATCCCTGTTGTAGTGGGCGATGTCCCTCCTGACGGTTCGTACGATGGAGACCGAGAGGAAACCTGCAAGAAATTGCATCGTCACTAGGACATCTTTCAAAATATTGCGCAAGAAGTTAGATGAACAATTGCATACGATTACGAAAATTCCTACCAGATTCCCCGCCGTTTCATAACTTATACATATTTTCTGTGCTAACTATGCAGTAATAAATCTGCTATAGGGAACTGCTATAGGGAAAACCATGCTAAATCTACAGCCACAACACTCCTGTCAAGGGAAATCAAGATAGTGTTCACTCCACTCACCAGACAGCGAGATGACGACGATGATCGAGTTGAGGATGGAGAACCAGTGGATGTCCACCGCGCGTGCCTTTAATATTATTATTAATAAAATTATTATTTTTGTTTGTTTAGTCATCAAGACCAGAGAAAAATTGGTATTGTGATATTGCCTTGACTAGATAGTACTAGTGAAACCAGTATTCCTTTTCCATTTGTCATGGTGAAATCTAAAAAAAGAAGTGGTTGTACCTTCAGGTAGACGTCCCAGCGCGATGCCCACGGAATGGACGACTCCTCCCAGTGCACCTGCAAGGATGGCATAATGTTATGGTACTGTAGGAGAAGGTATTGATTTTATTTGATTGTTCATTACTTAATTTTTATGCAAGATATTTCAAGGTCGTTTGATATTGATGAATTGAACCATCTCAAGTAACACCTGTGCAACGAGTCATCACCAGGATATTTCTATCCCCAACAATATCTAACGATCTCTATCCAGCTTTTCATATCAAGAGCTCGTAAGCACACACATCTCTATTGCCCTTTCATGGAAGACACGTTTGGGCGAAAGTGTGAACGAATTCATGGTGAGCAAACAGGACAGTGATACGTGGTTCCCATCGCGATCCCATCAATCGAGTACCATCACTCGTAAACTAAATGATAACTGTGGAACTTCAAACCACCGATCTAGCATCAACATCCGTTCAGCTTCAAAATAGCCCAATTGAGTTAGTTCACTCTAACCAGCAATAGCAACTCTTGACTGCCCTCTAATCTAATATTGAAGTGGTGAAACTCCACCCACACTATAAGTCCAGTGCAGATCCATCTCCTCTCCCTTCATCTCCTGGTACTCCGTCTCCTCCGGGACGGCAGAGCACTCGCGATCCTTCTTGAACGAGACCGACTTGACCGAGCGAGGACGCGCCTCGAATCCGACCACTCTGAATATAGATTTTAATAATTAAAATAATTATTTTTAGTTTGAAAAAATCATCGTTTGATTTTAATGTACGCGAGAAGGACCGACTATTGGTCTTTGGAAGTTCTTCAACAATTGAGGAATAAGTGAAGCACAGACGCGCATATCTTCCACTGCTTCGACTCCAAGCATCAATCATCAATCAGACTATTTCAATAGCTCAATTAAATGGAAAATCCCACCTGAGCGTCTCTGATCCGGCTGGTTTGTGGTACTTGAGGGTGAAGTCGACGTGGTTGTTCACGTACACCTACGAATTAAGAAGATTACATCAATAATAGGTAATCAGGTTCCCAACAGTTTTCAATGGCGAACAAGTTCCACAAAAATTCGAAGCCGTTTCTCTTCTGTTTCAACACCACTGGATATTTTCAACATCCGCTCTACGACAATGTTCCTTTCTATCAGTTTCTCAAAATTTCAATCATCTCCCGTCAGCCAATGGCTATTGTAACTACATCATACATTCTATTTTCAATCAATCAATACAACCCATCCATATTAACCTAGTACTAATCAATGCAACCGTACTTATCAACCAACCAATATCGATCAAAACTACCGTACCTTTCCTCCCTCGGCCACCCATCCGAGCCGGTAGCCTGGGTCGTAGAAGTTCTCGCCGCCCGCGACGACGTAGTGCGTCGAGATCGGCAGATTATCGACCAGACTGGAATTTTTTTTTCTAACTCACCTAGTTTTGTAGTCTTTAGATCGGTGTGACCTAATTGTAAGAGATAACAAATGGAAAGAAAAGTCAGTTCTACAGTAGCAAGTCTGTCCCAAAGTTTCCTAGTTTCATCGGGCACTAAAGATGAAGTAATTGGTGCAATGACCAATAGCATGTCTTTGAACAATACGAACAAACACAACAACAAAAATTAGATTTCCATGGAGCTTTCTTAACTTGAATTAAAAAAATTTCGGTGCAAAACACACAACTCACAGATGGACATGATACTCCTCCTCGATTCTCTTCTTCAGCTCGGTCGCCTCCTGTTTGGAGAGATGTCTCGCGGCACTCGAAGAGCACCCGGAGTAGCACGAGGCGTTGCGAGCCATGTGAAACTGAAGAAAAAATTATTGATTCTTTCTTCGGGAAATGAAGGATCATAGATCATTCATTTTGGTTGTGGACACACTTTAGTCACATTTCAATGCCATCTGGCATAAGTTTCAGAGAGGCTTTCTGGCTACTGATTCGGGATGACAAAGGGATGCCAATACATTGAATATTTCATAGAAATTTCAAGTGACTACAAAGCCAGAGAAGAAGATTTGCATGCATGGATGGCACTCTCATGAGATTCTATCCGCTCTCTCACTAGCAATTACGTTGATGTTCCCTTCTCAGCTTTCATATTAGAGTAACGGGAACATCCTCTCAGTCTCATAAGTGAGAAATCAATGGGCATCTGGTAGCCAGAGATACAAAAAAGGAAAAAAAATACCTCATAGGGAGTGTTGACGATTCGGTCGCCTCTCATAATCTCTCCAATATTCTCCGATTTGTAGTGGAGCTCGCCTAAAAGAAAGAACATATCGACTTATAATTTGTGTTGCAAAACAGTCAGAAAAAATTGATTATTACTTACCTTCTGGCTTGCAGAAGGGCACCGAGTAGTACTCGAAGGGCACGACATTCTTTGTGGAAGTGAGCTTGATGCCCTGACAGGGAATCGATAATTGACAATAAGCCAGACGAGAAAGCTACCTTGACTTCTATGATGTCGCCGACTTTGAACTCGATGGGCGCGACTCCAGGCACGTAGAAGGAAGTTAGGAGTTGGGGCAACAAAAGGAAGATTAACAATCGTAGTCGGTCCCTCATGATTACCCTGCCAAACGGAGTCTATGTTGTGTGAGAGAGTATGATAATCGATTGAAAACAATGCAAATACGAGAAATTAGGTCGAAAAGCTTCTCGAGCGATTGAAATCGAACACCGAAGGAGGTCGCGAGCTCGCTACGCTGGCTAGTGTGCCCGATTGTGTGCTCCTACCGTAATAGCCACATTTTCATTTACACTTTGGGATATTTTTGAACTACGCAGTTATTAATTTACATATTTTGTTTTCAAAAATGGTATATGCTCGTCATATGTTTCTAATCCAATAGGTGCTTTATTTTTGTAAAGTCAACTGCCTTGAAAAATCGAGAAAATTAATTAAACTCAGTCCTTGATAGGCTCATTGTCACAGTATCCTAGCCCGAACTCCTCTCGCAAAAAGTATTGCACAACCTCACTTCCCATGCTCGTTTGCATCAGATTCCGCGATAACCTCATTTCGAAAGGGGGCCTACTTATTCAGACTTTGTTTCCCTCCATATCGTGAACACCTTCGAGTAATCACCTTCATTTTAACCCAGTTTCATCGCTATCGTTAATTTTGCTCATTTCCTCCCATTCTCACTTCCATCCAGTGCTTGCAGGGGCAACTATGTCGACGTTGTACGTCTGTCAGGAGTCGGGCAGCGACGCGAACGACGGCAAGAGCGAGACGAGCGCCGTCGCATCGCTGTTCCAGGTCCGTTTTTGTTCTTATTTTCAAAATTCGAAGTTTGTAAAATTATTTATTTATGCTAATTGAAGGCGATGCTGCTGGCGAAGTCGGCCGATGGCGACTTCAAGGTGGCGGCGAAGGACGAGAGCGGCACGGTCGTCTGGTCCGTGCCGTCGGACGCCGCCAAGAAGAAGAACAAGAAGAGGTGCGGTTCAAATCAACCATTTTCGAAATTGAACATCTTCTAATTTCGAAAATTGTGCAGATTCGAGGCTGAGCTGAAGAAGCTGGAGAAGGCCGGCAGCAAGGCGAAGGCCGCCGAGGAGAGCGCGCACGCAGCCCTCGAGGAGGCCAAGAAGGTATGCCCTTTGAGCACTTCGTGAAACACAGTTTCACCTAGTGATGCAATCTTCAAGTAGCATCTTCCTGTTCTGTAGTTTCTGAAGTTTCGTATGGTGATGCAATTATTTCCAGATCAAGCTCGAGCTCGACACGTCGCTGCCGGCGCCCAAGCGCATCAAGATCCGCGAGGGCGTGAAGCATCGCGATGTGCGCGTCCAGGTCACCGGATGGGTGCACAGGCTGAGGAGACAGGGTGAGGAAGGGCAATTGAAACTCAAGACATCCTTGCACTCTTGCACACTTCCGTTTCAACACGGTTTCCCATGCAGTTCGTGATATCCAAAGTTTTAATCCGGCAATTGCCTAATTATAATGCAATCTGCAGGCAAGGTGATGACGTTCCTCGTGCTGCGCGACGGCTCCGGCTTCCTCCAGTGCGTGCTCACCGACAAACTGGTAGGTTAAATGAGCCTGATTATCGATCGAATCAACGGATTATCGATCGCTAAATCGATTTTTCCAGTGCCAATCCCTGGAGGCCGTCCAGCTCTCCACCGAGAGCTCCGTCGAGGTCTTCGGCACCATCAAGGAGGTTCGATAATCAGGCTAATTAATTAAAATACTAATTATGCTAATTATCCAGCTGCCGGCGGGCAAGACTGCTCCCGATGGGCACGAGCTTGTCGCTGACTACTGGCGTCTCATCGCTGCCGCCCCCGCTGGTGAGCACATGAGGGAGGTGAAGCACCAGATTGCCAGCCTTGTACAAGCTCAATCGAATTTCTCCGCGAAAACGATGGCGATCTGGTAGTTCCGAGGCAATGGATTGTGTGGATTGATTTATTTGCTAGTGATGACGAAATGGATTCTCAGGCGGAGTCGACAACGTGCTCAACGAGGAGGCGGGCGTGGAGACGATGCTCGAGAACAGGCACCTGGTGCTGCGAGGAGAGAACGCGTCGCGCGTGATGCGCATCCGTGCGGCGGCGACGCGCGCCATGCGCGAGCACTTCCACGGCTCGGGCTATACGGAGGTGTGCCCGCCCACGCTCGTGCAGACGCAGGTGAGGAGACGAGGAAGGGCTGGAGGAGAGAAGAGAATTTGTTATTATACTTTCTATTTTTTTATATTTTGAATGCGATAATCATTGTGTAAACGTGCTGCTCGCTGCGTTTTGGGAACAGTGAAACATGCCCGTCGATGGCTACTCGAATATCAATGATCTCGTTGGCAGGTCGAGGGTGGCTCCACTCTCTTCGGTCTGGACTACTTTGGGGAGCCGGCCTTCCTGACGCAGTCCTCCCAGCTGTACCTCGAGACGGCCCTCGCCTCCTTCGGCGACGTGTACTGCATCGCCCAGAGCTATCGGTGAGGGTGAAAGACAGGGGAAAGGTTGGGAATTGCACGCTTCACAGATCAGTTATGAGCCTTACAATTTTCCTAGCTGTGATCATTGTCAGATTCCATGAGTGAAAAAATCAACAAATAAATATTGATGGGTGTCTCAATTTTTATCCAAACAGAAGATTGTGTGTTCCATAGTGTAGCTATGAGCTGAACTAATTTCAATGCGTAATCGACTCCCGGAATCGATCATTAGAAAAATAAACAACTCGTCTAAATTTTCAATATTAATTTTAATTCATGAATTAATTAATTACGTGTGCAGCGCGGAGAAGTCTCGCACGCGTCGCCATCTGGCGGAGTACCAGCACGTGGAGGCCGAGTGCGCCTTCATCACCTTCGACGAGCTGATGGACAAGATTGAGGTACGGTGGTCAATCGATGACTGATTTTATTGATACATGAGGAGTTACAGTAGTCAATCGATAATCCTTGCAGGACCTGGTGTGCGACACGGTGGACCGGCTGCTGGCCGACCCCGAGAACGCCGACCTCATCAAGCACGTCAACCCGGTAAGGAGAAGGGAGAAGAGGGAGATGAGTGTTTCAGGGATGCTATTTGAGACTCGAACGGTTTGCGCCATAATTTCAAGTATAAATATGGACCGTAAAATGTAAAAAATTGTTTGAATCAACAAGCACGTCAACCCGGTGTGAGGAAGGATGAAGTGTTCAGACTGAATGGCTTGTGTTTCAGGGGACTTGTTTGAGTCGGAATTTATTATTGCAGCAATTCTTGCGGGGTTCATCAGCTGAAAAAAATATGACCTGCTACTTTTGTGTGATTCACTGGCAGGATGATTGCGCGTTGTAGCAATTTTATTTGAGTAAAAAACTCCCGTAGTTTGACAATGGAGTCGTCGTGCAATAAACCCCGGAAACGGATGGCTGTTTGTTGCAGGGGTCCTGTATCAAATGAAAAAAAATGTTAATAGAACAATTTCAAGGAACCACGTGACAAAATGATAACCCTTCTCCCCTGCTCAGGACTTCAAGCCTCCCTCGCGTCCATTCAAGCGCATGGAGTATGTGGACGCCATCAAGTGGCTCAACGTGAGTGGATTGCCGTCGTCGTCAAGGAGCACTCTCTCAATTTCACGTACTCTCTCGCTGTTTGGCGAGAGATCAGGCGAAGTCGAGAGAGGACCCCGAAACTATTGTGTGATTACGTTGACAATATCGATAAACCGATTGACTGATTGCAGGAGAACAACGTGCTCAACGAGGAGACGGGCGAGCACTTCAAGTTCGGCGAGGACATCCCCGAGGGTCCCGAGCGGAAGATGACGGACGCCATCGGCGTGGTACGGTAGCAGTATCGATTGATTTATCGAGTAAAGTACTCTAAGTTATATCGATTGATCTCCCTGCAGCCGATCCTACTGAACAAGTTCCCGGCGGGTATCAAGGCCTTCTACATGAGCAAGTGTGGAGAGGGCAAGAAGCTGACCGAGTCCGTGGATCTGTTGATGCCCGGAGTGGGAGAGATCGTGGGAGGTAAATTACTGTTTATTGTTCATTTTTCAGATTGCCAAGGTTCCTTTGCGCGTTTGTGGAAGGTGAGCAGAGCGGATGTGACGAGAAGCCAATTGGTGAAATGCAATTGTTTTTTTTCAACGCAGAAATCAATCTTAATCTTAGCGATTATGGAGGGTGATTGTGAGAAGTATGGGGCTTTGATTTGCTAGGTGCTAAAAAAATCGTTTTGTTTTCTCACTCACAAATTACCTTCCGGTCCAGTGATTTGGGAAGGGAGAAAAAGGTTTGTAAGGTGATTGGTACTAGCAATAACTTGGCGCCAACTTATTACATTTTTTTCTGGCAAGGTCGTTTCGAGCGCTGGATGTGAGCTAGGTGGATGATGGATGGATGGAAACAGGGAAATCACACATTGCAATTTTCCAATTCTCTTTGATTCCATGCGCCACTTGCCCGTTTCTTTCATTTTCTTTCATTCTCTGGGAGTTTTCCCCACTTTTTTCCTTGCCTGCCTCTTATCACTGTGTACTTTCCCATTCTCATTCCCTCCAGCTCTCTTTATACGACGGAGAATGATAAGATTGTAACAGCAAAAAATCATCGCTCTCCAACACTACTCCCCATACCTGTCCACGCCGCCGGCTAGTGACCTTTTTGCACGCTGCCCGACCAAAGGTTTGCACGCTGCCCGACCTTGGACGCTTCGGGCGAGTCGTACCATGACCCTAGGGTCATGGTCCAAAAATGGAGCACAGGCGGCCCACCACAACCCGTCGCGTGTCGAGTGTGGTGTGTCTTCAAGACATGGATCTGCCGACTGCCCCTGCGCCCCACTGGGGACTCGAATTCTGGCCGCTCGAGTCGACCCCTTGAAGAAAGGGCGCACTCGACACGCGACGGGTTGTGGTGGGCCGCCTGTGCTCCATTTTTGCACCATGACCCTAGGGTCATGGTACGACTCGCCCGAAGCGTCCAAGGTCGGGCAGCGTGCAAACCTTTGGTCGGGCAGTGTGCAAAAAGGTCGCTCGCCTCCAGCCCTGGACAGGTATGCTACTCCCCCAAGATCAATCATGCTAGCGGGGTGTCCTGCTATCGTGATCAATGAGTATGATCGTGCAATGTGATAATAGGGATAGAGAAAGGAGAGAGTGGAGGGAGGAAGGACGGGGACGGAAAGGTTGACATGGCATATCGAGGTCACACAGTTGCGATAATCGATCACTAGAGACAGTGCCATTGGAGATTGCACGATAACTTCAAACTAATTGTAAATTTGCAGTAGATAGAGATCGATGGATGGAGTAGGTGTAGATGGGTCCATAAGTCACTCAAGATATAAGAATCGATAATTGAGAAGAAAATAGATAGAGTAGGTTACGGTATCAGTCGATTGATAACTGATTATAATTGCAGGCTCGATGCGTATCTGGGAGGAGAAGGAGCTCGTGGACGCATTCGGACTGGCCGGCATCGACCCCAAGCACTACTACTGGTGTGTCTATAGCCCGATACGACTATCTACAAATGCTGAAACACAAAAGAAAAAATAGAAGACAGAAGAACATTGGTCGGGGCTGTTTACCGTTTTATGACAGACCTATTTGCCTGGCTGGGAACTATCTGGTAGAAGAAGGCAGACATTTCCTCTCTCCATTGTGATTGATGGCCATATGGGGACGCACCAGGGGGTCGGATTGAGAGGGACAGACGGAGACAGGAGGGGATGACAAGTGCCATAACCAGAGCAGGGGGGTCGGCGGGATGAAGGGCTGGGTTCGCACCTCTACCAGACTTGCACCAGATAATAGGGGATTAGGAGGCAGGGAACTGCCAGAGGGAAGTAGATGTTGGGATTCTTCCAAAACTGGGAATAATCATAACTAGATAAAGAATACCTTACAAGAAGAGACAGTGAACTATCAAGATGCAAAGAAGAGAAACTAATCGATACCCGCCTTCAGGTACGTCGACCAGCGCAAGTACGGCGCCGTCCCGCACGGAGGATACGGCCTCGGATTGGAACGGTAGGGTTACGGTGGATTATCTTTTGGGAGCAAAACTGCTGGTTCAAATTGCGATTTTGAAACTAATTTTAGCCACAAGTTGCTATCGAGTTTCGAGATGAGCTCATAAAGCGAGATTGTGGAATCATTTCAATGAACAATTCAATTGCTTTGAATAGATCTAATCTCCAGCTAATTACTAAGGGTTACAGCCTAATTAGAGAGCTCACTAATTACTTAGTAATTGCAGATTCATCTGTTGGCTGACGAACACTCATCACATCCGAGACGTGTGCCTCTATCCTCGCTTCATCGGAAGATGCGCCCCCTAAGCATCGATTGAGAGCTGGGAGAACATCGATTGATCCACCCTCCCTTGTTTCACGCGCTAGATAGATAGTGCGATTTCCCCCCTATTCTTCGTTTTCTCGTTTTGGGTTGTTTCTCTAATTCCTTTCTATCGCTTTCGTTCCTTTTATCCTTGATCTACTCGTTGTTCCTACCCTATCTGTTCTTCCTTGAAAGTTACTCGTCTTTGCTAATGCTAATTGGATATTCTTCCATCCCGTGGTTTCAAGTCGGTCTGCACGCGTTTACACTGTGTCAGATTGTTGAAATAGAGAATCGTTATTTGAAATCCGTTGAGTTACGCATAAACTATGTTTGAATGTTGTGCCGAGAATTGGTTCAAGTACCCGTAAAATTGGCGGGAAAGCGTGAAAAAAGATCGCTATCTATACTTGCTATCGACTCTCCGCATGGCCCATATTCGGTGGTGGGTCAGCGAGGTCGATAGCTCCCGTGCGATTGAAAGAGGTTCATGATGAAATTACCCTAAACTTTACGACATGAGTGTGAATAGGGCAGCAAACCCGCCGATGCACTTTTGATTATCATAAGCGC
>LS506118.1:0-44243 GCA_900490845.1 Pristionchus japonicus | reverse complement strand
ACGGTACGATTTGAACGCTGCCGGGTCCCGACACGACAACCCTGAGATACCGTACCTGCATTCTCGTCGTGGCCGTTCTCCTCCTCCTCTCCTGCGCCCGCGTAGATGAGCTTGAGCGCTTCGTCGATCTCCGGCACACCCGCCTGTGTCAGTTCTCGATTAATCTCCCATCATACACTACCATAATCCCAAGTAACAAATGATTGTGCACTACCGTAACCTCAGTTCCGCGATCAATCAATAATTTACCGTACCTTCTCCATGCAGAAGGCCTCCAGCTTCTGGAGCACGGCGTAGTAGTAGTCGCGCTCCTTCTCGGCGTTGGCGACGGATTCGGTGAGGGAGGCGACCATCGCCTGCGCCTCCTCCAGGGCCGCGCTGTTCGCAGCTGCAGCCGGTGCAGCAGCGGCCGCAGGTCTGCCTGTTGCAGGCGCGGCTCGGGTCGCGGCCGGACGGGCTGCGGCCGCGGCAGGCGCGGGACGCGTCGCGGCAGGGCGCGGAGCGGGGGCGGCGGGGCGCGCCGTGGGTCCCTTTCCGCCGGCGGGGAAGGCCTCGCCTCCTCTGGCAGCGACGGCGTCGTACTCGTGATCTTCGTAGTTGGCGTCGAAGAACTTCTTGAACCATTGCAGGAACTCGAAGTTCTCCTGGAACTTGGCCTTCAGCAGCTTCTCCACCGGCACTGGCTGCAATTACGGCAATGAGATTATCGATTGATTATTGAAAGTATTGATTCGTAAATAATATTTTACACCCATGTCAAGGCCCAAAATAATAAGGGGTTGTACAAATTAGGTTAGGAGTATGAATCATCCTTGTAACGTGTTAGATGCGACGTTTTACAACCCTAGAGAAGGCAGTCACATCGCGAACAAACATCATAAAAATCCAGGTTGCACAATTCCCATACAAGTTCGAAACTTTAACGAGCAACGATTTTTTTAAGCATTACCAAAAACCTAAATACCATTTCATGCACCCAGGTGGTTCCAGCTACACAAATACTATGGAGCTATACCCATTACTCACACACATCACCTCTATACATCCTTCCCCTAAATACCACACCACCTATCTACAGTATCCTGTACTCCACCTCCGGTTACCGTATCCCCAAGTACCGTACCTTGTCGATGCCGAGCGCCTTCCAGGACGTCTGCAGCAGCTTCCAGTTGTTGATCCAGTCCACTTCAGAGCGCGAGTTCCATTTCACCTGCAGTGCGTTTATTGACTTTATTGATTCGTACAGTGATAAGTGGGGCCCGACAAAGGAGATTGTTCCAAGATTTCGACAATGGATTACTCGAACTCCCGGTTTTACAATGGCTACGGGAAACCAAGGACTCCCGACCAACATTTTCCCCTATTGATCAACAAGGAACCAGAAAGAGAAACAAAACCAGTGGAATACCCTTTCGAACATTTTTCAAGACGATAAAATCGTGGCATTGCCCAGAAAGACATTCGGCAACGTAACATTATAGTGGTGAAACATTGGTCAAGCAACTAGCCATTCTCATTCCAAGATTTTGACTTTCGAGAATGAATTGAGAAACGAGTGAATCACGCACACAACCAACACTCTTGTTTCAACCCTGACCAATAACCTCCCGTCCACCCTCACTCACCTTCTTGAGCTGGATGCCCTTGGGGAAGAGGAGGTCGGTCATCTGGCAGTACGCTGCGCCCGTCGACATCTCCTCGATCTTCGTCAGCGACGACTTAATTAATTAACTAATTAATATTAATTAATTAAATTCAATAAAACCAGTCCTCGATCCCTTCCCCTACCGTACCTGGATCGAGTCATTGACCCAAGCTAGAAGTTGGCCTCGCGAGATGTTGTCCGGCGTGACGGCCGACACGTACACATTGTTGACCATCTGCGAATTCGGAGTTGCGAAGGTGCGCGACCACATGCGAACAACCGCGCGATAGGACAAGGGAATACGAGAATGGGATGGGGCACCGGCCTAGTGATCACGCATTGACAGGGAGACAGGAGTAAGGACTGTCTAGAATGTTAATTAGAACAGCAAATAACGCCCCTGGTGTCCTATGGTAGAACTAGGACAGTACATAGGGATTATCGATCGGGCAAGGATGACAAATAGGAACGCGCCCCTTGCGGACAAGCATAAGCCGAGGGATGATTCATTACACAAGGTGGGGTTGGGTGTCACAGGAAGTACGAGAGAAGCCGAGGTCATGAAGCAATGACTCGACGATAAAGAATGGAAAGAGTATTTTAAAGAAGGGGCGCGGAAGATGGACAGCCTAATCGAAAAATAGCGCCATCGCCCTTGGCGCGCGGTCTAATTATAGCTTGGGTCACTATTCTGGGAACGTGTCTGAACTAGTACCAGCTCCTCCAAAAAGGAAATTAGAAAGTGGAAGAGCAGTGCAGGTGGGAAAACCCGATCGAAACACAGAGAAGAGGAGTGAGAAAAAAAGAGTGAAGCCAGCTTCACCTATAAAAAGCGTGCCCACAGTCAACAAGTGAGGCAGGGGGAGGAGAAAGAAGATGTCTCAAGTGAATCAATCGAACACATTGGACCGGATGATCTACTGCCCCGTCAATACACTTCAACTCACCGCCAGGGAACAGCCTCACTCTCATTTCTCTCACCCCACTTCCACTCTCTTTGACTCGCCGGTGAGAACTCCAACAGACAAAAAGAGCAGAGCGAACGATCGATAGGCGTACGGAGAGTGCTATGTGGGCAATAACGCCCAGAGGGAGAAAGCATTCGCGAACAGAGAGCTCTCAAACGCGTCCCCGATCCATGTCAGATCTAACCAGCCGATAAGTATCGCCTCTCGGGATTCCGGATAAACCCCACGAGGTTTGGGCAAAGCTCCGATCAATGAAAGCGGCTTACTGCGAAAAGTTCGTCGTATAATCCAGCATAATCTATTAGTAACTCTTACGCAAACGGACTCGAGAAGTTTCTAGTAAGCCGCAAATCTCACGTAAACTTCCCTAGTAAAAGATGCACTATTCTAGCAAATAAAACAGGGAAAGGGGAACGCATGAGGATGACAATGAAGGACGGCAATCGATGACAACGAGCTTCACAAGGGGATGAAAATCAAATTCATTTTGAGCGGGAAGGAAGAATCCCGGCTCCAACAGGGACCGGATTATCAGAAACTCGCGCACCAGTGAAAAGTGCGCGGCAAACTCCGCCCACTTCGTCTCCTCTCGCGCTCGCGCGTTTCACCCTCGTTATTTCGCCTGGGGGCGGCGTAACCTCCTTTCCCATCCAGTTCCCAGCTATCGCAATCAATTGATCGACCGTTCCTCGCCGCTACACGACCCCTTGCGTGGCTGCAATTAGCCCATTCCGCCCTGAAATCGATCTGGAACAGTCTGCGCGCCCCCTCTTTGTTTATACTCGATTCCCTTCCTACCGGCACGCATAAACGACGTTTAGTGCGCCCCTGTGCTCTAGCTGAACTCTTGCCTAGTCTTACATAATTCAAAAATAACTGCTCCGTATGACTCACACTCGCGCCGGCTCGTGATCTCATTCGACCTTCTCTTCTTTCTCTCTTCCCCTGGTTAAACTCTGCTAATTTACTGGATCCCTTCCTGTGTATGATCATATTTCGTGTCGATACTCTCGTTTTGACGTGTTTTCCATAGTTTGTGCCCTTAGGAGTTTCGAAAATTCAAATTTCAGCCGGTTTCCGTCATGAGCAGTGTGGCTACGCAGCGCCTGAGCACGAAGCGACAGACGCTCGACGAAGCGTACGCGCCGCCCGCCAACTTCCTCGAGATCGAAGTGAGGATCGTCTGCAACCTCCCTAAATATATATTTGCGCTATGAAACCCACTTTCACCTGGCATATTTGCCAAAACGGATTGAGATGATCAAGATGGCCAAGTTCATCGACATCGAGAAGGGTAGCTTTTTGAACTGGGAGATACTTTTCCACCTGGTTGAAACTCAGCCGTTTCTTTCTTGTCATCAAAGATACAGGGGAATTGCGAAAACGAATTATGATTCAGCGGTGTTTGTGGTCAAGAGTTGTTGACGTTTTCGCTGCTTTTTTACCCCCGCCGTTGTGGTTTCTAGCTGCTCTCTTGTTTTGTGGGATTTCGAAAATAGACGACACGTTATTTCTTTTGACATCGCTCACAGTTAGTGCGTCCTCGTTCGCTCTCGTCAACTCATAGTACACAAGTGGGAGATCGATGGGACAGCCCTTCTCCCTTTCTTCTCGCTCGATTCATTAATCAGAGTGACTGCACTCGCAGTTGAAGGAGCAATTGAGGAACTGTCAAAAGGCAGAAGATTTGACGATTTTTCTTAAAATGTGAAACAAAATCGCTGCCTGTGCAGACCACATGGAGCTTTTGGGATTAGAAAACTATTGATAATTTTCTAATGGCCATATGCTTGAATTTTTTACCACTCGATCTAAGTTTTACGGTCTCAATAAAATTCCACACGCAGGTCGTCAACCCGATCACGCACGGCGTCGGAAAGATGCGATATACGGACTACGAGATTCGCATGAGGGTAAGGGACGATCCGGATTCTGGACTTGCTCACTTTACCGGCCTAGGGCCGGGTCCGGGGTTTAGAACAATCTATTCTGTCTTGCACGGCGTTTCAATCACGCCATGAAAATGGATCCTTAAAGGCTCATCCTTTTCTACAGTATGCTTTAGTGAGCATCAGGAACTTTCGCTCCCGATTTATTTTTACCGTAATTAACGGAGTGTTCTAACTCTAATCCTCTAACGTAGTTTAGTCACTTTTGTAAGGAAAAAGTTTGACGAAAGTGACGAAAGACCCGCTACAGTGTCCCTTTTACATTTTTTCCCAGGGCATTTACCCTGATATTGAATGTCTTGCTGTGCTTGCGTGTGTTTTCCCAATTTTCCGTGGTGTACGTTTTTTTGGCTTGGCTGAAACGCCGTGGTCTTGTTCCTATTCGTATTCCCCCTTCATTGCTCGAGCTCCTGGCCGGTAGGGTAAGCAAGAAATCATCTTTGATTGGTTGAGACTATTTATTTAATTATCTTTCAGACGAACCTGCCCGTGTTCAAGCAGAAGGAGTCGAGCGTGAGACGGCGCTACAGCGACTTCGAGTGGCTCAGAGGCGAGCTCGAGAGGGACAGCAAGGTACTGCGGGTGAAACACGGACTCACCGGGCATATGGATTGTTGTTTGAGCAAAAATACAATGATGGTAGTGCTTATGAACTACAAGTAAAAAAAGGACTCATCGACTGACTCTCAATTCTAAAAAGCCGTTTGAAAACTTTAATTTTTGACAAGCTCATTAGCTGAACCCTCTTTGCGTAATGGCGAAACCTAATACGGATAGGATGTGACGCATTCGAGTGCGCGAGAGATTTGTCAGAAATTCTCGTTGAATGCAAATAGGTGTTGCTCCCACGCATATGGTGCTGAATTCTCACACTCATGAAAATTCTTGTCACTGGTGTTAGTTTCTTTGTAGCTTATGAATTTTCCTTTTTTTTGAAGGTGCAAAACTGTGCTCAAACTGTTTATTTATGAAACCACTGGCCACAGATGCCCATTTCTTGATGGATTGTACAATTGAAGTGAGGTTCCAGTTACAAGTTACCCATAAGATGGTCAGTAGAGTCGTGTTCTCATTACTGAACACACAGGAAGTTGATGAAAAAACATTAAAACTATTTTATATTATGAGCATGAGCCAGGTAAACTAGTACGATCATCGAAACTGCATGCAAAGCAGATTTTTGAATATGATCAACGTCTCATCGCTCACATATCAGATCGTGGTTCCCGCCCTGCCGGGCAAGTCGCTGAAGCGTCAGCTGCCCTTCCGATCGGACGACGGCATCTTCGAGGAGGAGTTCATCGAGAACAGAAGGAAGCAGCTCGAGCAGTTCATCAATAAGTGCGTTTAGTGATTAAATAATTAATTAGTTATTTGGATATATTTATATGAAAGGCATACTTAAGCAGTTCCTAAATAAGTGGTGGAGTTGGTTAACTAATTAGCTAATTAGTCGGTTAGAATGAAGGGGTTGAAGAGCTGTTTCGTTGGTCGTTTGCTTGCTGTGTTTCGAGGTTGGCATAAGTGAAGAGCTGGGACAACGTTTTCAATCATGCCTAGGTTGCCGGTAGTATCATAAAAGAATACGAAAAAATTGAATCTGCGACCTGTGTTTGCCCAAGTCTCAGATCAGAGCCGCTTCAAGTTGAGTTCGTGTTGCTATTTTAGTTCAAAAAAACTGATGAGTGCATCATGTTGCTAACAGAGTGTTTCCGTTCAAGAATAATTTCTATTGCAAATCGGTTAGGAAATGTTTTCGAAGTTTGAAATGCTATTGCATATTGATGATGCAATGTCTCCATCGTTGCAGGGTGGCGGGTCATCCTCTTGCCCAGAACGAGCGCTCGCTGCACATTTTCATCCAGGAGCCGACCATCGACAAGAACTACGTGCCCGGCAAGATCCGCTCCAACTAGATACTCCCTGAGGAGGACTACGGTAGCACCGCCTCCTTTTTAGGCTACGGTTGCACCGTTCCCCCTTTTTTACTTTGTATCTTCGCCAACCCACTTTGAAACACGTCCTCCTGTTTTTGTCACACTTTGTCATAGTTTGTCTATCCTACCCGTCCTCTAGCCAGGCCTCTTCCCCACGTGAATTCCAACGTTTTGTATTTATTTTTAAGCTTGAATAATACTGAGAAATATGGTTTGTGTACGAGTCCCAGGGCTGTACATTGACGCCTCTCCACCCTTTTTACTGTCCAGTTTCCCTTTCTCTCGGTTGAGTCGAGTTCACTTCTCGATCACTCTCCCAGTTACCGTACACCCCATCTCATCGCTGTTCGTAATTGATTGTACAGTATACAGATTGTTCAAGAGTATCAACCGTGTGGATAAATAAATATAATGTATCGATAATAACAGAGGACAATTGGTAGACTAGAGTGGGACTAGAAGTGGAATCGATTGTGGGGTACGATGCTGATCATTATGGATCCACGAATCGGTTTGAGGATACGGTAGTGATCGTGGTGGGACCCGTTTAGAGGGAGGGAGCGGATGGATAGAGCTTCTTGCGGAGGACGGTGTTGGCGTGGACGCGAACGTTCTCGATGTCCTTGAGAGTTGCACGGCCCATAACCTGAGAAGGATTGTTCAAAGGTGACGTCAGGGAATCATGAAGTACGTATACTGCTAGTATGTAATCTGACGTTTCCCCCATCGAGGATATTCCAAAGTTGGGAAACATCGGAGCATTCTAGACTTGTAAAGAAGTAAGTAAGCTGGATGCAAAACGAAGCTTCAGATAGTAAGAAATCGAAAGAAATCTGGTAGGTCGAAACCGCAAAAATTTGGAACGCTTCACGAATTTGCGTGTCATCCTTGCGCAGGGGCCATGCTAATCTTCTCTGTATTGTTCCAATTTTAGTATATGTTCATTTGGAATGAACGAGGCTCTTGCTCTGACACCCGCTTATATAGGGGAGGTAAAGAGTGCGCTCTAGACGCGCGGGGTAAGAGATTTAGGAGCGAGGCGCTCGAGCGTGTGCACCAGAGGACGCGTTCAAGGACATTTACCAAATGTAATTTCATCAATCAATACTTTTAGAATATACCGTACTCCTACCGTACCTGATTAACGGCACTCTTGAACATCATTCCCTTGAGATCCATGCACACAATGTAATCGTAGATGCACGAGTGCTCAGGGTCCTCCGGGTCGGGGATCGAACGACCCAGTCCGAGGTGGAGGTACGCCCTGAATAAGGGCGGATTACGGTATCTGGAGCAATGGGTGCGGTATAGGGTTCCGCAAGTGAAACATTTCCCGAGAGAAACAGCAAAGGAAACAGTCGTTTCCCTCATTCGTGTTTCCCTCGGAAACGTTTCTCGGTCTCGAATGAGAGGGAAACGTTTCCCGAGGTGTTTCCTTCTCCATTCCACCCTCTCATTCGCACCGCTCGTAGCAGCGAGAGGGGAGAGAAAGGGAGGGAAACGTTTCTCGCCTCTCTCTCTAGGGACCACCATCCATTTTTTTTATTCTGGCTCACGCGAAATTAAATAACTCGAAGGGAACGAAAGGGCCGCTTGTTCTATTTTCGCAGTTTTTCAGTACACCATTAGAGCTAACTTTTCTCCAAAAATCAGACAAATCAATGGGCTCCCGAAACCAGTTTAAGGTCAAAATCATCTGAAAACATGCTAATTTGAAAGAAATAGAGTGAATAAAGGGCTCTAACTTCCGTTTAAGGAGAGGGCCGCCATCTTTGTAAGTTTCCAGTGATAAACTAAGGTAATGAGCATAACATATCCGAAAATCAGGAAAATCAATGGTCTCCCACGAATTTTATATAGGTGCAAAGTTTGGCGATCGAAATGATCTTTGATCTCATGTAAATGTCGCGGGAGACCATTGATTTGGCAGATTTTCGGATATGTTATGCCCATTACCTTAGTCAATCACTGAAAACTTTCAAAAGTCGCGGCCCTCGTCTAGAACACATTTTATAGGGCTTTTGTAGTTTGTAGTCTCTCGTTATCGACAACTGATTTTTTTGTAAAATGCAAATATCTCGAGAACCATTGGATTTCGGTTGGTCTTCCGCGAACAAAAAATGTTTCTATACAACATATCAACAAATTGAGAGAGTTAGTGGACCATGAATTCATCATTTGCATATCACGTGGGGGTCCCTACTCTCTCTCCCCGGAAAGGAAACGTGGACAAAGTAATATTAAAATGAGGGAAACGTTTCTCGTTTCCAATTAAAAATGGAAACTTCACTCTCTCCTTTGTTTGAGGTTTCCCCAAGTGAGTCACTTGCGGAACCCTAAGTGCGGTAGGTAAAGGTAGCTTTCTCGTCAGGACCCTACCTGACAGCGGTCTTCGTCTCAGGAACCTCCTTCATCTCGATCGATCGACCGGCCAGGATCCAGGCATTGTTGGACTGGAAGGAATCGATGAACTAGATACAGTATATTTCGATCGATAATCTACAGTAGCCTACCGTACCTGTCTGATGCATCGCGAAGTGACAAAGTCTCTGCTCTTGATGATCAGCACGTCATTGCTGCAGTACTGAAACAGGGAATAATCAGATATCGATTCTATCTATCGAAATCTAATGTACAGTAACCAACCGTAACGATGTCGGTGTGGTCGGTGATCCTATGCAACTTCTTCGCGAACTTGATGTTGTCGTTCCACTCGTGGTCCTGAGCGGATTATTGATTGGTTATCGATTGATTGTATCGGCTTACCGTATCCAGATGATCCCAGAAGTGGTAGACGAGATCCTTGGCATTGATGCCGACCTTGCACTGAAATCGAGAACTGATTATTGATTGAGAACTGACTTTTTCGCAATAGTCGGAAAGGAAGGGCACTAGACAATCCCACAGAATGATTCAGTCAGGGATTCACTCTTATCTTTCTTATCTATCTCTTAGCTTCTCGAATGTGTTTCATCGCGGAATGATAATGTTTCGAACTCGGAAAGCTTTCGCTCTCGCTGCATCACGCAATTTGAACTAGTAACAACAACGAGATTCAATGACAACTTCATTCTTGCTCCGATGTCAACCAAGATCGATAAATCGATAATCTCACCCGTCCGGCAAAGTACCGTCCATCAGGCAGGTCCTTGTAGTGCACAGTGACGTGGTCGTTCTGGCAATCGAGCTGGAATACTGTTGGGTTACTGTGCCAATCGGTATCCATTATGTGCTTCTAGAGGGTAAGCATACAGTGTGATTCAGGAATCCTGAACCAGGATTGTAAAACACTGCAGTCAGAGTGCTGGAGAAGCGGAAGTAAAGATGTCCAACCTTCCATGAAGCTTTCGAGTCGAAGTCGGGAGCATTCAGAATCTCCAGAGAGTGCTTCATCACGTCGCCCGCAGTGGTGAACGCGTCTTCGAACTTAATTTAATAATTAGATAATTAGTTAATTAATTAGCTTAATTACGCTAATTATATTGGCTCTTTCTTCGCTATCCAGGGATACGAAATAGATTCGAATGTGTTTCAAAGGATCAATGAAAGGCATTCGATTTCAGAAGTGTCAGTTTCCAGTACTGTTCCGATTCCAATCATCAACGAGAAAGATGAATCATAACTACACAAGAAAGGTGTTTTGACTCCGTCTAATCAGACTACCGTATCTACCATATTTCCCAGACTACGGTATCTACCGTACTCTGCTTACCAGGGCGCACTCGGGCGGCAGCTGCTCCTCCTTGCCCGCGACGTTGATCGACTTCACCATCCCTGATTATCGATTGATTATCGATTATCGATCGATATCGCGGAAAATCATGAACACACGCAAGGTACAGAGATCGAGTAAGTTCACCGCATGACGAATCTAAACTGTAACGAGAGAGAAACTGAAAGGTCGTTGGGGCGGAAACTTTCGAGAGAACAAACTCGAACGGCCGAGCCAAAAAAAGTGCGAGTGGGCGGATGATAACAACCCCACAACATGAACACAGATCGGTGTTTGATCTCCTCGGATCGCACACTATCTCGCACCCTTATTAACCCCGGCAGGTATTTCCGGGATAAATACCAGGAAAGTGGTCGGTCAATAAACCGAGTATCAATGATGGATCGCGGTTGTCTAGTCAGTAGTATCAATGCCCGGAGTTTGAAGGATCATGGATATCGGCGGGAAAGTGAAAATGGCGGGTGAAAATAGCGCGAGACGAGTGGAAAGTGTGGCGTTGCCATCTCCCCGACTATAGTCAGCGTGTTGCGTAGTGACGTCGTTTCTGAGGGACAGATGAAGAACAATACTCAAGTAGTGCTTGGAGGAGCTGCGGCGCTTACAAGTACAAGTAAGCAGTTAGAAAGCAGTGGCAACAAACTGTGGGGCTTGACCGTTGAAAATGCGCGATAATATCACCGACTATAGTCACTGTTGCGTAGTGACGTCTATGGGGGTATTTTCCACCTTGAAACACAGAAGTGAAGAGCCCAGATTGGGTTGTGTTTCGTAGACTCTACGAAGGCTTGAGGGGTTCCAGGGGAGTTGATTCCTTGAAGTTGGTTTTGCACCAAACAATAAGATTGATTCAGCCAAAAAAATGGAGGAGACCCGATTAGCGAAAATGGCTTACAATGGGTTGTTAGACTTCAGCCTAATGTCGCAATCACGGCTAGAATGCCTAGCAAGGAAAGCGATTGTATCTAACTGACACTCGCATAGCTCGAGTCTCTTGACTATGCGTGATAATAACCTTCCCTTATCAGAAGAATCTCTGCACTCTCTTCAATCCGCACACTATCTCGCCTCTCTCAGACCCGTCCGTCTCTCCATTCCGCCTGATCTCTCGCCTTATCTAGCTGGCGAGAGAGTACAGGAATGTGAGAGAGTCCTTATCACTGCCTGCCTCGATTGTAGTTCGCGGCTTGGACTCTCTCAATTCTGCGTGCTCTCTCGTTGGTTAGAAAGGCGAGAGAGCATGGGGAATGGAGAGACGGCGAAGAGAGTCTTGACGTGTTCTAGAGTGTGATCGATGCTGTTTCGTGCCGAGAAAGCGAGCTCGAGATGATAAAGACGCTCTCAATTCCCCATGCTATCTCATCTGCTAGACAAGGCGAGAGCTCAGGCGTGATCGAGAGAGCTCATCGTCAGAAAGAAGTGTTGGAATCGAGCAACTGTGATATTTTGTAGAATTCGAGTGTAGGCACAACTTGTTACGCCTGATATTTGTAGGTTCAAGTGCTTCTATGCAGAGCATGGTTAGCAGCGCATAGTTGTGATTAGCCGCTTCGTAAATGAATCACGAGGCTCCGCACGTATTTGGGTTCACTCTTTACTTATTGGAAACAATTCGGAACAAAGAAGGCATATTCCTAGAGTGAAGCTTCATGGTGTTTGATTGAACCGTGTCACTCAAACGAGCACTTTCCTCAGTAGACTGAATTATGCGCGATTCATGCATTTATTGAGATAATAAGACGCAAAAATTTGGAGCTTTTTTTGTCTCGGGTTCTGAATCATTCATCTCCTGTTCAACGAGTAGTCTTGTTATTGGGCCATGAAGTAAAGAAGTTCCAAAAATTTGGGTACCAACCGTGTGTACCGTACTCGTGTCATCCGGTCACGGCTCTGACCGGGTATCTCGGGTCTTGGTCTTGATGGCTCGACAATCGCATTACTCGACTTGTTCTAGTTCGTGTTCGTGATCGTGATTCGTGTACTTGTCTTGAGAAGGGACCCCGACGGGTCGGATACTCGAGCAGTCAGCGCGCCTAGATAGGGTTGAGCTGCCGAGATCGATTGAGCCGCCCACGACGGGCGAAACGGGGAGACCGGCTCCCCGACCTCGACGGGGCTCGAACTCGCCGGGGCAAGATAGACCAGCTAACGCCTTACCGACTGCGCCACCGAGGCACTTGGACAGAGTGGACAGGGGGGACTAGCTGGCAGCTGTTGTCAGAGTGGGGGAGAAAGGAGATAGAGCCTGACCATCGAAAATGTAAGGTTTCACAAGAAACAAAAACTATGTTTCAGCTAGTAGTGTTTCGATACACTTCATTTTATCTAAAATGTACCGCAACGAATCTAGTGTGTGGATCAGGCTGATTTCGATAACCTTTAGCCGAGAAAAAAAGTCCCCCTCGATTCTTTCACTTGACTGGTTCTCCCGATCTTTCCAATCTGCAATCCATTCTCATAATCAGTTTATTCTCAAACCTGACAGGTGCAATTCACATCAGGTAGCCCAGAGATGTATCGTGCGTGCGGTTCAAGACTTTACCACGAAATGAGAACGGTTTGCGTTTTGGTATTAGCAGGTGGAACGGATGACTTTGCCGACTAACGAAGGTCTCCGCGATACGTGTTAGGTTATACCGTCATATTGGAAGTTTCCGGCTATGGATACATCAGGAACTTGACTGATTCTCACGATCTATTTCTCCAGCAGCGCCTGTCTATTCTCGGAATGGGCAGGTGTAATACACTTCTAGACATCAGGAAACTCGAATACGTTGTGCCATCGACTTTGCGTTGAAGGGTTTGAATTAGTATCCCGATCTGATTTACCAACATCAGTCTGTTCTCGGAACAGGCAGGTGCTACATCTAGACATCAGGTAACTCAAATAAGATGTATCGTGCGTGCGGTTCAAAATTTTATCTGGGGAAGCAATTGCAGTATTTACAAATGTACAGGTGATATTTACAAGTATCGAGCAGTTGTCGAAAGAGTTGAAAGATCAACTCTAACATTTGCCTCTAGTCCATTTTCTCGCTCTACAAAGGAGATCTTTTCAGTTCAAAGGCGAGATTCACTGAATAAGAAAGGATGCCTAAGTAAGAGTGAATGAAACAGCGCTTGAATTGTCCTGTCTCTTCTTCCGTAAGTTCTTGAACCACGAGGGAAATGCGTCAAAGAGCAGCCGAGGGTTCGTGTAGATGAGGAACCTGGAGCAATATATTTGTTTTTTTTCTCTCAGAGAATCGACGATGATTCTCGCCAGTTGAACAGACGAGACTTGAATGCTTCGTCAAACCTATTCAATCACCCAGTAATTTAAAAAAAAAAATCGAAACTCCCACCGCAACTGCATCAGTGCAAAGGCCATGCAACCGAACCATTTTCGCAATTGTTGCGTCATATTTTCACAATTTCATGCTAAAATAATTACCACAACGGCACCATCCCAAGCGCGTCCGTGGTCAGTGGCTCAGTCAGAGTGAGCATCGTCACCTGTCCCGGCCAGTTGCGGGGAAGGGCGATGAGGATGATCTGAAACATCGTTCATTTCGAAACTGTTAGACCAGAACTTGGAAGTAGGTCTGTAGAAGAAGTGGAGTATGGTGAGGTCGGATGAGTACTATTTCGCGATACCTTCTCTGACATTACCTTCTCTCGCCTATGAAAGTTCAGATCGACGCAGTGCCGTCTAGTACTGAGCTCTTTCAGCAGTATCAGTGATGAAGGGAAGCAATGCGATCAATATCGTACCCATGGGAGGACGTAGATGAAGATGAGACCACACTGCAGAAATCCGACGCGCGCCAGTCGATACTCGAGACCGGAGCCGGACTTGGTGACCGGAAAGTTCAAAGATCATTGTGTTTCGTAAATGAATGAACTGGTTTGTAAGTGTGATGAAGGTTGATTTTCTGATCACATTTTATATAACAATAAATCCCTCAACGACCAAATACGCGAAAGGCAACATTTCCATTCCGGGAAGTCACCAACCTTGTAAACGTATTTCACGGAGAATATCGTCGCCAGCACGACGGCAGCCAAGCAGGCGAAGGCAGAGAAGACGATGATTGTGTTGGAGGAATACTGTAATGTTTACAAAATTAATTGATAAATGATCGAGGGCACGAGATTTGTTTGATGACGACTCGAGATGTTCCATTGTTTTGCGTAAAGCGCCCAAGGAAAACCGTTTGCACTGCGCGTCAAACAACAAAAAGAGACAGTGATTACCCAAGGGAAGATGTGGTCGTAGTTGATGAAGAAACTGCCCGAGACCTGCGAGTTTCTCATATTTTCGAAAGTTGATCATTGATTTTTCACTCACAATCGCCGTTTGGCTCAGTGAGATTGCTATTGGAATGAAAGGCACGAATGACACAGCGATCATCAGCAACGAAGCGAAGAACCGTGATCTGCCCCAGCCCTAAAGGAGTTGATTTTTTTTGTTATTATGTTATTGTTTTTGTTGTTCTCCTCAAAGCAATAACAAAAACAGCTTACATTGGCGACCTCCTTCATCTTCCTTAGTGATCGGAATCGATCAAGCGCGAGTGTAGTTGCGGAAAGGAGATGGAGCAGGTTAATGGACTAAAATATTCAATTCGTATCTGAGTTCTATTATTTTTTCAACTCATTTGGCGTCATGATGCTAACTAAACTCGTCAATAAATATATTCATCATCGTCAAAAATAGCTTGATCATGTACATTTGATCTTTGAATTCGAATTGTCATCATCTATTACTGCGTTTCAGCTTCTCTTTCACTTCGAATTTCACAAGGGAAGTGCGCCTAAACAGGTGAAAAGTATCAGTCTTAAGTGTAGCGGCAACTGCATTGAATGACTAATGGGGGAAGGTTCAGGGCCAATTCCGACGAGTTTGTGCACTTTATGGAGGCAACCTTCATGAATCACGAACAGGATCTTGCTAGTTTGGATACAACTGTGTCGAATCTACGCTATCTGGTCCGGTAAAGTGCTCATGGACGATCAATGCTCTGAACAACGAAGAAGATGACACTGATTACCCAAGGGTGATATGGTCGTTGCGATGAACAGTGGTTCGAATACGAAAGAAGCAATAGAAAAAGGACACTTTGAACTGAATTACCTGGTGCAGAAACACATACGGCGTCAACCAATACGCGGGTGTCGAGAGGGCATCGAAGAAAGCGCAGAACCACGGGAGACGAGAGACGAACATCATCAGGGTGAGGGAGAGGTAGATGTAGATTGTCTGGAAATGTTGCACGTTTCAGGGCTCCTGGTTCTTGGAAGGAATCGCTTTCGAATATGCTTCAATACTCGTTCAATTCTCAATATTTGAGTGATCACTAATATTGGAGCGGTTTCTCATCGAACCAACAAATATTGACTATGTCGCAGATGGACAGGTCCTGCAAGCCAAAAAATATGAACATGTACTCACAGCAATCAACTCATGCACAAGATGCCAGTAGAACGGGCTACGATATCGCTTCCGTCGTTTCCTGCAATACCCGGTTCTCATCCGGGAACCAATCTCCGGTTCTCACGTTCGGAACAGGATCAGCCGAACGACGGCTACGGCCAGACCGATCGTTGGGACTCCGTACAGTAACCGGATGAAGAATACGGTATCCGAGAGGGGAGTTATCGATAGATCGTCGCAGTTTGTGGAGGTGTTGAGCATGACGACGCCTGAAAGTAGAGGTTGCTTCGAGGAGAAATGCGAAGAGACATGACAGCTAGAATCCATCTTGCGCTTGGTAAGATTGAGCTAAAAAAAGAATCTTGCATGCCCTAGTCTCAATCGGCTTGGGGAATGTGCTGGGTACCAGAATAGCAAGAAACTCTCTAGCAGATTAGAGGAACTAGGCCGGATGATCATTTTTCAGATGGTGATCTACTGGATGAGAACATCCGACAGTGATCATCCATCCTAGTACCGCCTCAACCACTGAGCACCTAGCTAGCATGGTTGTCGGTAGTACACACATGACAAACGAGGAGGAGTTACTACGGGCTCAATTCCCTGAGGATCTAATCATCGCTAGTCTAGATATGTATTGTGATAAGTCCCGATAAGAACAACATAGAAACTAATGGAAACAATAACTAATTGTTATTCGAACTCATCCTCTAGATAGATGAGTCTAATGGTTTGTTGAATTTCCTCCACAAGAACACCATGAAACTCCCAGACAACAATTATTTATTGTTATTCCACTTACCCAGGAGCAAGAGCATGAAGGATCAGAGAGTGGGAGTCAGAAGGACATTTCGGAGTGGGGTAAATCAATGCTTGAGACTCCCTCTCGAAAGTAGTCGAAAGTCAGAGGGAGCGGCAGCTGCATTTGGAATGACGAACTGAAACTTGTGTGTGAGTGAATTCAATTAGTGATTATGATACATGTGGTTACACTTCCGCGAACGTGTCAGAGTGTCGGCTAACTGCGTTTTGGAATCGAATGAGTGTGAAGTGCTGCCATTTCTTTGAATCGAATAGACTTTGAATTTGACTTTGAATTTTTACTACATTCGATACGTGGGAACAGCGCCGAATATGGTTGGTTCAAACCTTCAAAATTTCACTATTTCGACGGCCGTTCATCGTCAATCGAATGAGTTTCACGCAATCTTCATACCTTCATGAACATTCATTTAGCATTGAGTCGGCTACATCATGATTTCAACGATAACAATGACAAGTATTCCCCAGGTGTATCCAAGATTTTTGTTGTCCTCGAAAGTATGTTATCTGTATCAATGATCCGCATCTATCAATCAATGACGTTTCTTTGGACCCCTGAGAGAGGCGGTTAAGCCCCCGCACCGGAAACAATAAAGGAGAGAGGCAGCATGGAATATCGAGAGACTTCTTATCATTATCATCCCTAATCATCACTGTCGACGAAAGATCGTGGAATCACTTTGTTCTCAACTCGAAAAATCGATATTGCGCCCCTTTTCCATACCACAACCAGGAGTAACCGGGCTACAGTATTCCCAGGGCTCCAAGTGATTCACAAATTCTTGTTATTCGCGTGAAGACTTCGTGCCGAGTTTGATGATTCATGGGGCTTATCAGCACATAAATCGATTCATAAGCCGCCCAACAGATAAGAAGCAACATTTATATTGTCAGCCAGCCAGATCTAGAGTGCGATCAATAGACGCTTCGAGAAGTTTCACTCTATTTTCGAATGTTTTCTGGTTTTCGACGTCACATTTGTCTAAAAATCGATATTTCCAGATGCACCGTACACTTGTGGCCCTCGTCGGCCTGATCGCTGTTGCTGCTGCCCAATCGTTAGTCCTTGATCTTTGATCTCTGAAGTCCGTCGTTCGATACTTGATCTTCAGATGCGGTCAAACCCCGATCAAGCCTAACCTTATGGTCGGCGCCGCGTTCCCTCCCGCTAACAACAAAACGAGTAACGCAGTTACCGGAGGAACCACAGTTACCGCTTATTCCTGGCCCTGGACTGTTGCCATCTGCACCTATGGTAAGCGACGATTGGGAAACGGCGGAGGGTTGTGCACCACGCACCATGCACCACTAACCACACCATCATTTGCAGACTTCTGGGGCAACTGCAACTTCCAAATCGCCGGATCCATCATTGGATCTCAGTGGATTCTCACTTCTGGTTGGTCTTTGATTTTTGACCTTTTGGTTTGCTGATGAAGAGTACAGATGATGTTGTTATCTACTCGTGAAGATAACAGTTGAATGTTTGAACTCAATAGCTTTGAACTATGGTGTTTCATAAACGAACCGTGATGCTAGGGATTGATGAAGCTTAACGATATTTGATCTTTGATCTTTGCAGCCTCTTACGTCTCTGGAAGCACCAAGCCCAAGGACTACAGAGTCCAGTCTGGAGTCTACGACGAGAGCAACAAGTAAGGGATTGGGGAGATCAAAGATCAACCAATCAATAATCAATCTTACCGTACTCCTCTTCCAGGAAGGAGCCTACCGAGCAGTTCATGGAGGTCCAGGCCATCTACACTCACCCCCAGTATGACGGCTCCCACAACGACATCGCCCTGCTTCAGGTTATCGATTGATTTTCGAATCTTGGCAACGCGCCAACTTTCCAGCTCAAGACGCCCCTCCGCTTCGACCAGTTCACGCAGCCCGTGTGCATCCCCTCCAACGACAACACCGCTGTAAGTCGCGCACCGAACGAGGCGCGCCGCGCAGTTGCTTTTGGAAAAGTTGGCAATTTCGCATTGTAGATCTCGGCCGGACAGTACCAGTGGTTCACCGGATGGGGATACACAACGAGTACGTCATCTTTCATTCATATTTTATGGAATTCTTTCCCTTCGCTTTCGCAGAGATTGCGGTTGGAAAATTACAACACTTCTAGTTACTAGTCTTACGTATGTAACTGTAGAAGGAAATGAAGCGAATGACTCTATCCGCAAGGAGATAAGACATCTGTGAATTAGAAAACACACTGACGGTTCAACAAAAATACCGAAATATGCCGACAATTTTACCTTCAGACGTCCAGCTCGGCAACCCCACGAAGCAGCTGCAGCAGGCTCAGCTCTACATCGACCCTCTCTCGGTCTGCGCCAACTTCTACAAGGACACCATCTGGGTTGGTCTTTGATCTTTGATCTTTGATCTTTGATCTTTGATCTCTGACCTTTGATCTTAGCTAATGAGTAACCTCATTGCAGGACTCGCAAATCTGCGCGGGCACTCCTCAGAAGACCACTTGCAACGTTGGTTTTCTGCCTAATTTTGATTTTCAAATAAATCAATTATCGATTGCTTGATTACAGTACGATCTCGGAGGTCCTCTCGTCCAGCAGAACAATGCCGGCACGTGGTACCAGTACGGAATCTCCGCCTACAGAGCCAAGAGCTGTGACGCAGCTTGTAAGTCGTGCGCCGATCGGGGCGCGCCGCGCATTTTATTTCCGATAATGAGCCATTTCTTGCAGCGGTGTTCACTCGCGTCAGCTCGTACTGCAGCTGGATCTACCAGTACACGGGAATCAGATGCGCATAAGTGGAGAAGAGTTAGAGATGTGTTGTACGATAAAGCGAATTTCTTTACTGTTTCTGGCCTACACAACCACACTTGAAGATATCATAATCGTGGAAGAATACTGGCTGTAAAATGTTCGAGAATGATGAATGACTATCTCGGGACAAGATTTTTTTGAAACAAATAGGTTCCACAGTCTTCTCACAATTAGTTTGTGAACGCTGGAATTCGATAAAGCTTTTCCAATCGTCTTAAAACCCTACAATTCAAGCAAGCGTAAAGTTGCCCAGTTGGTACTCAGAATCTTACGGGACACATGAACATGATCATCGTCATTAATTGATACTCCGATATGGAAAATGTTAAAATGTTGTTAGACGAATGCGACAACGTCTCAGGCTTGTTGATTGAATTGGGAAACAAGAAGAGTGAATGCTTTTTATTTTATATAAAACGCTTCTATTTGTAAAGGACCAAGCTTTAACATGAGATGAGTACACTTTATCACTCACATGTACAAGGCTTGTCAACTAGCTTATTTTAGGCGCACTTGATTCACTATGCACTGTCTCTCTTCGGAACGCTACTGTGATAATGGTTGTGATAATAAGGAAGACGCTTTATCGTACATTCAGTTCTATCTTCACTCGACTTATGCGCACTTGATTCCAGTGTACTGGTAGATCCAGCTGCAGAAGGAGTTAACGCGAGTGAAGACAGCTAAAATGTCTCAGTTTTCGAAAAAAAAGTGCGCGGCGCGCCCCGATCGGCGCGCGACACTCACCAGCCGCGTTGCACTCCTTGGCGCGGTAGGAGGAGATACCGTACTGGTACCAGGTGCCAGTGTTGTCCTGCTGCATCAGGGGACCGCCCAGGTCGTACTGTAATATCGATTGATGGTGCCAGCTAAGTCTAAATATTGATGCATCATCACTTCTCATTTTCATTCATTCTGCCCTAAGAAGTATTCACAGGAAAACCGAATGTTTTCCTTCAAATCTTATTCAATAAGTCAAAAAGCTCACATTGCAAGCGGTCTTCTGAGGAGTGCCAACGCAGAGTTGCGAGTCCTGAAAAGAAGAAAGTAAACATCGATCACGGAAGATCAAAGATCAAAGATCAAAGATCAAAGACCACTCACCCAGATGGTGTCTCTATAGTAGTTGGCGCACACGTCAAGAGGATCGATGTAGAGCAGAGCCTGTTGCAGCTGCTTCGTGGGGTTGCCGAATTGGAAATCTGAAATGAGGCGGATTGTCTCCACAGCAGTGTTGCGAATCCGAACAAATCTGAGCTTCGAACACGGGAAGAGTTCGAAGTCTCAGACAATGATAGTTTTTTTTTCGGAGAACACCATTCAGGAGGATCCATTGAAGCACGTTCTCCATCGAAACAATAAGCCATCTCTGAAACTCACCATTGATGTATCCCCATCCGGTGAACCACTGGTACTGGCCGGCCGAGATCTGCAATGCAAAATGTTTCATTTTTCCTAAGACAAGTGCGCGGCGCGCCCCGTTCCGTGCGCGATACTCACCTGAGTGTAGTCCTGGGCGGGCAGGCAGATGGGCTGCGTGTACGTGTCGAAGCGGAGGGGCGAGGAGAGCTGGAATGTTGGCGGGTTGCCAATATTCGAAAACCAATCGATAACCTGAAGCAGGGCGATGTCGTTGTGGGAGCCGTCGAACTGCGGGTGAGTGTAGATGGCCTGGACGCTAACGATCTGTTCGTAGGCTTCGTGCCTGGAAGAGGAGGGATACGGTAAGACACGGAGTATCGATTGCATTTTGCCGTTATCGTACGTATGAAAAATGCAAAAGATATTGGAGCGTTCTATATCATGAGACGATTCATCTTTTATATCAGATTGAAAGCTTGCAACTTTTCCGGAGAAAAGATTTTGATCTGAGTTGAATTCCTTGATCTTTCGTCTCCTCACTCCTTCTCACTTGTTGCTTTCGTCGAAGACTCCAGACTGCACTCTGTAGTCGGAGAGTCTCGTGCTTCCGCGAACGTAGGAGGCTGAAAGATCAAAGATCAAAGATCAGAACGAGTAACGGAACAACGTTTAAGATCCAAGATCAAGCTGAACGATTGTTCTAACAGACACCACAGATCAAACACCGGGTCATCGGATCAGGTTCTTATCACTGTGTCGGCTACATCGTATACACACATCGGCAGCTTAGCTTAGCTTAGCTCTGATTAGCTTATTTCAAAGATCAAAGACCAACCCGAAGTGAGAATCCACTGAGATCCAATGATGGATCCGGCGACTTGGAAGTTGCAGTTGCCCCAGAAGTCTGTAATCGGTGGTGTGTTGGTGGTTCAATTCAAAGGCGACGTTTCCCACTCGTCGCTCACCATAGGTGCAGATAGCAACAGTCCAGGGCCAGGAGTAGGCGTTGACCGTTTGTCCTCCAGTAACTGCGTTACTCGTTTTGTTGTTAGCGGGAGGGAGAGCAGCGCCAACGAAGAGATTCGGGTTGATCGGAGTCTGACCGCATCTGGAGATCAAAGATCAAAATTGTGATTGTAAAGATCAAAGATTAAAGATCAAAGACTAACGATTGGGCAGCAGCAACAGCGATCAGGCCGACGAGGGCCACTAGTGTACGGTGCATCTGGAATTGATGGATTACAACATGAACAATTGAAAATTCGGCGGAAGGAAAAGATTTACAACAAAAAAGTGACGAGAATATGAAGCATCGATATCTCAACATGATGAGCTGTTGACACCGCTATCACTTACGGGGTTGCTTTCTTTTCAATCGAACAATGTGCTGATAAAAGGCTGGTTGACTCACACTAAACTGCACAGAAAATGTGACAGAATCCGTAGGTTATCACGAACTGATGAGTAATTTGAGTGAGTCACAGATGGGCATCTTTAATGAAAATGATAGTTACGGATTTACCAGCTTCATCAGTGATCCATGGATAGTCCAGTCACAGATCTCATGCATTTGAAACATTATATCGTAGATTGTCACGAACTGGTGAGTAATTTGAGTGAGTCAGAGAAGGTTGTTGGGCCCTGAGCTTTGATCTATTTTACTTCCCTAGGCCGTGATTCATGTAAAGTTGATACGTTTGTGAGTCATTTATCTATGCAAGTAGATTCAAACGACTGGCTTAGCTAGTATCTCTTCATCATTATCATTAGCTTGTGAGTCGCGTAAGGAAATGAAATGTTCGCTGATTTTATGATATTCTGAAGGTTATCGCGAACTGATGAGCAATTCGTGTGAATCACTTATCGATAAGTTTGTGACTCAGGCATGGATATTGAATACTGTAGACAAGTAAAAAAATCAACATTTTTGCTTCATCAGTGCCCGTGAGTCATAGTTCGGCCACAAACGTTATCTTATTTTTTTCCTATTTTGCATCTTGGTTCCTCATCGCTGAATGTTGGACATTTCAGCATGCACACCAAACGAGTAGCTCATTCATAATCGAGTCATGAATCTGATTTGACTGAAAGATAATGTTGGTGTGTCATTTGAAGTGATTTTCGAGTAAGCAACTTGCAAGCCTTGAAGAAAATCTTGAAAATAAATCAGAGCCAGCCTTTGGAACTATTCATGTCATACCAATATGCAATGCTAGATATCATGCTTTTCTAAAATATGATAGTTTTTGGCGAACGACTTTGCTGGAAACATTGAGTTATATTGGTGAGAAATATCTTTGAAAGATTCTTGAAACATATTGGTTGAAACAAACATATTGTCTGTTTGTGAGAATCAACACCCATACAAGCACAGTTATCGAGAAAATGACAAGTTCAATATTTACATGAATGTGTGCGTGATACTATTAAACAATTCATCTTGAATTCTTGATAAATAGCGATTGATTACAGTTCATATAGAGCGAAGCACTATTTGATGTCGTTGCTGCAATTTTTGCTCACTATTTTTAAATGCATTTTCCCTCGATCAGTAATGCAAAATTTTCTTCGTATCTTTCCGAACCTGAAGATTATCTGCTTGTGCATTTTCTGAGCATCTTCTAGAGGCTATTGATGGCTGTTCTCTGCTGTGTAAGCATGTGAACATTCGACAGCATTTCTGGTCATCAATCTCGATCACTGCAAGATGAAATAGGGTACTGTCGGAACCGGACATTGAACCGGATCTTTCTCCTTACTGCGCGGAACTGATGTGTTGATGCCAACTGTTGATGCGAGTTAATCCTTCCTCTTGATAAGCTCTGGTCTTCTGGTTCCTCCTAGATAACAATAAGTCGGATCAGGACGTGGACAGAGTCCGAAAGTGATGTCGTGTGAGACGTGTGACCTCGTTGAGCCGATTAGAGAGTGTGTGAAACGAGGAGAGCAATCTCTTCACTTACCATCTCTAATCGAAAAAACTGGACAGAGTCCGAAAGTGACGGCGCGTGACGACCTGTGACGTGGAATCTAGCCTCTTTCTTCAGTTCAGAGCTTTGCTAGGCTTATTGGAAGTACAGCAATAAAAACCCTTCGGAAATTTAGTGTTTGTGATTTCTCCAGAATCGATAAAACATTGACGATCCTGTGACACCTGCGAACAAACGAGAAACGCGAAACCAACGAATTCAGACGTGCGACCAAGAAAACGCATCTGTGTCTGTCGGTGCTAGGCTTATCGAGAGGAAAGAAACCCAGAAAACCAATGTTGAACATTTCATCTGGGTCTTCCTTTCTTAGGCTTATTGGAAGGGAAGAAGTTCCGTAAAACAGACATTGGACATGTCAACCAACTATTTGTATTGTTTTACTGCAGATGTTCAAAGGATTGGTACATTAGTTCTTGTTCCGAATAAACATGCACTGTGAAACTTATCTGGAATGCAATTGTATCACGACAAACCAAAACCAACGATGGACGTACTCAATAAGTAGCACACTGCTTCATCGATCCCAGAAAGTTAGATAGTATCTAATAGATACTTCAGGATCTCCTGATTCGCTCATCTTCTCACCGACCCGGTTCTATGACGCCCGTTGACCTGATCTGCTTCCCTCTCTACTAACTACATTGTCTCCTCACGTCATTCCCGATTTTTCGACCCACTATTCTCGATCAGGAACAAAAGTCTGAATCTCATCAAGTCTTCTTCTCTTTCGCTGCTCCTGGCCACTGATAGATGCTATGAATTGAGAGGTGCTTGACGCTAAAGAGTGCGGAAGAAAAGCTATTACGTCCAGCATTCTCTTATCAGCTTTTGTCCATCGTCACAAGCATAAAAGAAAAGGCGCCTCGCCGATTCCTGATAAGCCTTATTCTCGCCGTTGTGACACGATCTGTGCACTGCATCGCTCACTTTGCGCCTAATTAGCTATTTTGTTAATTAATTAAGTCCATTAATTAAACTAATTGGCAGGTATGAGAACCGCCATTGTCGCGCTCTCCACGCTCGCTGTGGCTCTGGCAGCCACGTAAGTTGGTGTATCGAAGACGACGTTTACCAATCGTCGCACCACCACACCACCCTTTGCAGTTGCGGTCAGACGCCGATCAAGCCCGATCTCACCCACGTCAACACCAAGATCGTCGGCGGAGACGTCGCCATCCCCTACTCCTGGCCCTGGCAGGTCGTTTGGTGTGCCAAGAGTGAGTAATCATCGTCCTTGTGTACTGCATCGACTGGGAAACGTCGCCCTCACCACACCACCATTGCAGGCTGGCTGTCCGACAAGATCTGTTCGCTCGAGTGCGGAGGATCCGTCATCGCTCCCGGATGGGTCGCCACCGCCGGTAAGTGAGATTCGTCGCCCGGCCAGATGCACTCGATGAACCACCCACCACACCACGGCCATTGCAGGACACTGCGTGTACGATGACCTCAACGCCAAGAACTACAAGGTCAAGGCCGGAGTCTTCGACGAGGCCAAGAGGTTGGTGGTGTGCCTACCGTACCCGCTCCGCCTTTTACCAAACATCGCCAGTCAACATTTGCATTACAGCGACGAAGACGCCGAACAGGTCGTCACCGTCAAGGCTATCCACCTCCACCCCGAGTACAACGCGAGACAGACCCATCACGACATCGCCCTCATCGAGGTACCGTAACCCGAGAACCACACCACGATCCGACATTTACTAATGGTCGCTAATCAAAATTTGCATCGCAGCTCGACACCCCGCTCGTCTACGGAGACCACGTGCAGCCCGTGTGCCTGCCCAAGACCGATGACGTCGCCCTCACCTACCCCGGAGACCTCTGGGTCACCGGCTGGGGAACCACCAGAGGTACGGTACTGTAGACTACGGTATCGATTGATCCCTGATCTCTGCAGAAAACGGAGCCGTCTCCCGCGAACTTCGTCAGGCCGACGTGCCCATCGTCGACATCCAGACCTGCGAGAAGGAGTACCCCAGAAAGATCGTTGAGGAGGTAAATATTTGAATTCCCGCCAAAAACTTGAAAAATAAAGTTCCTACATGAAACGACCACTTTTCCAGGTCGAGTTCTGCGCCGGCAAGCAGGGAGTCGACTCGTGCCAGGTTTGTTGCATTTTTGTGTGGGACCGGGAAATGTGTATCTGGGATTTATTGATAACAGGCTACTTTGTGGCCGGAGCCGGGAAATAACGCGCTTACTGATAACCGGATTTTAGGGAGACTCCGGCGGACCGGTCGTCTCCAGAGACACGACCGGAGCCTGGTTCCAGTACGGTATCGTCTCGTGGGGCAAGGGCTGCGCCGAGAAGGGCGAGGCCGGTACGGTACTTTATCGATTGCTGGCTTCGAGCCAAATTTCAAATTTCCCGCGCCTGCAAACAATCGTTGCAGGAGTCTACTCTCGCATGTCCGCTTACTGTGACTGGATCGCGACCACAACCAACAACGTCGTCACGTGCCAGGATGTTCTGTAAATCAATCGATATTTCTAATAAACTCGCCTCGTCAATCGATAAAACATGGAAAACCTTTATCGTATACAGTAAGAAGGCACATAAGATGAGGTCGATGCATGAATACAGTATGAAAGGCAAGAGAAACGTCAGGGGTTTTGATAAGGAGAAGAAGAATCGGTGCGGGTTACGGTGGATTATCGATTTCTAGTCAGTTCGTGATCAGAGCTAGGTTACGGTAGTCTAGATGAGCTTCTCGATGTTGGCCTGGTGCTCGTCGGGCGAGTACAGTAGTCCGTTGTAGAGACGGTAGAAGCAGTCGTGGCAGTACGGCTTCTTCTCGTGCTCACGGTACGTGCCGTGCATGTTGAGCGCCTGAGATGGGGGTGTATCGGAGGCGACGTTTATCAAATCGCAGAACGCGCCTCACCACGTGATTCACTAACACATCCGTGTTGCATCACCACTAGTCATTTCTTTGTGACTCGCTTATGATAAGCGCTGATTGGCAAGGAGGAATCAAACAATGATAGCCGTTATCTATTTGGAGTAGAATGCGCTCTTGCTGGTACCCGAAAAATGCGAAAGAGCGTGGATGTTGAGGAGAGTCTCCTTCTCTTTCGACCACTCAGATCCCGGCTTTCTTATCGTCATGCGCCGACGATTTTACGACCGTAGGAAAATGAGGATCTACAGACTACGCCTATTGTAAGCGCCTCGTGATTGTGATTAGATGGGTTTAGGTGCGACGAAACCAATCCTTTGAGATGAAAACTTGGCGGGAATAGGTAGCGAAATGAAAGTCAGGAACAATTTTGAATACGTTTCACGATTTCGTCAAGAACTAATGGATTGTCTGAGGTCTGATTGTTGTGTCGGGGGCAATAGAAAAAGATCAAACCGGCCATTTTCACGCAAAATTATCAAAAGCAAAGAGAAGGGGAGCGCTTATTGAATCCAACAAGGCGTACCTTCTGGCAGTAAGTGCACATGAAGTGGTAGGTGTGGAACTTCTGGGCACGATCGGAGTTGGGCGCGAGAGCCGTGAGGACGGGACCGTCGATTTCCTGCAGTAGAGGAGAGATCAAGGATCAATCTTAGATTCCGATCTCTAAAGTTCAAAGATCAACGAACCTCGCTGCAGTAGGCACAGACGAGAGGAGGATGGGCGGGTTGCTGACCCTGTAAGAATACGATACATGTGGTGTAAAGGATGGTGCGATTTGAGAAACGTCGCCCTCGGCACACCATCACAATTTGAATAATCGTGGTGTACTACTGAGTGCGATTTGGGAAACGTCGCCTTCCTACACCATCACTCACCTCGATGTTCAGCATTCGTCTGGGCGTTTCAGAGTGCGCGCGGCGGCGTCGGAGGCTGTTCCTGAGAGTGATTATTGATTTTCTGAATCCGAAGCTACAGTTTGCTACAGTAAGATCGATACCGTATTCCAGGCTACCGTAACTGCACCTACCGTACCCCTACCGTACTTACGTCTGGCTCTCGCTCATCTCCACTCCGTAGTCGTGCGACATCTGGTCCACGGTGACGTTGTCGTCGATGGGGGCTGAGAATTATTGATTACTACTCAGGAAATTATACAAAAAGAATGCTGCCAAGAGATGTTATGCGCAAATCGTAGACAAACGCGGGCAGAAACAAATAATGGTTTGTGATTCAGAACGAAAGGAGGCGGATGCTGATTCAGGCGCACTATGCACGATTCTTTCGCATTTAAATTCCCGTTTGAACTCGGAAATATAGAGAAAATCGTACGCTGCGCACTCGGCCTTCAAACGGTTCATACATTATCAATTTTTTAAGAGAGACTATCTGAGAAAATCGAACTACTATTTTATTTCTTGGCATTGAGAAAAAATAGATCTCTTTGATAGTCTGGCGGTAGACACGGCTCCATGAGGGATGATGATTGGCAGATTTCCAGATTTTTGAAATCACTCCGCAGCTCCGGGTAAAATATGTTTCTTCATTTGCATAATCTTAACAAATTCGTAAATCGATTCCAAACGATTCGGGAGCAGGGGCGCTGCATTCCTTGACTAATTCTAACACACTTTCACTTTTGGGTCTTTTTCGGTCAAACTTCATCTAACGCTAAAAATCGATAAAAACGAAAAATTCGTCACATTTATTCAATTTTGACCATTTTGCAGATGCGACCGGAAAAATTATATTTGCTCTATCGATTCCTTTTACTGAAACACACCTTCAGTTTAAAAAGCAAAATTTAATTCCGGATCCATTAGAGTGCATTCGAGACCGAAAGAAAAAATGTAAAAATAGAATTGCTCCAAAACGTGTGTGCAGTTAGTACAGGCAGAGTAAAACTCGTGTGCAAAATTTTTCGTCACCACGATCATTTTCCGCCAACTGGCACCGAATTTCAAAGTGAAACCTAAACCAACCGACTTTGCTATTTCGCAATCGATCGATTCGTGTGATAGCACAAATAACGCGCAATCTTCCGGAGATGATATAGTTCAAGTCCCATCCTCATCAGTTCCAATTCACTGAGAAATATCGAAAAATCGATATTTTTCGATAACAAAAGACCTTTTGGGCCCTGGAGCGTTGTTCGATTTGACTTTTTTTTCAAAAAAATGAGAGCGTACGTTACTTAATTGCGTGCATTCTCAATTTATATATGGAAAACGTGTATATTGCAAAGAACAAAGTTAATTGCAGGATTTTTTGCTGGAAAATATCGATTTTTCGATATTACTCTGTGAATTGGAAACTGATGAGGATGGGACTTGAACTATATCATCTTCGGAAGATTGCGCGTTATTTGTGCTATCACACGAATCGATCGATTGCGAAATAGCAAAGTCGGTTTGTTTAGGTTTCACTTTGAAATTCGGTGCCAGTTGGCGGAAAATGATCGTGGTGACGAAAAATTTTGCACACGAGTTTTACTCTGCCTGTACTAATTGCACACACGTTTTGGAGCAATTCTATTTTTAAATTTTTTCTTTCGGTCTCGAATGCACTCTAATGGATCCGGAATTAAATTTTGCTTTTTAAACTGAAAGTGTGTTTCAGAAAAAGGAATCGATAGAGCAAATAAAATTTTTCCGGTCGCATCTGCAAAATGGTCAAAATTGAATAAATGTGACGAATTTTTCGTTTTTATCGATTTTTAGCATTAGATGAAGTTTGACCGAAAAAGACCCAAAAGTGAAAGTGTGTTAGAATTAGTCAAGGAATGCAGCGCCCCTACTCCCGAATCGATTGGAATCGATTTACGGATTTGTTAAGATTATGCAAATGATGAAACATATTTCACCCGGAGCTGCGGAGTGATTTCAAAAATCTGGGGTTCTGCCAATCATCATCCCTCATGGAGCCGTGTCTACCGCCAGAATATCAAAGAGATCTATTTTTTCTCAATGCCAAGGCTTTTCCGATTTTCTCAGATAGTGTCTCTTAAAATCAACAATAAACTCACACTCATGCTTACTTTTTTCAATTGCCAAAATAATGAAAACAGGAATCTCTTACGCTCGTGCGCCCTTGGCGGCGGGAAGGGCTCATCATCGGGTCCGGGAGTGAGACGGAGTTTGTACTCCACTTCCTGTGATTAAGGATTGAGATTCGAGCTTTCACTCCAAGCTTTGGTCTTGTTTCGAAAGATAATTTTGATACAGTTTACGACTGTGTTGGAGGTTCTGGGTGTCAAAGAAAAAGAAAAACGAACCTCCTCAACGATCCTCTTCTTCTTGTCCTTGTCTCTGCCGAGCGAGCCTCTACGAAGAACCTGCAATGTTATTCTTGTTATTTACTTGTTTTGGATTGATGTTTTTGTTGTTGTTGTTTTGGCAAAAATATTAACAACTCTACCTCAGCAGTGGCATTGACGTCGTACACCAGGGCAGCGAGCGTGTCCGTCACCGCGTTTCTCTCTGGAAACATGAGTTCCAGTAATGAAAATAACAGTAACAACAACAACAAAAACAACATACGCTGGTCGCTCTTGATCTTGTCCAGCTCGTTCTTGAGGTCGTCGCGAGAGATGGACTGAAATTGACGGCTTTAGCTTCTGGTTTGAAATTGACGGCTTTAGCTTCTTCTCAGACCATTTTTCATCATGTGATAGGAACTTTCAAGGCACAATCTTCAAATTTTGGTGAAATACCGGCTGATAAAGTGCTCGATCGTGTTTTCTACATTTTGTTTTCAGCCGGTCATCTCCATCGGGGTTGCACTTATTCTATTTTTTTCCAGGTCGAAACCGTGAAGGAATGTGAATTTTAATTGGTAAACCATGTAAGTAAGTACCTTGAGTCGTGCATTCAACCACTCATCTCCATCCGCAATCGACATCCTTCCAGTGACCTCCATCTCAGTCTGGAACTGACGACGTTCCATGCGCTGGAAATTTACTATTATTTAATTAATTATTGATTTTATTACTCTGTCTTCCGATGGTTGATTGCGTTTTCAAATTGAGCAAGGTATAGGGACGCAGCTGAAACATAATCGGATTCTAAACGATCTGAGGAAGTTTCGAAAACATAAGCTACCACGTGATTGATTTAGATTTTTATATCCTGCTCCTCGTCAATAGAGTGGGTGCAGCGCGATAGTTTACACGAGCGCGCCGTCAGCGATCAACAGTGCGATTGTTTTTGCAGGAGTGAATAAAAGTTGATCGTGCTACTAGAATCTTCTTTCTAAAATTAGATTTATCTCTAAATATAAGGGTACGCGCAAAATACGGCAGCCGTTCTTACAAAGTTCCACCTTCTAAATTCAATAAATTCTTGCGATCGAGAGTTTATTCAGTTTCTGTTCAATTTTCAGAATGTGCAGAGAACCAGGATCTTTAAAATAATGAAAGCCTGCATCTTGGAAAAAAACGAGGTGAGCGGTTCCCCACCATCTGCTCCTTCTTCCTCTTTATCAGCTCTTCCTCAATCTCTTTCACAGACTTCAATGTATAATGATACCTAGACATAGCGAGAAATTTTTCAAAGTTCAACAAGTGCTTAGCAATCTCAATGATCTTTGATCTCCCCGATTCCTCACCATCTGCTCCTTCTTCCTCTTTATCAACTCGGTCGTCTTGTCGACTGCCTCGACGGAGGCGGACAGAGTGTCATTCACAGCCTTCGCGTCTGGAATCATTTTTAAATAAAAAAATGTGAAACGGAAATCGAAAATCCTAGTGAAATTCGGATGTGCTTCATCAGCACAATAAGACTGGAACAGCCAAACGTATGCAGTTGTTCTAGATTTGATTAGACAAAATAAATTAAATGATTTAAAATTAAATAAATAAACGCACGATCAGTCTTGGAGAAGGGATCGGTGAACTCGGGCGCGCGGTAGCCAGAGCCGTGCCACTCGAAGTTCGGGTCTGCAAATGCTTCTGTTTATTCCCCTCGGACATTCCAAGTTTCTCACTCTTTCTCGCCTTACAGGTCTTCTAGGTTGATCAGTGACTTTCATTGATAGGAAAGCTGTGATAGTACCCTAAATCCAATCTAATCCCTCTCGATCAATGCTCATCCATCACTGAATCGATGGCATTTCCTCCACTCTGAGGAAGCTAAGTGTTCCCGCAACGGCAGCTGACTCGAGCTATCTCTAGGCGAAGGAAGAAGAAGATAGTCGAAGGCAGGTGCCGGCTTTTTCTTATCCCATCCTTCTCCTAGTTCTCCCATGGACTCAAATTTCAGTCTATCCTCTTTTCGAAGTGCGTTTATAAGCTGAAGATCAGTAGCTGTTTTGAATCAATGTTCTCGGGTTTCTTGGGGTTATTTTCGAAAATAAAAATCACAAAATCCTCACCATGAGTCATCTTACTGAAGCTCCTCGATCCCCTATCCTATGTCCTATTTTCGATTTACGAGTATTTTCGAAATAATAACAATAATACTGATATTAATGTTAATAATACCAACCATGACTCATCCTGCTCGCACTCCTCGACTCGCTCCTCCACTGGGCGGAGGTGGTGGAGGCAGGCCGTTCGGGCGGATTGATTGTCATCTGAAAGGCTATGATTCCATCACTGATGCCGATATTCATGTAACTCAACAAAATGAGATAAAACTCTGTGAAAGAAGAGAAATCTGAGCACATTTTACGGCAAATGTTGCTCGGAGAATGCTACACGACAACTGAGAGAGGAACAGAGAGAGAGGATCTTAGAGTGTAAAGCGGCATTCTGATGGGACAAGGCATTTGAGGGAAGCAGGGCTAGGATCTAATTCCCTTTGATTGTTTTCCATTTTCGTTGGCAGTAAAAACCCCTAAATCCTCCGTCCCCAGCCCTTCTTTAAAAAGGTCAAAGAAAACATGACTGGATATAAGAAATTACGATTGTTTGATCTGATCTTTCATTTCTTGAAACCCAATAATTGTTACCTTCATCGAAAAACTGCACTCAACCATCGTCCTTCTCGTCTTCATTTTCCGCATTTGGCAGAGACTAACTGAACCACTTCACCCCTACTCCCTTCCCCCCCTCCGCCCTCTCCCTTTCTTGAGACAATAATTACTCATGCGGGAGTTGCGCTCCGTGCTCCAGAATAGGGATATCTCTCTGGGGATGGAGTGGGCTAGATAGTGTGTGAAATGCAGAGAGCGATACCCCTTTGAGGTTAGAGAAGGCGAGATAGCATGCAGAATTGAGAGAGTGTATTCAGCATCTCTCGAGAGACAAGCAAAAGACACTGGAGAGTTGAAAGAGCGATTGAAATTGAGATGGAGAGCAGTGAACTCGAGCTCACTCAAACATTCCTTCGCGTGTTGTGGAATCAAGCTCAAACATGAGATGAAAAATATCCGGAATGAGATGGGTTGATGCAGAATTGGATGGCATTACGCTCAATATTTTGCAGACAGAAAAAGAAAGATAATTGATAAGAATGAGCATCTAGCAGAAAATATTCCAACGTCAAGTGACAGAACCGGTATGTTGGAATCAAGAAAAAGTGGAATGATGGAATCTTTTCTTCTTCTATTCTATGAATCAGCATAAGAAAAATAGACGATGTGCGAGGAAAATCTCTCAATATCGCATGCGCTCTGCTCAGTTAGACAGATGGATAGAGTACGGGAGAAGAGAAGGAGGTCAGACAGATTCTGAAATGCTCCTATCGAGGCGGAAATATGGCAGAAATGAAAGGGGCGAACGGTGGTTGAGTAATCTCCCAAACCAGTCAGTTAGAAGCAAAACAGGAGAGATTGGTGAGGATTTGGCAAGATCAAAGATGTGAACAACAGCTGGCTGCAAGAAAGCGAATTTATGCATTGAACAGTTAGGTTTCACGAAATCTACAGAACAGACACAAGTTAACTCAGGTGATTGCTTCAGCCCTTCGACGTGAAATAATGCTCAAAAGCCAAAGATCAGCTGCGACCGGAAAGGAAGGAATCTCCGGCTATTGGCAGATCAATAGTGTGATGCAGCTTCCGACTGATTTCCCTCTCCTTGTCTCTGCCCTCTCCGCTCTCCCCGCTCTCTCGCCTCTCCTCCCGCCTCTCCTCTCCCTCGGAGTGGGGGCGGCAGTGTAAGACTTCAGAGGAGATTGACTTGCAGTCGCACTGGGCAGAGAGAGCGAGAGAGTGTGTAGAATGGAGAGAGACAGAAAGTGGAGGAGCAAGACGACATCCCCTCAGGCTATGTGTCAGCTCTTTGACTGCATCCCCAATCACTCGAGGGCTTCAGCCATAGGTAATGACGGATATGACTCTGATCTACAATAAAATGTCTATTTTGATCACTTTCAGAACTAAAACTGTGTGAATTCCTGCGAGATGTATGGGAAAATTTATCAAAAGAGATTACAACCTTGCCAATTTGGTACCGTGCGAGAACTTTGGATCGATAGGAATGCATTATGGTACGGTATGTGGTTAACCCTGCGAGTAAGAATACTGATGGTCGAATACTGGGCAGTTATGCAGCTTGGGGTACGGTAATCGATATCGATCGATAATCACTCTTTCTTGTGGTGTGTGTTCATGTTCATGGTGCTGCACGTTTCCTCCCAGTCCGGCCAATACCTGAAGTGGATATTGTAGTTAGAGGTTACAATAACTTTAGAAATTCTGTATCGAAAAACGCGTCAGGAATCAATCGATAACAGTGAAACTACAGTAACCCACTTCTCCTTGACTCTCTCAACGAACTGTCCGAGGTTGGGATAAGTTTCCTTGACGTACTTCGTGAGCAGCTGGAAAAAAGTCAGTTTGCGATTTCGAGAGTGAAAAAGTTTCAATGAATCTGAGTGAGTTAAATGAGTTTCGCACACTCTTCAAATTCATGAATAAAATAGTTGGGACATTGTCACACGCACGTGCTTCTTACTGAAAAAAAATCAATGAACTGTAAAGAACGGTACCCCATTGGGCGTCGGGATGTAGATCAGCGAAGCGAGGTGGCCGAACATCGTAGCATCGAGCTGCAATGATTATCGATTGACTAGCCTATTACTCCTACCGTATGTGTTTAGAAAGTCAGTTCGCAATTTCAACCAGCCCTACCGTAGACGGTTTGTCTCCTCCGAAGTACGGTTTATCACCGAGAAAGATGCAGATCGACTTGAGCGCCTCCTTTGCGATCTCGTGGAGTTCATCTGAAAAGCCAGTTATCGATTAATAAAGTCAGTTAACGATCAATCAGCAAAGTTACCGTACCCGGTGAGTGTCTGCCCATGCCCTGTGCCATCGCGCGGTCGGTGACCTGGAACCATGTGGTGTACGAGTTAGGGAAACGTCGCCTGCTCAAAATATACAAGCCAACTACACAGGACAGATTTTTGTGCGAGCGTGCAGAATTAACAGAAGCTTGCTCTTCAAAATTGCAATGCATCCTATTAGATCTGCTTACCAGTCTCTTGCTCATTCGCTTCAGCATAAACTGGGTGAATCGTCTCTTCAGTCCCGTTCCATGGTATCTTCCCCATCCATCATCAGTAAGGGCGAAGTTGAATCCGCCCGTCTTGGAACGCATCGCGAACATCGCCCTGTGGATTACATAGTGATGATTTGAATGCTGAAAGAGCAAAGTTTTGCGGCTCAGAAATACATGCAGCCACAACATCTGCACAACGAGTTTACTTCAGAATAACTTCAAGCTGTACTCGCTCGGAGAGCGTTGTATTACTTGTACACACAATGACACTCATGGCACATCATGTCACGTTAAAAAAATGAAACGAACCAAGTGAGATGATCCTCAGCCAGTGCTGTGAACGCTCGATCCAGTGACATCTGCTTGGGTTCCGAGGAGTCCATGTCGGCCTGTGGTGTAGGGATTTCTGTATTTTATTAATCAGTTTAAATATTGGACTATTTGCACTGTGTGCGTTGGATTCTGTATTTTGCTGATACTTGCGTGAACCGCATTCTTACCTTTCCAAAGTCCTGCTTGAGAGTTTCGATGATGATATTCGAATCGGCGATCTGGCGTCCGTTCAACTCAACGAAGGGAACTTGTCCCTTGGCCGAGAACTTCTTGAACTCATTGTTGATGTTCTGCAACGAATATCTAGTCGCTTCATTAGCAAAAATCAACGCCAATAAAGCATAGAATATATTTGAAACCCAAATGAATGTAAGAAAGATGCGTAGAACTTGCAGCATACCGTGAAGGGAATGTCGGCCATTCTCAGCCATGTCTCAAGCTTCAGCGACCAAGGAGAGAGGTTGGGAAGAGTTCTGAAGTTTTTTTTTATCAAGAACATTGAATCTATATATTGCTGAATTCAAAATAAGCAAGTTTATAAACAAAGTGAAGCAGACTTGTTTCTACCAACCTGCATCTTGGATATTGAATCATGTAGACATGCTGTTTCTGCCAGTCTCTCTTCAGAAGGGCGGTCGATGGCATCTAATCGATTAAAAATCGATAATTAGTGGATCACTGTATCATCATCCGAGATATTCAAAGCGGCTATGATAACCGATCGAAAAATCAACGAAACCACACTTGTATAGATCTTTATCGTGAATGGAATGATTATTTTGAGTTTACCGCGTGCATAGATTTGGAATGCATTGAACAGGTGTTTTTTGTGTCTACAGCAGTGCGATTATAGTGCAATATTTCCTAATTAATCGATAATCGATCAATAATCACTCCTTCTTGTGGTGAGTATTCATGTTCATCGTGCTACACGTCTCCTCCCAGTCAGGCCAGAACCTGAAGATGAGTGGTGTATGAAAAACTTACCGTAACTTATACATCAATCGATAAACTACAGTAACCCACTTCTCCTTGACTCTCTCAACGAACTGTCCGAGATTGGGATAGGTCTCCTTGACATACTTCGTCAGCAGCTGAAAAAAGTCAGTTGTCGATAGCAAATTCGAAATAGTTCACTGTTGACCGTTGTAAGAAATGAGTTTCAGAAACAGTGCAAAGGAGAAAATGGAAAGACGAAGGCAATTGATTGGTGTTTCCTGAGTAAAAAAATCAATAATCAGCAAACTACAGTACCCCATTCGGTGTCGGAATGTAGATCAACGTTGCGAGATGCCCGAACATCGTAGCATCGAGCTGCAGAGATTATTGATAAAATTACTGTTTTTTTGTTACCGTAACCCTACCGTAGTCGGCTTGTCTCCTCCAAAGTACGGTTTGTCCCCGAGGAAGATACAGATCGATTTGAGAGCCTCCTTGGCGATTTCGTGCAGCTCATCTGGAAAAGTCAGTTATCGATCCGCCAGTCAAAAAGTGTTACCGTACCCGGTGTAGACTTTGAAAGATAAAGAACTACAGTCAATGTGATTTATTGTGAACCGTTTATCATAACTTATGATAAAGTATCATACTTTTCCATACAACCATGATTGCGAAGCGGAGACTGCATGGATTGAGCTGAAACTCGGAGGGAATATATAATTCGTGTGCCCCGTCAAACTGATATTCTTGGATTTTTCATAATATGCACGCGTCGCGTGCTTGAAGCGCGCAAGTTCGTGAAAGTGGGCGGAGCTTGGGCAAATTTGCACAATCTCACAGAAATTGCTTAAATTATCAATATTTTGTTTATCGAGAACTTAGAGAAGGATAAAACCCAACTTTTTTCTAAGCTCCGCCCACTTTCACGAACTTGCGCGCTTCAAACACGCGACGCGCTACCGCGACGCGTGCAAATTATGAAAAATCCAAGAATGTCAGTTTGACGGGGCACACGAATTATATATTCCCTCCGAGTTTCAGCTCAATCCATGCAGTCTCCGCTTCGCAATCACGGTTGTATGGAAAAGTATGATACTTTATCATAAGTTATGATAAACGGTTCACATTATGTCATATTGACTGTAGTTCCCTTATTCCTCATTTTGGAAAGTTGCATAGCGGTGAAGGAACTAGTTCTTTACGGCGAACTAGTTGTTTATTGGCACTGAAAGGAACTAGTTCCTCTCATTCTCACTCCCCGCCAACCGCTCGCGCGGTCAGGGGCGGCGAGAATGGAGTGCGGAACTAGTTCCTTTGCAGGGAACTAGTTCCCTTAGAATTGGAGGGTACTAGTTCCTAGTTGCATAACTCATTGGCTTTCAAAGTCTAACCCGGTGAGTGTCTGCCCATGCCCTGCGCATTCGCACGATCGGTCGCCTAGAATGGTAATGGTGTAAAAAAATGGTCGTGGTGTGTACGATTAGGAAACGTCGTTTGTTCAAAATTAGACAAGGCGACTTCTCACAAATTTCTTGTTCATTTTCTTGAGCTTGAAGTGGGCCAATCTTCTCTTCAGTCCGGTCCCGTGGTATCTTCCCCACCCATCGTCAGTCGCGGCAAACATGAGTCCGGTCTTTGACCGCATCGCGAACATCGCCCTGAGTATCAATTCATGAGATTTAGAATCTTGGAGCAGGGCCAAGTCTCTTGCAATGGTGCGAAGAGCTATTTTATTACGCTCCAAGATTCAACAATCCCATGAACCAACCAAGTGAGATGTTCCTCCGCCAGCGCTGTGAAGGCCCGATCCAGAGAGATCTGCTTAGGATCCGAGGAGTCCATGTCGGCCTGTGGTGTAGGGGTTTCTGTCGTTTCCCAATAGCCGTAAAAATATAGTATTTTGCATTGCGTGAGCCCCGTTCCTACCTTTCCAAAGTCCTGTTTGAGTGTATCGATGATGATGTTCGAATAGGCGATCTGACGTCCGTTCAACTCGATGAAAGGAACTTGTCCTTTGGCCGAAAACTTCTTGAACTCGTTGTTGATGTTCTGAAGTGAGGAAGCACAATCTAACAAGGAAAGTACCAAAGTTCACGGGAACTTTCCGGGCCTATGTGGGCAAGTGGGGCTCAGGCAGACATACCCAAACCGATTTGAAAACCTTGTAAGTGTGGGTTAGGTTAGAGCCTAGCAGTGAAGGGCCCTGTTCGTGTTTTTGCAGCATCTTGACTAGAGGAAACTCTAACCGTGAATGGAATATCCGTCATCCTCAGCCAAGTCTCCAGTTTGAGCGACCAGGGAGAGAGGTTGGGCAGAGTTCTGAGAAATGTTTTGGTTGAACAAACGGAGTTGGTACCATTGATGTTAATAAAACATTTCATCATTTCATTCATTTCTGAAACATATCCAAAGTTCATGAAGATCGAATTCACCTGCATCTCGGGTACTGAATCATGTAGACATGCTGTTTCTGCCAGTCCCTCTTCAGAAGGGCGGTCGATGGCATCTAATCGATAATTAGAGGGTTACTATATGGGGATTATGAGATATCGAATACGGTAGAGGATACCGATAAAACAATTTGAACAAATGATAAATTTGGAGATCTTTATCGTGAATGGCATGATTATTTTGAGATTACCGTATGCGTAGTTTTGGAATACAACGAATATTTGTCCCTAACTCCCTGGATTTTCAAGCCATATGTTCGCAATAAATCGATAATCGATCGATAATCACTCCTTCTTGTGGTGGGTGTTCATGTTCATGGTGCTGCACGTTTCTTCCCAGTCGGGCCAGTACCTGATAACGATTATGGTAAGCAATTGATTATCGATAATCAATCAACTATCGTATCTTATTCAATACTGTATCAGGTTAATGACTTTTCGATGTGAAAATCGATAACGATGAAATTACAGTAACCCACTTCTCCTTGACTCTCTCAACGAACTGCCCGAGATTGGGATAGGTCTCCGCGACGTTTTTGTCGAAGATCTGTAATTGCGTCAGTTATCGATTTCTTTCTATGTTGACCCAATCGTATACGAATCGAATATGTTTCACTTGATCTGCAAAGGACTGAAGAAAATGATTCAGGCAGTTTCACAATCATTTCGGTTCAGGAAAACTCAATACTCGCTCGATTACCGTACCCCATTCGGCGTAGGAATGTACATGAGCGGGGCGAGATGACCGAACATCGTTGCGTCGAGCTGAAATCGATCGATTACCGTTTTCTTGCTACAGTAACCGCTCTGGATATAATCAGTTCGCAATCAAAACTCGGCTACTGTAGTTACCGTAGTCGGCTTGTCTCCTCCGAAGAACGGTTTGTCTGCTAGGAAGATGCACATAGCCTTGAGTGCCTCCTTGGCAATTTCGTGAAGCTCATCTGAAAAGTCAGTTATAGATCGATCAATCGAGGAAGCTACCGTACCCGGCGTGTGCCTGCCCATGCCCTGCGCCATCACGCGGTCGTCAACCTGGAATGATAGTTGCGAACTTGATTAGGAAACGTCGCCTGGTCCAAAACAGCGAGAATTTGTCTTAGAGATGGCCGTGGTGAACTCAATTGGAAATGTCGTCTATTGCAAAATTCTACGAGGAAACTTCTCACAAATTTCTTGCTCCCTCTCTTCGCCATAAAGTCCACGATTCGTCTCTTCAATCCTGTCCCGTGGTATCTCCCCCATCCATCGTCCGTCTGACTGAACGAGTAGTTCGCCCTCCAACGCATCGCGAACATCGCCCTGAATCTACACTAAATGAATGAAGGGTTTTGTCATAGATTCGAACACGAGTGCGTCTCTACTCTCACATAGGCACTGGGTTGGTCGGAGGATGGGATGATGCCTACTGGATGATGGCCCAGAAGGACAAAAAAGCACGGTTTTGTAATAGATGGAATATGCAAACGGGGCTCATTCATTAAGTTATCATCAGAATATTCTCAGCCTTATTTTTTGGCAGGCAGTCAAAACCCTGCCGACGAACCATGTAAGATGGTCCTCAGCGAGCGAGGAGAATGCACGAGCGAGTGCCTGTTGCTTCGGATCAGTGGAGTCCATGTCGGCCTGTGGTGTAGGGGTTTCTGCCTTTTCCTAATCACTTGAAATTCTGCTAATTTTCCATTGCGTGAGCCCCTTTCTTACCTTTCCGAATTCCTCCTTGAGCAATTCGATGATGATATTCGAATCGGCAATCTGGCGTCCGTTCAACTCGACAAAGGGGACTTGTCCCTTGGCCGAGAATTTTTTGAACTCGTTGCTGATGTTCTGAAATGTGTATTTTCATCATTTATTGTTTTTAAAGCAGCATTCAATGAAGATTTTATAAAACAAATAAACTCATTTTCATGCAGGAACAAACTTCGATTCGTATCTAAAAATAAATCGGAGGAATATTACATACTGTGAAAGGAATGTCCGCGATTCTTAGCCAAGTCTCAAGTTTGAGCGACCAAGGGGAGAGGTTGGGAAGAGTTCTGAGAATTGCGTTGTTTGAAGGGGCAAAGAGGGACGCATTGAAATTCAGTGAAATGCATTTGATACTTTTCTGAAGCACATCTGTACCTTGAAGATAATACCAACCTGCATCTCGGATACTGAATCATGTACACATGCTGCTTCTGCCAGTCTCTCTTCAGAAGGGCTGTCGACGGCATCTAATCGATAATTGGAGGATTACTGTATCGGGAATCAGAAATATCAAATACGGTACCGGATACCGATTGAGCAATCAATACAATAAAAATGTTAGGAGATCTTTATCGTAAATCACATGGTTATTATTGTTTGGAATGAGTAGAGTAAAGTGTAATATTGTAACCCTGGCCCTTGAATTATGGATACAACCCTGGATTATCACTCAATATTTTCATAATCAATCGATATCAATCGATAATCACTCCTTCTTGTGGTGTGTGTTCATGTTCATCGTGGTGCAGGTTTCCTCCCAGTCGGGCCAATACCTGATATTGCTACAGTAGTCAGAATATCCGTTCGGGACCAGCAATTATTGATTGTTTGAGACGATCTCCAGTTAAGCTTCAAACAGCTCACTTCTCTTTGATCCGCACGATCCACTGTCCAAGGTTCGAATACGTATCCTTCACAAGCTTGGTCATCTCCTGAAACAGTTAGTTATCGATTGAATAAAGAGGCTACCGTACCCCATCCTTCGACGGAATGTAAACGATGCCAGCCATCATACCGAACATCGTAGCGTCCAACTGTAAAGATTATCGATTGCCTAGAATCGATTACTGTACTCCTACCGTAGTCGGCTTCTCCCCTCCAAAGTACGGTTTGTCTGCGAGAAAGATGCTAATTGCTTTGAGAGCCTCCTTGCCCATGGCATTGAGCTCTTCTACAAATAGTCAGTTTGTGATTGCAATCGAATAGTCTACCGTACCCGCTGAGTGTCTGCCCATGCCCTGCGCCATCGAGCGGCCGTGCGCCTGGAGAGGTGATGTTTAAGAAACGTCGCCTGTTGAAAAATCGACAGGGCGACGAATGGTAAACCTCACCACTTTCTTCATCCATCGCGTCATCGTGAACTTGATCATCGCTCTTTTTACTCCCGTTCCGTGATAACGACCGAAGAAATCGTCGGTGAAGACGAAATCGAGGCCCGACTTGCACCGAAGAGCGCCCATGATCCTGTTCATGCGAAATAGAGTTGTTTCGCTCGAGTGACACTCGCGAGCGCACTCGCCGAGTTCATTTTTGACCCGCTCGGATCGGTGTGTCACTCGTGAGTGAGACATGAGAAATCCACTCGCGAGTGGCTCGGCCTAACAACTCTAATTCGAATTATTCGTCACTGTTAGCGCATCTCGCTGTCTCGATCTTATTCAGTGCTTCTACAATAATAATGTGGAGCAGCAACATTCGATGCAAAAACTATATTAATCGCTCTACTTAGAAGATCTCATTATAACAACTACGATGTCGAGAATCACTCAGTATTTGCTATTGATCAGATTTGGACATGTTTCGAGCCTCTTTGCATCTCATGAATCGAATACAAACCAGATGAGATGATCCTCAGCGAGCGCGCTGAAGGCACGATGCAGGGCCTGATCGGATGGGGACGAGGGTTCCATGTCGGTCTGTGGTGCAAACAGTTTCTGTCTTTTCACAATCACAAATCTAGTTCATTTTGGCATTGTGTGAGGTAGTTTCTTACCTTTCCAAACTCCTGCTTCAAGGTTTCGATGATGAAATTCGAATCAGCGACCTGGCGACCGTTCAGCTCAATGAAAGGAACTTGTCCTTTCACTGAAAACTTCTTGAACTCGTTGCTGATGTTCTGAATTAGTGTTGGTAGGTAGATTGATTGATTGATTGGAGCGCTCGCTGGCTTGATACTAAAGAAGTTCAAATGGTTCTAGTCATACTTTGCACGTGAAACGTAATCGATCGAACAAGTTGAGAATGAACAAGAGAAATAGCTCACCGTGAATGGAATCTCGGTCATTCGCAGCCACGTTTCCAGCTTGAGCGACCACGGAGACATTTGGGGCAACGCTCTGAACAAACTTGCTTATTGTTAGATTACTCCGACTGAAATTTGTGAATCGGAGTTCGATTCGCTATGGAGAATACGTTGAAGGTGAAAGATCATGAAATTGTTGGCTCTGATTGTAAGAATAGAAGATTAGAAGATCAACCACGAGATCAATCTATGCAGTCTATGCTTCCGATTTCTGGAGCTAACACCCAATTGTAAACTGTCTAGCTCCAGACGTCGGATGTCCGATGTCCGCATCACACCTGTCTATCATCCCCACAGGGTATAGGTACGGAAACCCAGCATCCGATCTCCAGACAGATCCTAATCCTGGCATAAAAACCCAGTCCCCTCGACAGATTCACCACTTCAAAACACTTCTCTGTTCTCTCCTCCGACCTTTGTCTCAACTAGGAGCATTCCATCCTTTCAACTCCTCTGTAAATTAAGAAAATTTAACCTGTTAGCTCCCCTTAGCTTCCACTAGATCTCATCATGGATGATTTCGCCGAGATCAAAACTGAGACGCTGTTCCGAACCGAATCATTTATAGACTTTAAACTGTATCTTTGCGACAAAGGGTCTTCTTCATCTTCCATTGTCTCCCCATCCTTTCCTTCTCTTGAACCCACTCAAGATGCTTCTTTCTTCTTCGATGAGAACGTTACCAATCACGATTCCACTTCACATGAGTCTCAATGCCACTCCGATCCTCAACCTACCCAATCATATTCCCATGCAATGAATGACGATCCCATGAACCAATCCTTTGTCGGACAACCCCAATCCCCTTTATCTTATCATCAACCCTCGTCAACTCTTCCTCAGCCAACCCCTTCATCATCTCATCCAATGAACCTCGACGTTCCAATGACCAATTCCTACTGCGATCAATCCCAATTGCACTCTCAATATCCCACTCCTCCTGTCCAATCACACGAATCTTGCTCCCCTCCTCTGCCACTACAGCCAATCCCCGAACCCAAACCCGTTCAACTCGACTGGGCACAACCCCACATTGATGATTGTGACGCCAACAACTTCCTCGTTCCGAATGTGCAGAATAATGGTGAGTACTGATTTTAATCGGAATAATTGATTTTTTTCTTCAAATCAATAAAAGGAATACTAATTCCAGGCTACGCATTCGCTACCGGCAAGGTTGAGCCTCTTCACAACATCTACGCCAAAGCATCTGCTGTTACCGAGAACACTTCATCCAATGGTAAGGCATTATCGATTCGAATTCAACTAATCAATTTCGATTCAGATACCGTAACTGGAACTGTGCCTGCTCCTCAGCCAAAGACATTCGCTAACTATCGGAAAGAGAAAGGAAAGACAAGTCAAATGTGCAGAATCTTTCCCGATGTTCTTCCTGTGGACAACACCAAGAGAACGGATCAGCAGAATGGTTAGTTCGGGGTCGTGTTTCACTCCTTCTATAAATGAGATTGCCTACCCCGGGGTTGGAGGTCGTGGATGAATG
>LS502620.1:202050-243454 GCA_900490845.1 Pristionchus japonicus | reverse complement strand
TGTGTGTGATTTGTTGCCAAACGAGAAGCACCAATTTCTCGCCTTTGAATGAGATATTCAAGCTAATAATTAGTGAGATTGGGCATCTAATGATGACCCATCGTAATTGTTTTCAACGTCTGTAACTAATCCCAAATTCTTTCCAAGTTTTATGGGTTCTGGACTCTCAACGGGGCCTTGCAGCAACCACATAAACACTGAATGCAAAGTCACGGAAGTTATGTGAAACCGAAATAAGTAGGAATCCAGATCAGAATCGAATTCAGCAAATCCTTCAAATCTTTCATAGAGATTGATTCTACACGAAACTGTCACAAAGGCCATTTCGAGATCTGATCCATCCATACTTTACGGCTCCATGCAAAATGTAGATATAAGAACCAAGTGCGGCAAATTTCATTTGACAATCGGAATGTTTCCGATATTACTGTGGCTGTTGGTTCTGCTTCCGTCTTCTCTTGAGTATCAAGCAACGTGCGTGCGCACCTCCTTGTGTGAGTAGCTATATTACTGAGAACTTCCTTGAAAAATAATGAAACTTATGCATGATGGGTGATCGTTTCAGCAAATGCGCTCAAGGTGAAATGCGATTCTCTACTTTACCGCACGGTTTATCTTGACTCGAAATGCTACTTCTTCATTGACTCGGTAGTGAGTTTCAAACGGGCATCTCAAGAGTGTTTTGCCCTGAGAGAATGATGAAGCGCGTACATTCAGTCCGAAACGTCTGAAGCAGCCAAGCAATGCTCCCGTGTTCTATCAGGCGCCAAATTGGCTGCCGATGCGCCTGCCTCTGTATGGAGCTCCGCATTCGTCAATGTAACTATCTTATTGTGATCCTCGGTTCAATGTTACCTTTAAAAAACAATCGGTCGCGTTTTTGTGCTAAGTGCAATTAAAATACAGAAAAGCGACTGCATGTTGGATGGTGAATCGACAGGAAATAGGAAACATGCCATGTGTGTTTACGGTACGAATCTTTTATCTTTTTGCCTTCTAGAATGCAATAAGTCTCAGAAAACGCATTCGAGACGGTTCCCGTAATAACCAAGAATTCAAAAGTCAGTGAAAATTACGACGAACCGAAACTGAACTACATCCTGGTAGGCCCCTTTTCCTTTAATTCATTGTTGAAGCCTCGTTCATGACCCATTTTACGCGTTTATTAAGAAATAAATATTAGGGTGTCCGGAAAGTCCTTTGAATTTTTTATTATCTCAACTGTTTTCAAACGAATCGGAGAAAGTTCACGTGTACTAGAAGGAGGGATGGCTCCTCTATGATTTAGTACATTGAAGTAGCGAATTCGAGATACTTCTAGTAAACTACACAAACTTATGTGAGGTGGTATGAAAAAAGTTTTTTTACATTTTTTTGCCAGATCTCGCTACTGATTTGAGGTAAAATTAAGCAATTCAGCTCATCCCACTAAGCGGCCGGCAAAAAGCCAAATGAGTGCAATTCTGAACTCGCGAACACTATTGCATCATAACTACGAAAAAATCTTAAAATAAAGCCTGTTGTATTTTTTATCAGAAATCTGGAACTTCAACTAGCGATTTGCATACTACCATTCGTTAAAACACCTGAAGACCGTATTATCAAAAAAAGTTTGGGGATTAGCGGCTGTGAAGGAAGCCTGAAATATTGAAAAGATATCTAAAAGTAAGTCTATAGAAAATGGATTTTTCATGAAAACTTGAACCTCCTTGCTTCGCCCCTTGAGATAATTCAAATATTAGTGATTCAAAATTGAGTTCTCAGCCACACCCTATTATGCTGACAACCGCGGCATTCAATTGTTATGCATTGTCCAGTTACAAAATTTGAAAGACAACACTGGAAAATCGACTTATTCGAGTATTGCATCATTCTTATGAAATCAATTCCCATTTATAAGGTCGGAAAAAATTCTCCATCAACAGCTTTACCTTACGCGAATTACATCATATATCTAACGCGCAGGGTCAGCTCGAAAACATTTTTCGAAAAAAATTCAAAAGACTTTCCGGACACCCTATTAACAATTCAGCCTTTGCCCTTCAAACAGGAGGTGGATCGAATAAAAGTCGGTCAATTATTCATCTTCAAAGGAGCAACAACTCCTTCGTCCCATCAGTATGATAATACCACTTGTAACCTGAACAACAACAAAAACGATCAAACTAGTTTCTTCCTTTTCACAACCATTTTTGCAGCTTCTCAATCAATTTCCATTCCGTAGCTCCCGAGATATATCCTCATGATCTTCCTTTCCATCTCTCTTTTCGCTTTGATATGGGCGTGGTGCGTTAACTTACATTACAGGCTTAGGGGGGGGGGGTAATCTTATATCACAGTCTTAGAATATCATTTCTATGTCTCCCTGTTTCGCATTTTAAAAAAAAAATGTTTGAAATTTCAGGTTCGTTTACTAACATATTTTAAAAGCAGTGGTTCATGGAGCCCCGATATTCACAAGCCTATGCCAATCCAGAAGAATAAGAAATTTGACATCCGAATTCGAACGCTGCAAGACCGTTTCCAGGTAAGAGTTTTTTTTTTTTTCATTTCGAAAAACATGACGATCATCTTAGATATTCATCAACGGAAGAGATTGGGCCGAATACCCATACCGCATGCATCTTTACGCGATTTCTCACGTAGCGTGCAAGGCAAACTATGGGTATTCAGACGTGGCATTCCACTACATCCATCTGGGAGCGAAATACTTGGTAGGAACCTTTCGTGGTGTTATACTTATGTGAAAATGGAACACAAGAACTTATTAGTGGTATAATATCGGTAAAACCATTGAATTCCAGCCAGTTCCGTCGGAGAGCGGAATCACGAATGGCTTTTCCCACTGCAAAATGCTCGCAATCTCGGCGACTCCCGAACCTGGCGTTGATAGGTAGCCAATTCTTCACGCCCTTGCTCGATTCTCAAGAACTTACTGATATACTGCTGAATGGATTTCTAAACATCGACATTTTCAGAGTGAGCGTCAACTTTATCCGCCGTAACACTGCTATCGCCGACCAGAATGCGCTGCACTTCAACCCTCGCTTCGACTGGGGCGTGCGTTGTTTATTTTTGGGCTCAATTTCTTTCGAAAGGCATAAACCATAATACTTTCCACACGCAGAACGTGCTACTGAACGACGTCAAGAACGGACAATGGGGCGTGGAGCAACTGGAACGAATGCCGTTCAGGCAGGGAGTACCCTTCGACTTGACCATTACCAATGAACGCCGTGGATTCGTGGTAAGCGTACTGTTCGAGTTGACATCAAGCAGTATCGGGTGCATCGTTGGGTGATCATTAAAAGAAGGTAAAGTTGCAACCACAATCAAGGCAGTTTTACTGTCGTCGTGAGACGACAAACCTGGTGGGGTACACCGGTATATCGGTGTGTAGGTCAACGACCGTTCAGTGGTATCATTTATCAGTGGAGTGCGAGAGAAGAGCCGAGGGCTCACAGAGATAGAGATATAGATCACTATCGGCTCTAGCCGATACACTGGGGGGAGGCCAAAAAGGAAACAAGGCAGTGGAATGGGCAACAGTTCATTGGCCACTCTCCGGCGTCCAGGGTTGAAGGTACCCTAGACGCCCCGGGGTCGCCACTACCCGGTTGATGGCCCTATATCTGCACCATCTGTGGAGAGCGGGTCCAATGACTGAGGTGAAGACAAGGGGAATGAGGGGGTGGAGTGTATCGCCGAGTCGATTGGATTGAAGATGACGTCGTCGTGGTGTGAGGACTAACAATAACAGAATGGGGTCCTATTACAAATACAGAACAATTTGAACGACGTATAGAACATTCCCAATGAGATGCAGCTGTGTTGTTGGTTTCTGAAAAAGAGAGACAGAAGAAATCAGAAAGACCAGAAAAGAAAAATGAGATTCAGAGAAGCAGAATTGAGGGAGTTTTGTCAGACTTCGCATCTTAGAAGATGAATCAGAATTTTTAGTAAGTGCTTTTGACGATCCCTCGATCGTTTTGATCCCGGGGAAGAATCTTTGCCAGATCGCTTTGCACAGTTATCAGATGGCGAGATCTGTTCCGGAGATGAATCATGCACATTTCTCCTCTCTTTATCAGATGATAGAGATGGGGAAATGGGCGAAGAACGAGATTGTGAAGAGAGAGAATGAGATTCATTCGAAAACTCTGATCTTTGAACTCTGTTTCTTGAGAAAGATCGAGAGCGATAATTTTGGATAAGGGAAGGGCATATCAGTTTAGAATGGAGTCGGGAGTTGTCGCAACGAGGACACGGCCCATAGTCACATGATTTCGCAGTGTGACCCTATCGAGAAAAGTTGAAGCAACGGCCTTGTTTCATCAGACGTTGCTTACGATCGTCTAGACGTTTGTACTTGGGACAGAAAATTGAAGAATGGTCAGAGCAGAACGAATTGCAGAAGATGCATGTTCGATGCGAACCAGATGAAGTAGCAGATTGATCAGAATTGGATGGTTTAGAACGTGAGAAAGTCACGGAATTCACTGAGATTTCAGAAGCACTATGGGAAGGCCGACCTTTCAATCTAGCACGGAGCTCTTCCTGCTTATCTAGATACGATTCTGCGAAGCTCATTAGTCGTGAGACAGACCATTTAGATCCAGATTTATCTCGGATCATTGCCTTGGCGATTTTGATCTGCAGTTTGTGGGTGAATTTCTTAGAGAGTAGATGAATAACAGATTCATTAGTGGATTCATCATATCCATCAATGAGTGTAACGATCGCTTGGATCCTATCGACGGTATCTCTAAGAGAATAGAGATCGTCCGTAGCTTGAGACATTACAGACAGTTCGTTCACTAGCTGATGAACAACGATGTTTGGCTTTCCGAAACGAGATTTGAGATGTTCGTAAGCCTTAAGATAATTAGATGATCGAAACTTGGCAATTGCAAGTTTCGCTCGACCAGAAAGAGATTGCTTGAGTAGAATCATTTTCTCTTGTAAGGGGAGTGATCGATTGTGAACAGTAATGTCAAACGCATCGATGAAATCATCCCATTTCAAGGGATTTCCATCGAAACAGGGAAGTGAGATTTTTGGAAATTTCGCGTGAACTCCGTGCGAGGAGTCATGTAGATTACAGACCGGAGGTTCTTGATTTGAACCAATTTCAGAATCAGCCTTTTTAGACGGGAGACCAGACAACGTTTGAATTTGCAGATTCAGATTAGTTTGAGAATGAGTTACAGCGACCGATGATATTGGTCGCTGAGCGTATGTGCACGCTGTAATTTGACTAACAAACGGTGATTGAGAAGAAGAGTGAACAGAATTATACGATGACGTCACTGTGGTTGTAGTCCCAGTGAACGTGGTTACAGTAGATACATGAGAAGGATATGTACTGTGGGTTGGGCCATTAAAGAGTAAAGGAGCAAAGGGAACAAGGCTGGCAGGAGCGATGTTCGAGAATAAAGGAGTGGGTACGCAAGGAAACATCGGGAGTGGGGGGGGGGGTCGAGTAAGGATGAGGACAATCAAAATCAATACGATGCACACGACAATAATGAAATGAACGACAAAACGGCGACTAATACGAGTTCAACAAACCGAGACAACGAGCAAATGTGGACAGCGTATCCACCAAACAACGACAAACAATCAAAATGTGGAAAAAAGTTCCACCAATTTAGCGACAAGAAAGCACGAGAAAACAATCAAAATCCGAATCCGAATCCGAGCCGATGCACCATATATCGGTGTGTAGGTCAACGACCGTTCAGTGGTATCATTTATCAGTGGAGTGCGAGAGAAGAGCCGAGGGCTCACAGAGATAGAGATAGAGATCACTATCGGCTCTAGCCGATACAACCGGTAAGGCCGGGTACTGCGAGACCTACGTATCCCATGCTGGTCAGGCTTCTAGGGCACGTTTACCTCTCGTAATCAATGTTACTACCAATTTTACCGCCCCGGAGGGATGGAAGGCTTGGTTGACCTCGGCGGGGATCGAACTCGTGACCCTTCGAATGGTCGGCAGCGCCTTACACCACTCGGCCATCCCGCCTCTCCATTAAGAGAAGTCATTAAAAGACGTCCCCGGTATTTCTGATGCGTTTCCCTGACCGCAATCCCGAATTTAACACCTGCTGTAAAAATTCTTCAATATTTGAGGTTGCAGGTGACAGTAAACGGCAAGTACTACACAACATTCAAGCACCGCGTCTGCCCACTCGACATAACAACCTTGTGGATAGTCGGATTCATCGACTTGAGTGTTACCGTCTCCAACGCGCCGAATTGTAGTACCAGTGGACAGGGTACCTGTCCTAGACTGCCTTGAAGATGTGACATCCCCTCATTCGATAAAGTGCATTTTCAACCAAAACTCGAATCTATTTACGTGGCAGTATCTAAGATGACCAGACGTAGAAACGGCTTATGTTTCACAATAAGCTGAAATATTTCTTGCAATTTAGAAAAAAATGGTTGTTCGTCCCGGAAAAGTGTGTTGTAAATAAGTCACTGTTAGATATTATTTAGAATGAAATTGCTCCGATTTTAACATTTATTAAGACGGTTAGCAACATGATTGTTCACTAGATCGATTTAGAGACTGCCAAATCCTTGTACTCTCTCGCAGAACTTTCCGATGTATCCATCACGACAGGTGCAAGCTAGCTTTCCATCTCGGATATTACATTTTCCATCGTTGTTGCAGATGGAATCATCACAGACGAGAGAGGGCTCAGCAGCTGGAGAGAACGTATTCAGTTCTACACATTTACCCAGGCAAGATGCATGAAGCAATGAAATGGAGAATACCGGCTCTTGCAGCAGGGCCGGGGGCTGCAGTTGTCGTTATAGTAGAAGATTGCATGGCGAGGGCAAGTGCCAGAACAGCGAAAAGAAGAAGAGAAGTCTCATTTCGGAAGCCTGCGCTGAATGGATATGCTCGAACATTTATATACCAATGCCGCTCCATTCACTATATAGAAAATCTGTTTGAAAACCTGTGCAAACAGCACTGTTCAATCGGAAATCGTATCAGCTATGAATCTTTGAGATGCGCTTCGATCAACCTTAGTAAACTAAATTTCACTGAACATAATAATTAGAAAAAAATTAATCATGCGACGGCGAAGAATCATGTTCTCAGGTTAGATCAGAATGTTTTCCTTGTAATGCATCACATTCGTTAGTGTGTGATCCGTAGTGGAATGCGCGTATTCGATAGTGAGTTAGACTCAAACAACGCCATAAGATGGACTCATGTGCGTCAACAATTTCGTTGCGTTTCATGAAAATGAACCACACTTTGTAAAAAAGACTAACGTATTCTAAGATACGTTGATGTTCTTTTTGGATGAAGGGATCATAGCGTTGTCAATGCTTTGTGTTTTTTTTTTCAATATTTTCGAGTTCGTGATTTCTGTTAATCATCTTTCTGATAAAGAAAACAGAATGCGAGGAACTAGTTCTAGCTAAGCCAGAAATGAGGATGAGGGTGAGATGCAGTTATGCTTCATGAACTTGGCCTTGTTTTGTGTACATTACTGTTGAACATTATTTTATGAACTTTGCATTGTTGTATCCATGTTGAAGTGAGCTATAATCCTTCTCTTTTAGAACAAGTTACAAATCTCGGAGAACTGTATAATAGAAAAATTAAGCGTAATTATTGGAGTTGTCAGTAGATTATTACGCTTAGAGAAATTCAGAATTTGATTTTTCATCCAAGTCTTTAAGAACCCCCAGCACCTGCAAAAAAGCGTTTTTTCAGCATAAACTCTTTTTTAATCGATATATGAGGCCGTTTTCGTAAGGTTCAACAAGCGTCTGGAACAGGCACAAAACCTGAAATGTCCCTTTTGCGGGGAGGGGTTTTTTGGAACAACGATGTGAACAAAAGTTGATCGCCTGAATATACTCTACAAAATGAGCACCATAACGGGGGTATACACGTACTTTCATTTTTCCGTTTTTCACTGAAATCGATGTAGCGAAGTCCCTGCAAGTTCAAAATCCATGTTTAATAGCTTAAAATGATCAGGGGAACAGGTTCCGTCATCCTTGAAAAATTTAGCTGGGCATGAGCATTCTGTCAAAAATCTTTATTTTTGTGCATACGAAATTTTTCAAAAAATAAAATTTTTGTTTCATTCGATAGAGCTCGGAATACTGGTAGGTGATGACAGATTTCGAGCCATTTTGACCACTTACCAGCGAAAAAACTCCAAAAAACAAAATTAGGGTCTACCGAAGACGAGGAGCTCCCGGAGCCGAAAAATGACTTATGACAAAATGGCCTGGTTTTTCGCGTAGAGGGTCAAAAATGACACCTGGGGCCAACTTTTGGGACATTTCAGGTTTTGTGCCTGTTCCAGACCCCCGTTGACATTTGTTGAGCCTTACGCAAACGGCCTCATATTTAGAATTACCTTATCCAACATGATCTCCTTCCTCTTGGCCTTCTCTTCATCACTCAAAGTACAATCAGTATCGACTTTCTGAAAGAATATTTCACATTTTCAACTAACAAATCAAAGAGATACCGAAATAATCGGAATGCAAGTGCCAGCAAAGTAGAGGGCGCATTGAAGATATATGAGATCCGCGTCGGATATTAGCTGAATTATTGTCGAATGATGAATTGTAAGCTGATTATAAAGCACCTCGTCAAGTGAAAATGGAGGCTCGATAACGCCGAGATTCTCCACCATACTCATGTACATTTCTTCAATCAACATTGGCATTGCGTCACGCCTGAATTTCGAATAAAGTGTAGCGGATAGGCCTAGGCGGATCCTCTACATCATTGAACACTCACCTATCCTCCGCCGATAGTGCTGACATGGCGATTCTGTGCAAATCCTCAGCACCGACGCTGAGATGAGTGCTCTAAAGGTTGTTCATCCTCATTTCACTTTCGATGATGAATACTTCAGATGATCAATCACTGCTTTACCTGCCAATCAATCATTGCCGCGAGATCACAAGTATCCTTGTCGATAAGAACATTGCCGGTGTGCAGGTCTGAAAAGACCCATCTCGATATATTTTGAGGCAATTCGATTGAATACATTTTCTCATTTTCACTCCAAATAGCTTATTTTCAATTCAATTGCAATCCAGATAATGCGAAATATTATTCAAGAGTTGAGGCACACTTCAAATAGCTATTAGAGTGCGAAAAGCGTGTCGTCTTTATTTTTTACACTCCCTCTCTCTCTCGCCTGTCTGACCGGATGTAGAGTGCGTGAGTTGAAGAGACCGCCAAGAGACTAGTAACTAAATAAACCACCTCCATTCACCAGCACCAGCTTCTCGCTCATGAGCTTGTCCATAGAAGAGGTCATGTTGAGTTCGTAGAATTTCGGCAGAAGTGCATCAATATTCTTCATCAAGTTGTTGGTCTCTTCACTATTATCTAATATCAAAATGCTCTTGAAAATGCCGCGGAAGGTCTGCAATAGTTTATCACGGATAGATGTTGAACATCGCCGTTTACCTCCAAAGGCCAACGTCCACCTCCAATCTCAGCCAAAATTCTAAAGAAATCCTGGTTGAGTAGGGCATTCGTAGGCTCCTTCTTAAGCGAGCAGGCTTGAATCTTTCCGAGCGATCGAGCGATCTACAAAAATGCAATTGGTAGCAACTCAAGCTCACGAATTATTTATTTCTCACTTGATCGAAGTCGATAATGAAACAGAAATCCCCCTTTCGCTTACCTGTCTCACTTGCTCCACACTGTGTCTCTCGTAGAACTGCATCATTCTCGAGTTAGAGACGTATTCGAAACAGATTTGTCCTTGCCTAGATCCGTTCTGCAAGCTAAACGTTGGGAATTTGGAAGTCATATCAGATAGGAATAACATAGACATGGAAAATGCAGTGCCAACCAACCTCCGCGGGCTTTCCATAGTACATCCTGGGCACCGCCAGCCCATCGAACTGGGAGAAATACTCGTAGGTTGCAACCTCGATGTTGTGAATCTGAGAGAAACGCGATCCGTGCGCGATTGTTTTACAAAAAAACTCGACGATCTCGCAAGAAGATCCAAATTAGCGCGATCCGTGCGCGACTTACCTCTTCATTCTCTGCCTGCACTTTGCGCCATCCATCTTCGTCAAAATTGAACATTTTCTGTCCTTCGGGAAGGGCGTCGTTTAGTCTTCGCATGGGGAGATTGGATGGAATCTGCAAATTGCATCTGTTCAATGATTCTCCGTTGAGACAGTCAGTGATCAAGCAAAACAGCTTCACCTTGAGCACCACTGCCTTTGGCATAATTTCATGAGCAGTACCTCCCATCCAATCGCAAGTGATCAGTCCGCAGCATGATGCGAATCCCTGAAATGGTGCGATACAAATATGCAAATCTACAAATGGCGAGGAAAAAATGTAATTTAATTCGAAGAGCTTACATTGCCATCGCCAATGTCAAGCACGGATTTGTTAGGACCGAATCGCGCTTCCGTTTTTAGGGCCGATCTGAAATGTTGAAATTCAAGCAAAAATTGATGATTTTATGAGCAAAAATTGACACTCACCTGAGTTGGTTCTCAAACTCAGCCCAAGTAACGGATGTCTGGAGTATTCCATCATCGATTCCTAGACTCATTGTTCAACTGAAGCAAAAAAAGGTGGTTATGACAACAAGGAATCGAGCGAGAATGAGATTGGAGGAAACTTTTCGAACCAAAAAAAGAGGTCACAGCCAGAGAAATCGAGTGAAAAGAGATGCAAGTGAGATCGGCAGAGCACCAGTCTCTGCCGTATTTTGCACGAGAGATTGTGTGTACTCAAACTGTGGTGAAGTGAGCCTAGAATGTTGGAGGTTGAGCCCGCCGAGTCTTGTCTGCACGGTTCGTCTTGTAGCCAAATATAGGGCGCACCTTGCATGAGCGCAGTTGGTCAGCTGCTCATAGCTGGATCATCGTCAAAGATTGGTGTGGATCAATGTTACTCAAATTGAAAGAATGAATGAAACACGTAAATAAAAAGCGCCGTTCTCTGCTAAACAGTTATCACTACGAAACTGGCATACCCCGCTCGAAATCGGCATATCGTGCCCTAAATGTGTGAAATTTAAATGTGCAATTTTATTTGCCTACTCCAATCCAATTGGCGTAGAGATAATAAATATTTGCTTGTAGTTCATCATGTCATCAAGCCAAATTAAACTGCGTACGGGTTTTTCGATTTGCGAGTACGTGGGATGCGCATTCTAAATTTAAAAAAGAAGGGTAACGAACGTGCTATGCCAATGCACGACTAGTGTCCGACACAGTGCTCACTTTACTGTACAAGTGAAAGATGTGGAGAGATGTGATTGTGCGCCGAACCGCCGAACGCCGAACCCATTTGTGCCCAATTCATGTAGGATTGCGCTCTTCAGAGGTGCTCTGAGCACTTTTGCCAAAAAAGTATAATGGAGATAACATTCACGGGAATAGATGAACAGATGAACACAAATCATCGGTCTGTTCCTATATCGATTGACTCTGATCCTTGACCCCTAAAATACGTGTTTTCGAATGCGTCCTGTTCTCATACATACTATTGCACAAAAGGGACACTCCATCGTGACGTTGTTTATCTCTCACTATCAGCGTCCCCAGCTTAATTCAAGAGCAGACTTTCCCTGAGATTGGGTGAATCGAAAAACGGGTAATCTTCTCTTCATTTCACGAGCGCTCTCGTCTCTCTGACCGGTGAGGGAGTGTGTGAAATGGAGTGACGATTACCTGATTCACTTCCCATCCTTGTGCTAATTCATTCTAACTTCTATTTTTCTATTTTCCGACCAATATTACAGTGAGAATCCGTGCTTGTCAAGAATGTCTATTTGACAACCATGGCCACTACACCGTTCTCCAATTATTTCAATCTTATCAAGGAGAATCAATCAACACTGAAGTATATAATTGTGATTTCACTGATAAGTGTGATTTTACTTCTCATTGTCCAAATCTTCATATGCAGATCGGATCCTCCGCATGCTGAAGGCTCGCTCGGCTCACCAGTTGCCTATGGAGGATTACTAGTCTCGCAGGTGGGCATTTGAAGTAGCTCTAGAGACCGGCGAAAGACAGACCACAAAGTGATGAATCTTGAGTTTCCGCACGGACCATTGAAGAATCTTACAACATTACATCAGGCAGTGAATGCATTCACCACGCTCCATCCCACACTCGTTCCCCACACTGTTAACCACAAATTTGTGGCGCCCGGTTAGGTTTTTGCTCGATATTGAATTTCATAGCTCGAATTCAGTAAAGACGACTGTTCCCGTGCACTACAGAGTCAACCGCATCGATGATGGCAATGTGGCAACAGTTTACGTTTACCAGAACGATATTCTTGTGGGAATGAGCCACATTCTGGATTGGCGTCAGCCTGAGTCATGTCGTCTCACAATTCCTTTTCAGTATTCCGACACGTCGGAATTTCTCGATTCCGCTCAATTTATTTGCCCTGATTACGGTTCTCCCAGTGATTATTTGGATGTTCAAAGTATAACGGAAACCATGAAGAAAGGCACAACGGCTGTGGTGGAGGTTGGTTGCAGCTACTGGTAGCTCAAAATGAGTGTTCTTAGAACATGATCAAACTGCCTCTGGAGATCCGCCCAGTGGAGTCACCGATGTATTCACAAAGCGAGAAAGATCGAGCCAGTTACTGGTTGAAGATGAAAAGTGAGCCCTTTTTCATGTCTCTTTCAAAGCAAACTTTCAGGCAACATAAATGCAACTGATGGCCTGCACGTTCTATTGTTCATTTCCGACTTCACTATTCTTCAAGTTGCTGGAGAAATCTATCAAAAATCGAAGATAAAGGTAAAACTCGGACTGAAATCGATGTAATAGTCGTGGAGTAGATAATGTCGGCAGCATCATTGCATCACTCCGTGTGGATTCATGAAGCTAACCTTGACGTGAGTTGGGAAGTTTCAAATTCGATTTCTTTAGGAAATTTGCAGCCCTTCGGATGGTATCTCACTGTGATCGAATGCGAGGTTATATCCTATGGCAGAGTCAGACTCGAGTAAAAGGTTTTCAAAGAATCTCGAAAATGTGTGATGACGGTAATACAAGAAGGGTACATACAAAGAGTGAATGAGGAGAATGCTAAACTTTAAGCTAGTTGTGATTCTATGATTTTTCCTCAATAAATGTTTTTTTTCAAATATGTCACTTTCTGATACATTTTGTCCTCTGATGAGTTATCTGAATACGAAAAATAAGCCCTGCTAAATTAATATTTTCTATCTGAATTCTTTACTCCCCCAACAGGTTGCCAGAACGTTCTCATCACATTCACTGATTGTGAAAGTCGTGTTCGCTGGTCAAATGAGAGCACGGGAGTTGGAGTATTGTATCCGCAAACTGACTAACTACCCAATTGAAAAAAAAAACAATTCACTGAAGAGGATCGATACTGTCAAATACGAACCTCCCGTAGGGCATTTTGTGTCAATCAAGCAGCAAGTTAAGGGAAGTCCAATGTATATATCTTCCATGATAAACGAATGCTCGATCAACATTGATTACTACGGTGAATCTGAGTCTACAGATCCCATATTTCGCTTGTCCGATTCTAGCAAGATATGATATCAAACATATATCAGTATTGTTTGAGAAGCAAGTGTGTCTTTTTGGAGTCGCTTTAGCTTATTTAGGAGCCGGTCAATATTGCTTGTGGAAGAGACAAACAGTGAGATTCATCTCTCTCAACTACTCCCAGTTTCGCAGCCACAGAATGTATAATCAGCTGGTCAGAACTGAGTAAGACGATGCACTCCATCAACTAGTCTTTGTGCAGAAAGCTGCTCAATAGTATTGGTTAAACGGCTTCGGCATGCCCGCCCCGAAATGAGTGTTTTTGGCGCTGAAATCCTCGCCCTCGCTTCTCGTTTTACGAAAGGAACTTCAAACTGATAATGACAATTCGAGTGATCAGCGGGTTGGCAGAAGCAGGCCAAATAGCACTCCCATCGAGAACAATCGCTATTGAGCTAACACAGCTAAATAATGCAGAAAGGGAAATTCAGCACAATCGGTATGATTGAATTCGTTCAGAGCACAATCAACCTCATTTTGAGCACTGTTTGCCTATATTTGCATCCAGCTAGGAATCTCACGGGCCATTGATACTCTCGTCCATTGAGGACATGCACTGACAGCAATGAAAGTGCGTCACTCGCTCATCTGTTCACAATCGTTCTCTGTCTTTCAGAAATGTCCGCCGATACTCTCGAGTTTGTCAGGGACAATAAACGGCTACCTGCGTGCACTCAAATGATTCGATGTGATGGTGAGTCAGCGCACTTTCTGGAACCATTCGCCTTTTCAAGCTCTCGTTTTCGTACTTTAGCGAGTTAGAATTTCGAAATGAGCGGTCATACAAATTAGCAAAGCATTCAGGTCGCCTTCTCTATTACAAGTTCACAGCTCCACGGAGAATTTACTTCAAGTGCCGGTAACTTCCTTTGAAACAGTTTGAGCATCACAAACAGTTGTGATTCAGTCGAATCGGATGCTTCCGCAAGAGGAAAATTCTCGACGCAAAACTGCCTGAGAACTTCAGAAGGATGGAGAATGACACTGAAATTGTTGTTCATAATCATGCTTTGTATTTCAATGCAGAAGGAGAGGTGAGATAGGGAATGACGCATGATAAGCTAAAACGTGATTCAGATCTACAGAGCATTCTTCTCAAAGGAGGGACGCTTGATCGTTGCTTTTGTCCGCAATATGCTCGAGGTTTAGTTCAGCAAGTCTTTGCACATTAGGGCGTTGACCTGAATCTATTACAGGGCGAACAAATGCATGGACCTGGCTTCTGCAGTATGCTGAGAGAAGGAAGGCGGTATTTCTATCGAATTGGAGATGATCCTGTGAACGACGGAATTCTTATGGACTTGCCGGAGGACAACATGAAAAGAATGCGATTGATTGCAATTCACAGGTGAGTGTAAACCCTGGAATGGAATGCTATTGCAAACTATTTCACACAGGGGTTACATAATCTACGAACTAGATGAAAAACTTGAGTCGCCGTGTCTTGTCAGGCTCAGTAACAACACTATTGTTTTAGGTTCGGTGAGTCTTCTTAGTTAATTGGCAAGAGGTCCGGAAACAATTGCAGACTCATCCCGGAATCGCTTACAAATGCGTCCAAGACTACTATACACTTATTTATAATCTCGTTCCTGTCGGAAGAATATCAATGAAGTTGGAAGTGTATAACATGGAAAAGATGATAGCTTGTACTGTGTCTACAGAGTCAGTACTCTTTATTGTGTATTATTCATTGACCGTCAACTTTCAGTTTTACGGCACTTTCTTTGAACATTGCGAAAGCACGAAAGAGCAAGTTATCGTGGAAGAATGATGTAAAGAGATTTGAGCTTTCGGCAAGGTATCCACCACCTTACTCTTGAATTTCCATTGCAATTTCAGTCTTACAAGTGATTCGAACGTCGTGGACATTTACTATGGAATGCTGACAATTCAATCGAACAGATATATCCACAATGCTGATCTCGATACAATCTCACAACTTTTTCACGAGTACGAAACATAACTGAAGATAAAAATTATGTTCATCGTGGATCGTAGTGTGAACGCATAGATGAGATCATTGAATTTTCTTCTGGATACGAGAAAGAGCGAGAATATATGAACTGTACGAGCGAAATACGAGCGAAAATATATCTGCTGTACTGAACATACTCCAGTGAATAAGACAAAACGGATCGACATCTATAGCACTATTACAAACAATCGAGACTGAAGTTTTTTGCAGAACAGGCTAAATTTTTCAAAAAAAGGGAATCATGATGAAGCCATTGAGACAGAATAGTGGCTCACAAACGTTGAAATGGCAAAAACGGCATGAGTCACTAAAATTTGTATTGATAATCTCTCAAACAACCGCCGGTGAAACGGAACGCGAATTCAAGTTCGAACATATTTCAAAAGGAACAAATTTCGTATTCATTTGGGCATATTTTCACTCTGGTTGAATGATCTATATTTTGAGCACAGGCGAGACACAAATAACATCAGACGATAAAATGTCTGGCATTTTTTTCACATTTCTAGCCGTCATAGTGTATTGACACTTCGAGTATTATTTTTACCGTCGGCAGCCGTGCCATGACAATGTGAAATTTTGCCCGAATTTTATTCCCAAATTACAAAAACTGAACAATAAAAAATCGATAATAATTCTTCATCTGAGCTGCTTATCCTTGAACAGAATTCTTGGAAGTCGCCTTGGGAACTGCAAAATTTAATTATAAATTTCACGATTCCCAATAGCTCTAGTGCGGATGCATTGTACATATGTGTTGTATCCACAGTATAAGAAATATCTATTTAATGTCCAAAATCAGTTGTCTCACGTGGTTTTGAGCAGAGGTACGGCAGCTTTTTCTCGCTGCATTCAGTGTTCATCCATTGTCCTGCACAAGTTTCAAGTCTTTAATTTGAAAAAAATCCATTCGATTCTTGTCCCTGAAAAATCTCACCTGACAGTTGATCAGTAATCATAGCTACACATCCACCATTTGCAGCTTTGGTATTGGGGAAGCCTGAAAAATAGGTTCACTCCATTTTCGGTAGTTGGATCCTACTGGTTTTGAAGTTAGTGTAGTCAAGTCGGGAACCGTCACTCCAGGAATAGTTGCCGGATCCACTGAAATGCACAGATTATGTTTCATTTAATCCCTCTTTCTAATCGTTGAAGTTTGATTCAGAACCATTAATGAGCTCACTTCTCCTTTAGTCCGATGTGCACACCCGAAGTTAGCCCGTTTACGGCCGCTGTGCTTCGGATAAAGTTGTTCACCTGCAGTAATAATTGTTCTCATATGCAAAACAAACTGCACTCACTATTTGGCTATGAATGATACTGAGCGTGGCTCCTTCACTTCTACAGAAGGCATCAGCCTCATTCCATGTTGCTGATTGAGTGAGAACCTTGTAACATCTGGTTATCACTTGTTGCACTTCATTTGTTCCAAATATATATTCATAATCTCCGCACAGCGAATCTGCAATTGAGTCAATCAGGAATCGTGCTTGAATATGTAAAACCAACCTTTTAGACCAGGATGTTCACACACAGTCAATGTTGGTTGATGTCGATCAATTGAGTCGTGCCATTTCCGATCATTCCCCATGTAGTAATTGCGATTGTTTGAGGAGCCGGTGCATTTGACGCGTCCTTATTTGGGAATGGATTAGACTATAACACGTCATTTTGGCCGTACCCGCAAAGTTGGTGTAGCGAGCCTCGGATTCATCATTCCACACAAGCTCCCCTTCATCGCACTCGAGTCCTAGCCAGAAAGATAATTGGGAGTTGGAAGTTCGTTGCTTAACCGCATCGAAAAGCTGGTCATTTTCCTGAACAGACGTTTTGATTTTTCAAAATCATTTGAAGTAAAATGCCTTCTCTGATTTGATGACAGGGAGCGATGCGCCTTCCCTTTCGCAGAGATTGTCCGCTTTCTTATAACCATAGGAAACGTTGAGAATGCGGAAGCAGCGGCCATCATACCAGGTGTCGTAGCCATTGGGACAGGTTGCCCCTGAAATTTTGTTCGTTTATCTTTCTAAACATGAATATGAACATCATTATACTGAATACATTAATTGAAAATACTGACCAACAGCAGAAATAACAGTGAGAAGAAGAAGAAGAAGTTTCATCGCTGACATTCGGTACCTCGATTTTAATCATCTTTATATTCCTCTCCAGTAGACACTTCCGACAAGCTGAGTCAACAATAGAACCAGCATAAGCCAAACCATAAAAGACACTTTACTGCACATCGCAACTTGTTTCTGGAGTTTCAGAATGATGTATTTTTTTTCAAAAAAGTCCAACTAGATTATGAGCACATGCCATATTTGTGCTAACCAAGTGTGAACAGCCGATCACACAGAATACGTTTTCTAACTTACTCAGAAAACTTTTCAACAAACTGATAATACATCAATGTTGTCATTTATATGTTATTTTTTTCCAAACTTTCACACAGGGACGGTAAATACCACGTTCCTTATGACAGCATACATTCTTCTTCTCTTCTCTTCGCTCTACTCCTCGCAACTTTCATATCAGTTTTCATTCTTTTCGCATTGTTTAATGGCTGGAGTCAGCTGTTCCTCGTTGAAACATTGGCGATCCGCCCAAGTAATTTATCCAGCGGGGAATCTGAGGTATAAGATGTGAAAATTGAGCATCGGTCGATACTTTTGAAGCTCATCTAGCACGGGAGAACCCATCTTTGGACGGTAATTTCTCTCACTCTGCATCATCATTTATCTTCTTCGCAGTATCATCAAGCCTAAGCAATGAAATGGCCTCCCAGATTCAAATATGAACCTGGCTCCTACATGATTATGCCTGTTTTGGTCGCATTCATCGCCCGGTCAGATGATCTAATTTAATCATACACATGAGAAGAGCACATGGTGTAAATACCTTCTACTATAAACAGTTCAATGTAATGTCAGAACTCTCTGAACTGAAAGTCTTTAAAGCTGCCCTGACTTATTCTCTAAAATTAGATTCAAGTGTTCATCACGTTCTTGTGCTTTCAGTTGTGGAATACATAGTGAAATTATTCGTAATCAGAAAACTATTGATAATAATCCCAAATACTCTGCACATGTTTGATGAGTATAGCTGACTTAATTCGGAGGCTCGCATAATGTCATTGCGTTGGTCGATGAGGAATGGCTCTCTAAAATAGGCATAATCGGTAACGATATTGGAGTCATCAGCTGTTCTGGGGCCTTTTTTTTCAACGCAGCATCATTGAGTAAAACTTGATGCATTATCGCGTCGTAGGAATGATTGATTCCAGAGCGCGAGGGGTAGCCATTCAGTTTGAGTTCTCGTCGTTCGACCCTTTTTAAGAGCCCGTTTGCGTAAAAATCAGACAATGCATGGCACAGTGAAAAAGTTGAGGTCTGAGGTAACTATGGTTATCGATGGGCCTTAGGGTGTTAAAAACATATTCGGAAGCTCGATGCTCAAAAATCAATTTTGGGCAAGTTATGCTAATTACAAAATAAGGCTGTTTTAGGATCTTAATATAATAACTATGCAACGGAAAGTGCTATCAAAAAAGTTCTGGAAGTGACCCTAGTTCATTTTTCATGCTGAATCCGAAACGAAAAAGATTGTTGGAATTTGCATAAACTTGCATAATTTAGAATTCGGATCAAGCGTTAAAGCAAAAAGAGACCTCTATAACTTTGACAGTTTGTGAAGGACACAGTTATAGGAAAACGTGCGAAAGTTGGGCGCTGTGCGATGTCTGCAAGCTGAGCTATGAATTTTTGAAGTTGAGAAAATTGAGGGTTTTTGGTGAAATTTACGAGCTTGACCATTTCATTCCTTTGTCTCCCTCTTATTCCGTCCCTCACAACGCACTGCGCGGCGTCAATTCTCAATCAAATGGGAACTTTTCACAACTTCAAAAATTCATAGCTCAGCTTGCAGACATCGCACAGCGCCCAACTTTCGCACGTTTTCCTATAACTGTGTCCTTCACAAACTGTGAAAGTTATAGAGGTCTCTTTTTGCTTTAACGCTTGATCCGAATTCTAAATTATGCAAATTTATGCAAATTAAAACAATCTTTTACGTTTCGGATTCAGCATGAAAAATGAACTAGGGTCACTTCCAGAACTTTTTTGATAGCACTTTCCGTTGCTTAGTTATTCTATTAAGACCATAAAACAGCCATATTTTGTAATTAGTATAACTTAGTCAAAATCGATTTTTGAGCATCGAGCTTCCGAATATGTTTTTAGCACCCTAAGGCCCATCGATAACCATAGTTACCTCAGACCTCAATTTTTTCACTGTGCCAAGTCATGTCAGATTTGTCCGACTCTTACGCAAACGAGCTCTTAAGAGACCATCCACGAGAAAACGTATCTTCTGAGAGGAGTTCACGGATGGCTGTTTGACAACCAATCCCAATATCTCGTGTTCTCATACTGAAAGCTGATATTTGGCCCAGTATGGATGGCCCCAGTGCACATTACGGTATCCGCCTGACAATGACCCTTAAAAACCGTATTTTTTTCAAAGTTCTCCAAATATTGGTATGTCACGTCCCCTAGGGGTAATTTTGGCCAAATTTTTCAAAAAAAGCATTTTCGAAATTTTTGGACTTCGTTTAAGAGACCGGATCGGTAAGAATCGAGTATTCTGACCTACCCCCCGGACACGTTCCTCTCGGAACGGGACCAACCAGCCCATACTCTAGCATTAGGAAGGTCATGGCCCTGCAATGTCAGTAGTACCTCTTATCTGTGCCTCCGGCTATTCATTTGAGAGAAATCAAATTTCCATTTAAAAAATATAAAAAATCATAAATTCTCAACCTGGAGAGATAGACTCAAAATCACTTTTGCGTTGCAATAGGGGTCCCCTAAGGTTGCATAAAATCAGTTATTCATAAGTACTGCAAGTTCTAAAAACATAAATTCTGAGAACAAATTTTGATTTTCGCATGAAATCTGAGGTAAACCCCAAAAGACCCCGACCGCACTAGGTGCATAACGTAGCTCAGTGAGTGCACTGAGTGACTATGCTATGTTTCTATTTTTCCTGATTTTCACGCTCTTTGTATTTCTCATGGAATGTGTACCATCAGTGGAATTGTAGACATTTAATTTAATTTTTCATTTACTCTCTGGGAGATTCCTGGAACAAACCACTCAAATAGTGATCCTAGGCCATCATGCGAATTATCATTACCATAGGAGTCCATTCCGTCATCATGAGTTTTTTGACCCATGACCCGGGGTTCATGGGCTCAGAGCCACCCACCACCATGAACCCGGGGTCATGGTCCAAAATGGAGATGGAAAGTCATGATGAAGAAACTTCAGGTACTATACGTCAATGTGTAGCACAGTGGCCAACTATCATACCGTGATAGTGATTACGGTAATTCAGTTTACGGTATATTGCTGGGGTACTGTCCTGTACATTGGCATATAGTATATGAAGTTCCTCCATCATGACTTCCCATACCCATTTTGGACCATGACCCCGGGTTCGTGGTAGTGAGCCACTCCGAGACCATGAACCCCGGGTCATGGGTTGAAAAAGTCATGTCGGCCGAATCGACTCATATGGCGATCATTATTCGCTTTATGGTGTAGCATTACTACACAAACAGTTTTGGGCTGAAATATCTCAGACAGTAGGCAGGAAACATCAGTAACAGCCACGCCACCTCTCGGCCCGCCTTCTTTCGTGTTTTCTAGCTCCCGGCGCTCGGACAACAGTCCCTTGAGAAAAAGTGCGCTAGATTCAGTTTTTCACGTAGATTCCGAAAATCGATGAAAAAAGTGCAAACGTGCCAAGAAATTGTTCACGGTGCTCAAAAAACAACAAAAATCGCGTGTTTCGACCCTTAAACGAAGTCCAAAAATTTCGAAAATGCTTTTTTTGAAAAATTTGGCCAAAATTACCCCTAGGGGACGTGACATACCAATATTTGGAGAACTTTGAAAAAATACGGTTTTTAAGGGTCATTGTCAGGCGGATACCGTAATGTGCACTGGGGCCATCCATACTGGGCCAAATATCAGCTTTCAGTATGAGAACATCACACGCGAGATATTGGGATTGGTTGTCAAAAAGCCATCCGTGGAGTAGGTACGTTCTCTCATAGACTGTGACCTTGATTTTCGAAGATGAGAGCACTGCACCGTTTGTCCGCTGTAATTTTTCATATGAACATTTTTCCAGATGCTGATGACAATTGTCAAGTGCATGAGTGATGAAATCGAATGACTTACTAATCGTTGTGGTCCGGGAAGGCGAAGTGGTCGTTTCTACTGCAGTCGTGGTTGTCGAGGGTGTATTTCCAGGCTGATACGGGGTAAGGGCTGATAAGTATACATTGGTTACAACAGACTGATGACTGATTAACCTCCATCGCAGCACGAGGAATCACCCTGACATTGCCCTTCGCGAACGTAAACAATCGCATTGGAAGGAGGAGCGCAAGTCGGAGTTCTACCAGTATCCTCGGCTAGCAGAGCACACTTGCCATTGTTGAAGCCGAATGCGGCGCACTGTAAGAGAAGTGTAAATTGAATGAGACGGAATGCGCGAAATGAAGTGTTCGATGTATATTTACACTACAGTTTATGGTTCGTGGACTAGAAATGGAAATAGTTCCTAAGCAGTAAATGTTCACTCACGTCATCTCTGGCTGCGCATGCCGACGAACATTCATTCTGCGTTGCGGGAGTGAGGTATTGCACGACTGGACGAACTGATTTCCATGCAGTCCTGAAGATCACTTTGATGAATGAATGAATGTGGGAGATGAAGATACAGTCCACTCAATCAGTACCCGGTGAAACAGGTTGTAGTTGAAGTTTGAGCGGAAGAAAGACCGAAAAAAAACACGAGAAGTAGGATCATTTTGCCAGCAAGAACTGCTAGTACTGTATGATTAATCTTCTGATTATATGATTCGAGGATCGGAACTGCAAGATATTTGGTTATTGAGAGAGAAAGTTAAATACTGAATGGAGTTTACCGGCTTATTGAAAACCTCGGAAGGCGTGTTTTGAGTTAGCAATGTGACAAACAAGGTTTCACTGCTCACTATGTGGTTAAGGAAACAGGCATAACACGGAAGAGAATACTCAAGATTGTTATCATGTTTGTTTGGCTTCCTTAGAAACGAGGATCCGAGTTGTTCCCTTAACTCTACAATCCCCCTTAACTCTGTAAAATGATTTGAATGAAGCCTTTATCACAACGAGATTGACGTAGAAAGAATAATACATTACAATAATTGCAGTTAATTAAATTACCTTACCAACACATGATTCACTGTGGCCACCTCTTGATTTTGTTTGCCTTTTGTCGACTTCGAAAGTGCAAGATACATGCAGCAATCACTGTGCAGACAACGCCCTGTCTCCTTGCCCTGTCCAAAATCGTAGATCAGAAATATGTGATTTGCAGATCGAACTTTTCGAAAGTACGACCTGAGAATCTATCTCGAAATTTGCTCGTTTATCTCAACCAGCATCAAGAAATTGCTTAATGTGCCGTCTCTGGCTATGTGCTCGTTCTATAGTGGGTTGTGCTCATATTTGTCTATGGAAATTCTGACGCGGGAGTTTCCAATAGGAGAGAATGAAAGAAATTTTTAAAGTGTGTCAGCGCATTGAAGATGGAAATATTGCCTCTAGCTCCTCAAAAAGGAAGAGAAGGATAATCCAAGTCATACCTACAAAGTACAACAATTACACTCATTGCTGAGTATTTTGCAGTGAGATGCAATTCGAAAGAAAAATGCATTACGTATTTTTCAAATACGTTGTTTTCCGTCGCGAATTATGCTTTAGACAGGCGCGGTTAATTTATGCAAATCGCGCCCGAAAAGGCACAATCAACGATAAAAAGCGCACACACTCAAAAGTGCACTCTACGATTCCACGCCCAATTACCTTCCTTCCTGACTCAAATTGCATGCCTGCGAGAGGAAATAAAGAGGAAGACGCGAAAAGCTTCCGGTATTTTGACGAGCTAGTTCTCCGTTCTCCATTTTTCCTGCTTTGTTCTTTTTTCGTTCGCAAATTCACGTTTACCACCTCTGCAAAACGGTTTGCATGCCAATTGCTCGTATTGCACATTATCCTATCCTTATCCCATACCCCGATGAGAAAACACTGAAAACAAGGCCGTGAAAGATTTTTCAGCTTTGTTTTGCTATATGATATAGCCTATGATCTGATCCGAGAAACGTTTTCCTTCGCCTTTTAGCTTAAAGTTGCGCACTCTAATTTGCCCGCAAGATCCATTGCAATGAATTATTTTTTACTCAGGCTCTTCCAATTCTTGCTCTTCAATCGTCTCGCTAGATTTAAAAAAAATGGAATTCGTGGCCTTCACAAGTGGACTTCTCTTCTTGCAAGTCCCTTTCATTTATGTGGTAGGTTCTGGATTGTTTAATTTTTTATTCTAAAAAAAACAAGAAAATTACTATGAATTGGCATAGATACTGGATATTCTGAAATTACAATAGCAACGCTAAATTTTTGATATTTAGGTCGTGGTCCGATACAAGAATCATCTCGAGGAGAAATGGAAGAAGCAAAGTCGACTGAGTCGGACCAGATGGAATCGATTGCATGTGAAGAAACGACCGATGAAACAGTCGGAAAACAAATAAACAATGTACGAATTGTAGCAAGATATGGACAAATATATTACGTTGTAACAATCCCAACATTTCACCTGAACATCCCGATTTTTGATTAAAAAATTCCTATTGAATCACACTCAACATGGGAGATAACTAAAACATGACTTTTTTCTCGTCCATCATTCCATCATCTTTCAGTCCTCCTGAATGAATGCGTACATAACCATTTTTCTATTTCGAGAAGCAAATAAGCCGTTCTCAAAAACCCAGAAAGTTGGAGTACACTTTTCCGAGTATTCGATAGGGCAGGCACAGCATATAGGTCAATTCATGCTTCATGCTTCAATACTGAATGGAATCGTCAACAATGCTGATAATTAGTCCATAATAATGCTTCAATGATTTTCGAGGTCATAAGAAAAGCGTCAATATCAGTGTGTGAAGAAGAAAACAATAGCTGTTCTATAACAATATTCCTTCCAACCCAATGTTCTCCCTTTTTGATAAAATTCATCTTGCCTTTATTACGATTCTGGAAATTATGGCGATCGTAATCAATATATTACTTATTTTCGCTATAATCTTCAGGTCTATCCATACAGATATAATTATACGTCTTCTTTTTTTAAGAACACCAAAACTTTTACGCATTTATTCAATATTTCTTTTGTGCAACGCAATTCTTGATTTGTGTTCTGCTCTTGCGGCGAATTTTGGTGCGGCAAGGTTGGTTTCTTCATTGACTATCAAGGTCTTTACGCTTAGAGTGAGAGACTCCATTCGATCATATTTGTGTCAGAGTGGTTCAAAATCATGAGGACAATTCGATGGTCCACGTCTTTCTCGGACCTTGTGGTCTGATTCATGAGAATGTATGTCGACTAAGTCACGGTATGCAAGTTCTCCGCATCTGTCTTGAGGTATTCCTGTTGCAGCTTTACACATCAATCTAATAAGTCAGTCAACAATCATTCTCCTTTTATCATTCTTATTTCGACTGTATGTGCTTGGTGGTGTTTTCACCTCTCGTCCGGTACCGAAGGCCTGTCATATATGGCTGATGTGTTTAATTCCTCTCCTGATCCTCACACCACACACTGTGGGCCGACTGATTTGAATCAAGTTCTAGATGCTTGTTTTACCGATCTGGATGAATATGATCTTGTGCAATTTGAATTACAAGATGTTCAGGTTGCCTACTATCTCGAACAGACAACTGTTGCACCGGAAGTTCTTAATCGATTGCACTTACAGGATTACATTACCTCAAGTATGAGCTAATCATGAATTTCTAAGCTAATATTTTCCAGATTACTCAATATTCGGCAGCAGTCGAGCCATAATTCTAAACGGATTCATAGTGATTCTCTCACCTCTAGTAATGTTTCTTATCTTTCTTGTACGCAGAAGACTCCTTGTGCGAATCGAACAAGCGGCAAATATTGAATTTATTAGGCGAAATTCGAGTTCAACATTTTTTTGTATTCCTCTTTATTGATATGCTTTAGAAACCAAGCGAGAAACAGCTCCATTCTTCCGTTGCGAGGGTATATATGAATCGCCCATATATTTTGAACGTTTCTTGCACAGGCGCTTACTTATCAAATGCTCCTTCCGTGTGGGGTTGCCTTTGGAGCTACTCTCTGGCTATGCGATGTTACGCAAATTTGGACTACGGAATTTGCAGGAAGATTCATGGTTATTGTGAGTTCATATTATTATAAGTTCTATATAGATGCTGCATGTAAATTTCTGCTTTAGGCAAGCAGTCTGTTTCCATTTGCATCTCCGTTGATTAATTTCACTGTGCTGCCACCTTATCGAGCTATGATTCCGATCTTTCGAAAAGTTAAAACTAGTGTTAATGCGCCATCCGTGATTGATTTTACCACAGCGATTCCTCTTCCAGCAACAATTAGAATAACTCGGAACCTGTAGTCGTTTATCACTTTCCGATTTTTGTATTAACTTTTGTATTATATGTAATTCAATGTATATAATTTGAACATGTATAAAAACACCTTTAATTTAAGTATTTTCGAATTTTTTACGGTAAAACAATATGAGAAAATCCATTTTCGCACATTAAAGATTTGATAAAAGTTATGAATATGATACATATTCAATATATTCCCAATTAGCGACAACGAAAAATTTGCAATTCGTTGAGTCCTTGATCAAAAATTGTCATCTCATCGTTAAAAATGAGCAAATAAGTGTATTTCCTTCTCAAACTGAACGGCCCAGATGATACTGATAATATGAAAGCCTCGGCATACTTTGACGATAGGGTGCCACTCCTTTTGAAGAAATTGGAACAATTGTGGAGTCGTCATATAAAAAACATATACAAATAATTTCACCTCTGAAACAATCTCAGATAGAGACAATGAAAGCTGGTCAGATCATACCAGATATTGTGGGTATCGCTTCTCCGAATATCAATGAGAAACAGATGAAAATGCAGGCTCGCATGACAGATGAGGAATACTGAGCTAACCCGTATGGCTCTTTTGGCTCATTATATTTACTCCATCTTCTCCTACATATAGTTGTGCACAAAGCGTGTATACGTAGAGACCCCAACGCAGATGACCGATTTGTCACAATGGTACCAAATTCGGGTTCAATGAGCCCCTCGTGGTCCCAGGAACATCATACTTTTTACCGTTTGTGATTATCTTGTCTCTGTGAAAAGTTATGCCTCTAAAACCATGCGCGCGCAGGCACTGAACGAGAGGGGAGGGAAGAGGAGAGAGAGAAAAGGGGCGGAGCCACTCTCGTGTTTGTCTCTCTCCCTCCCCCCGCTCTCTCGCTCCCCTCTCCCCGCGCTTTTGCGGCAAGCCGAGGAGAAATGCTAAAAATCCGAAAAAAATTCTAAAATTCCTGAAATATTCTAATTAGTCAAAATCGAGAAGCGCCCTAGTATCCGATCACCGGAAACCCACTAATCACGTATTTCTCAGTTTAATTATCGATTTTTGCTCATCCAAAGTTGAACAAACATAGCGCGCTTCAGGTCATTTGTGAAGATTACCAGTACCTACTAGAAACGCTTCAGATCGTCTAAATTGGTTGAGAATTCGCTTTGCCGCTCCCCTGCGCAGGTTTCGCTTGAATCCCTATCCCTCGAAAGTGGGCGGAGCTTGGGGTCTCTATGTATACGGCACAAAATCTACGAAACAGACACATCCGGACGTCTATACACAAGTGGACATATTTATCCAAATTGAGATTCAATCAATTGTTCACTCTCGAGAGTATCGTTTTGATAGCTCTGCGAATAGGCCCGTTCGTAAGAAGCAAGATGGGTGCCGGAGTGAGGTATCTTGAAGAGGTATATCGCCTCTTTAAAATTGCCCTCAGATCAGATTTCGAACGTTTCACAAGCGCCAAATAAACGATATAACAGAAAGACATGTCTTTCTCGAAACTCACTTTAAATCTGTGAGCCAAGGAAGCTGGTAATCAAGCGATGCAGTCTTTTGAAGATCCAATTCTTGATTAGTGAGGGACAGAGTTCGGTAAAAAACAACCTGCAATCCAATTATTAGATCCAGATGCAAACGGTCTAGCAAATCAAACAAAGGCTCACCATTGCCGACATGAATGGCAGACTGAAGATCATGTTGAGAAATCCCACAACGAAGAGATTTAGCTCGGCTCTGCTGAGTCTGAAGCATTGTTCGCAAGATATATCCGATACTTCAGAATTTGTATCCCCCAAAGTGTAATTAGGACCTTGTTGCAGACAAATAAAGTCGGATTATGCAAGCTCCGTAAAGAAGAAAAGAGGCAACACTGCACACAACAGTCACAATCGCCATGTTCAACCAGATTGAAGACTAAATGAGAAAATATTTGAAAAAATTTCCTTTCAATAATCTCGCCTGTGGAGCGCCGGTATCAGTTGCATGTAGTACCACTTGAAATCAATCTTGGAATCGTTGACTTCGACAAATGAATTCGAATCGTCGAAAAGAAACCAGACAGGCATTACAGCAACCATCAAGCAGATGATGATACCCATGTAGCGTGTTTTATGCCAGAACTAAAATTTCAATTATTGCCATCTGCTTGGACAAATTTAACGGAGAAAAGAGCGTGTTTCAAACTAATGAACCATGTCATGCTGTGTCGGGAAATGGATCGCAGTAAAGCGGTTGAAAGCGACTAATACTCCTAAGAATTCGGAGAAACAATTTAGGAAGAACGCTCCTCTGTAAGTTGTGTCGATTTTTTGTGATATGATGATTAGAAACACACGAATAAGTGGCAGTTAACCACTTGCTGTTTGAAGTCATAAATCTGTAGAAACCGTTGACCAGCGGATACAGTGGAAGACGGATTACGAAGCACCCAAGTAAACAAGCATAAATGTTCTCAAAATTTCATTGATTAGACCTGTAGATGTAAATTACACCAACCACTACCGCAAGCACAGAAAAGTTTCGGTAGAAACTGGATTTGAAGTAAGTTCTTCGATGTTTGAAAATAACGAAGAGTTCCAGAATATAAAGAGCGAGGAAAAGTGGAATGTACACTGCGTAGAGTATGAAAGCCCAATCAATGACGTGCATTCTGAACTGATTACGAATCCTCTGAACTAAAATGAGCGGTGAAAGAATCGAGATTTTCCAAAGTACGCGCACGGATGAAGTCTACTCCCACGACAACAGTAGTGAGATTCCGACTTTCCTGATAGGTTGACTTGTCCACGCACTACAAAAACGGCAGTACTATACTAGGAAGCGCAAACAACACGTCTATACAGCTGTTAGATCACTAGGACAAGAAAATTCAAGAGTTCACTGGAGTCTAGAGTAGAACTAAAATTGAAGCAAACGAACATATTTTGTGGGTTATTACACCCAATTAAACTTTTGCAATCTCAATGAACTATTTATCGAAGTTTTTTATTATCGACCTGGTATTGTTGAGCTCGAGATGTCTAGAATTTCAACAGTTCTTGTTGCCTACGCTGCACTGAATAAACGCACAGACTTAACAAGGAGAGTTGTTCTTGGTTATTGATCTACCAACAAACCAATCGATTCATTTGCGGTGATTGCTGCATAAAAGCCTTTGCTATCACGACAGTAACAGTTTGCTGAAAGTGAAAGCACCTCGAATGAAATCTATGGATCTTCAATCATCAAAGGATCGTTTGAAAATCAAACCTTTGCATACTTGTCAGTTAATCTCCATCGAGTGATTTCTCAAATGTATCTACAGGGTGTCCAAAAAGTATTTTGACACTTTTGTATTTTGAATAATTCTTCACTCAATGAACCGAAAAGTCCCAAATGCATGCCATACGTAGCACAGCCACCGAGCTACTCACTGTATAAAAATCATCTCCAGCAACCATGAAGTTCAACCTTTTTATCTTTTTAAAATATTGCGAACGAAATTCATAACGTGAATTTCATTCGCGAAGTATTTTTTTCCTAACATCCAATTGCTTGATGGAGTTAGCTCTGAGAGCCTATCAATTTTAATCCTGATACACATGAGCCGTAGTATTTTTCTGATATTCAAATTCGATTCAGGGTAACGCTGATATTGCAAAATCTTTTTTCAAACGAAATTATCCAAACGGCGCCTGAGATTTCGTTATCGCCATACGTAGCGCCATTGCTCCAAAGATTCAGTTTGAGATTTCTTCTTTTTTTTGCTATGTGGCACAGACATAGGAGTACACACACATGTAGTTAAATTTTTATTGCGAGCTCCCCTTCGTCGCAATAATTTAGAGATTGCAAGTTTTTGCCCAAAATCGTTCATATTTACCGTTCTAAGAACTCGGTTTCTAATGCTGTACTGGCAGGTTAAATGCCGTCAAAAATCGTTGTATTACTCTATGACTTACCACAAAACTTTACAGTGCTGTGGTGTCATTCTGAACAAGAAATCCAGAAAACAGAATATTTTAGATTTTATTTTTCACTCTTGGTAGCACTGATTTAAAAATTCATATTTTTCTAATATGCAGCGCTACTCCAGAATCGCCACTATATTCCAGTAGAGCAATGCTTATACTCCATAACCTGCGTTGAACCGGAAGAACCTGTTTTCTTATTCGCCCACAAATAAATCATAATACCGATAGCAGTCAGCGGGCCTCTTGTATTTTTCTCTCATTAGAAAATTACACCGCGAAAACCTCTACAATCAATTGATCGGATCCAAACCTTGAGAGATGAAAGGTTTAGGGAGGATACATAATGGTGCTATAGAGGGGCTCATAACTCTAAAGAGTTCACGAGATATTAAGAGAAGATTATGTCAAAGTACTTTTTGGACACCCTGTAGTTCAGTGCACCATAAGTTAGCTCATCCGATGAAATTCGATAGGATTTGTCACCATTCACCCCTAACAGCACACAGATCACTATTCCAAATATTTGAAGCTTGGAGGGAACATTCCATCAACTAAGAATATTCCGATCCATTGTTAGACCAAGCTGATGGCTTTTGGTGGGGAGATAAAATGGATATAGGAATATGCTGAGAAAACGTTGCAACGTGTATGCATACGAACAGTTACATTTCTAAATAGAGAGATTAGAAAGTGGTCGTACATGAACGAAGATGGTTGGCTCAAATACTGGCTCTGACCAACAGAAACGTTTCTTCTTTTTTTTTTGCCGATTTTATACTCTTTTGTACTTCAATCTCTCTTTATTATTTTAGCCCTGTCCCAATTTGATTATCAATCTTTCGTGGAACCTATGCTGTGAAGCAGACTTTTCTCTGTGACACAGGTATGGTCGGTTTCGTTAGTGCTACCTGCTACAGTCAATGAGTTGATTTAGTCCAATTTACCGTTTTCTAACTTTCTGCTGAGCGTTTGAGCTACTATACGCGAACTATGTCAGTCGTAAGAACCGCAAACACTCGTTTGTCGTAAATTCTCACAGATGTGTTCGCTTTGTGTCGGCCACTAGTTTGTTGTTTTCGCAAGCGAAGAAGCACACACAGTGTTACCAATTTGTGGTGTGCCGATATTATGCATACTTAGAAAGTGAGCTTGAGAAAGTGTTGTGTCTCTTTAGAAGGCTTTTTGAAACTCTTTCCTATACTACAACATCGGCATACAAGGACCTCGAACGGCAAACCTATAATAGCCAAATGAGGAGGAATACAATCACACATATTAAAAAACTCGTTCGTGCATCTCTCGTACACGTGTTTCGTTTATGTCGATCACAATTTTCAACGTTTCTCTCATCTTCTCATCTCATCTTCTTTCATGTACTCTAGCATCGAACACTGTGACTTCTATGCTGTGATGATGTATCTCCCGACTGTTCAAGCAGCTGGTATATAACTGCGACAGATTGTCGTTTCGGATAATTTCTGCTGCAATGTCAATTAAGTCATCGCCCATATATTTTGAACGTTTCTTGCACAGGCGCTTACTTATCAAATGCTCCTTCCGTGTGGGGTTGCCTTTGGAGCTACTCTCTGGCTATGCGACGTTATGCAAATTTGGAACACGGAATTCGCAGGAAGATTCATGGTTATTGTGAGTTCATATTACCAAAAGTTCTATGGAGATGCTGCCGAAATGGAGGTTTGGTAGTTTGTGAGGTCATAGCAAAAAAATTATTGATTACGCATTCCATTTTGTAAAAAAAATGTTTCAGGACGAAGACTCCGATATCGTGCTAAGTAGAGGAAAGTAGAGTTCGAAATCCAGCGCTACCCGAGTCCACGGGTACCCGCAAATGAAGAATGAGAGGGAGAGAAACCCGAGACCACTCTCCAAAATCACTCAATTACCCGAGACCAGAGAATGAAAAACTCGCGTTTCCGGGAGTTCCACGATCTATAACCGTGCAATTTATATCGTGTGACAAATTATTCTCACAATTTCGCCCTCGCGCGCTTGTAACAACTGGTCGCACTCAGTTTTCGCTGGATGTTTCGCACGTTTTCGCCTGTTTCTCACATGAGGGGCCCATAGATATAGGAAAATGAGATTAGGGGTTCCAAACCGACCTAAGACCTATACGCTATCTTAATCTCTCCAACTTGTGCGCCAAACTTCGATTTACCTTTCGCCCATCACTATCAATCATAGGTGTCCACGACACGGATGGGGGGGGGGGGTGCCATTGAGCCCCCCCCCCCCCCCCTCGCCACGGACCCTGGGCAGCTATGCTATCAATCGATCTCGTGATGGTTTTACAGTAGCCCATAGTTCTCGGCTTTTGGTTTCCCAGACGAAAGGTTGAGTTTCACTCATTCCTAATTTGAGATTTCCAAACACATGGTTGATGGTAGACTTTGAAAAACAACAATCTTCTAACTAAACAAAAAGTCAACGTTTCTAATCTTTGAGTCGCCATAAGTCGCTTGAACATCGAGCTAAGATAAAACTTTCAACAGAGACTGAGGTTCATTTTCCATGACAATGCTTCCTAGACTATGGAAATATTGATATTTTGAAAACCAACGAAAAATGAAAACGTAATTCCCTTGTACGTTGACTACGTGATTTCATATTTTTCAGGATCATGCACACCTTCCATACTGACCCACCCAAACCGGCAGTTCGCCTGAATCCAAAAACAAAGAAAGTTATGGCCGAAAAACTAACAACATTCGATGCAACTTGTTGCAAAACAACTCTCGCAATCGAATGCGAGACCGCTTTATGAACGTGCGAAGGCGCGGAATGACCAATCGATTACTTCCTTTCTACCGTACTGTATCGTTTGCACGGTATCAATAGGTTACTGTAAAAACCATCAAGAAATCGATAAAAAGTGATAGACGGGAAGCGCTCTCGAAAATACAAAGTTTGGCCCACAAATGGGGTTACTGTAGGATTACGGTATGGTTATGGTAGGTTATGGTAGCCACAAACCTGAGGAGGGTACTGTGTTCCTAGCAATTGTATGCCAAAATAGTTGAGATATTGCTGATAAAAGAATCCTGGTCTCGGGAAATTGGGTGTTTCTCGAGAAAGTCTCGGGTAATTGATCATTTTCGAGGAAAGTCTCGGGTAATTCCATTCCTCATTCGCCGCGCGCGCGACCCGGTGCGGGTCGGCGGGTACCCGCCCCGTATTTCGAACTCTAGAGGAAAGAAAGCGAGGGTAAACTTTTGAAATCTGTTTTGTTTAAAGTTACTTATTCAATCTAAGGTTCTCTGTTTCGCCGTTTTTTTTGTTTCGCCGTTTTCCGGCTTCTCTTATCCATCGTTATCACTGCTCTCATTCTTCACATCAGCATACCTGATGTAAGATGAGCTGTACACTAAAATTTTAATTTCGAGACAGTGTATGTATTTTCAGCAATATCATGAGGATAAGAATAATACAGTTGGACGAACGAAAGCAATTTCCAATAGCAAAGTCATATTGGAACAAGTTCGACTTCTCGAAGAAGGTAACTGGGAGGCACTTCTAGGATTTCAGCATTCGCTCACGAAGTATTCTATCCCTACCACACTCATTTCCCACTCCGTTTTGAGCATATGAGCGGTTATTATGGGTCAGATATCCGAGAAGTTCCACCCGTTTTCATATCACACTTTCATTATCGCAATCGAGCTTTCAGTTCAACGCTCACTCCTTCAATTTCACCATTCACTTGCGAAGGGCATCATCAACTTCATCCTAACAGCTCTTCTCTGGGCCGGAGCTTTCGCAAATAATCAACTATATTTGCCGATTTACACTATTTTGGAGGTGTCACTTTCCCTAAACGTGCCTATTTGGACTCTTTAGGTTGCATTTTCTGCCTTCATTTTCCTTTCGTACGTCTGGAGTCTCAGTTATTCTCAGCCTGGATTGGCATATGGAGTTGCCATCTCACTTTGTCTCGTCTTCATTTCCTACTGCGCTCTATTTGTGCCTTCACTCGGTAACTTCAAAAGGAGAACCCAGGACGGATCTCCATCGTCACAAGTGATCTACCGCCAAGAAAGGCCCTATTCAAGAAGCCTGCTTCGTGAGTTTGCTCTAAACCACGCTAAGTATGGACTTCGGCGGCTGGTTGATCTACTTCGCTCCTCAAACGATCTCGACCAAGTGCGACTATCAAATGAGAAGAAAAATGTAAGAAGATTCCATCCCTTGACCCAAAGACACTTTGAGTACGAAGATCCCAATCCCCTCCCTAAAGTTGCGTCCTGCAGACCCATTGCCTGATGTCAGGATAAATATCTGTATCTGTCTATTTGTGCCTATGGTGATCGATTAATATCAAATTTGATTTTTATGAATGCCGTGAATTGTTCATCAAACAAGTTTCAGGTGATATATCGGTATTGCAAATATCTCGAATCGAAAAATCGTGCACAACGAAATGCAATTGTGAAGTACTGTGAATAATAATTGTTATGAATTGTAGATGAGGGCATTACTATTGTCATGAAATCAATGTACATTTCGTTTAAAACTGCATCAGATCATTTAAAAACTGATTCAGTTGATCAGCCGAAAGCTACTGAGTCAGAGAGAATTCGAATCACGACAACACGGTTGATGTCGATAATTGATACTCGGTGGATTGCTGATTCTATGTGAGGTTGTAAAGTAAAAAAATTGGTTCTCTCAAAATGGCTGAGTTTCACACGTTTCTAGAATGAAAGTGTGCAATTTGTCCGGACATGCATGCATGGAATCTGGGCAGTTTTCCGATGAGTAGAGAAGTACTGAGTCCTGAAACAAACTAATGCTATAGGAATGTGCTCACACCAATTCTGTCCTAATTATATCCACTTTGCTAAACTTACCTTGCTAACTAGTTAAATACGACTTAGAATCCCCGAGGACCCCTGCAATTTCGATAGAAGAATCAATTTCGCTCACTTTACCCTCCGAAGAAGTATCTTTACCGCATTCGCCTGAGAGAAGGCCCATCTCACTACGAAATAGGCACACACTACGATGCACTATTTCCTTACGCTTCTCCTTCCCAGCCCAACTTCTTTCTTTCCCTGACCCTTTCTCGGCCCTATTCCCGCGTCCTCCTATTTCCTTCCTTCCTTGGCTTCCTTCCTTGGCTTCTGCGAGGCAAGCGATTTATTCATTCGTATCTTTGGCTGAGAGATGGAAAACTCTAGTGAATCTCACGCTATCGATGTGGAAGCGGCGATATCTGAGGTAGGCATTGTTTGTATTCAGTTGATTTTCAAGTTCAGTAGAACTGTGTTCAAACCTTATCACGATTCAGAAAAACTCAGTGGAAACTGAAGATGCTCGCGCTAGAGGACTCAGAGCCAAGGTCAGTTCGATAAAGAATTTACGAAAATTTAACTTGCTGCAGTTGATAATTCGCGTATTCGCTGTTGAGCGACTCATTGTAACTGTCGGAGCGACTGCTATTATTCTACATTATGCCGGCGTCCGGGCAAGTTTCACACGCTTGTTTACTTCATACATTTCGTTTTCGGAATAGCCGAAAAGCTTCGAAATATTCATCGTATTACAAATCAACACTTTTCAGCAAAGATGCATCTTCTTCGATGTTGAGTTTGACGAGAATCAATCAGCGCAAATCGAGGAGCGATTCTATGAACACCTCAAATCGGAGCAAGCTCGATTTGAAAAGGAAGGTGCGATATTTTTCATTTTTCTGCTTTGAAGAAATAATTTACCAACGTTGAATCATTTTAGACTCATTTGACGCACAACTGCTACGATTTCATCGTCTATTGGCCTTGGACGCCATCAATATCCTCATTACTTCTCTTCTATGGGCCTTTGCCTCGAAACGATGCTGTCTGTCAATATACGCGTTTCTCGAGGTATTTCTTGCAAAAGTTTTTCTTTGGCTTAAAGATAAGCCAAAATCATGGCCCTAGACTTATCCCACTTTTCGTTGGCTTTGAGTCTTTTCAAACTTGCATGGAAACTTGCATGGGACTGGGCAATAGACGGAAGTGAACAACTAGTGAATGGCAGTCAAAAGCGACCATTCTGTTTTAATAACAATTGCTCATCGCAGGTTACCTTCTCATCATACATCTTGTTCACGGTCATCAATTCGAATGACTCGTGGGTGGCTGTAGTAGCATGGACTGCGAGCCTCCTCGTCTTTCACATGTTTTACATTCGCGTGGTAAGACCTTATCTATTCCGCTTTCCTCTTTGAGAATAACAGGACATGTAGCTTCTCTTGGAACGATGTTCTTTGAAGCCATTTGAACAGTGCATCCAATTTCAGGTGATCTATCGGTACTACAAGTATCTTGAGAAGGAAGCTCTCAAGAGCAATACAATGAAGTCGAGCAGATGGAATAAATTATACATGAAGACACGATCTGACAGTCACAGGATGTTTAGAACATTTTAGTTATTGTTTTCGGAAGTGCAACATTGAGCGAAATTATTTATTGCGATTTGTTCAATTTTTGTTCATATTTTTCACCATTGTTCTGCTGCGATGCTAAAACTCCCCAATCTTCTCCCTCTCACCACCACCATTTGTTTCTCGGGGACACTGCGAAAAAATCCTGTTCGGAAACCCACTAAGAGATGTCGAACCGATTCTTACAAAAGGACAGCATAGACGGGATCTTCGAATGAAACCTGTACAGAATACTATTTTAACTCCTCCCCAAGCATTTTTGCTGTAGGACAATATAATTTGTAATTCGGGGCGGGTAATTCGGACCCGGCCGGGTAGGAGAGAGTGAAAGTGCGGAATGAGAATTACCCGGCATATTTGGAATGGAATGACTCACTACCCGGGATAGTAGATTCAGAGTTCGTTTAAATAGCTTCTGAAATAAGTTGATTTTCATGCTAAAAAGGTTCTATGCACCTTTAGAGGTTGTTTACTTGCATTGAACCGTGTTTTCCACTCCAAGTGCTCTTTTTTCTCTCATAAATCGCGGGCCTGGTCGAAAACGTTCGATCATGGCGTTTTCAAACAACAGTAGGGTCAAATAATGTCTAAAACACATCTATCGGAATCTAATAGGAAGGCAAACCTTTAGATCGACCTTTTCCGAGCCTTTCGCGATACAGAAATTAGTCTTTCTCAAGAGAACGCGCATAGCGCATTCCATTCCGCTATCCCGGGTAATGGGGTGAACTATCCCGGGTAATTCATTTTCTGCCTCCCTTTCACTCTCACTCTCGGGTACCCGTTATCCCGGGTAGCGTTACATTACAAACTCTATCGGACAAACAATGGCCAAACAGCAACCACAGAAGAGGAAGAGATAAAGTCTCGTCGGGAGTCTCGTGGACTACGCTGCTCGTATTACATCCATGCCTAACACTCAATAATTCTCGCACTCGAATGATTTATCACGTTTTCATCTCGTCATCAACCTCTACCACCCATAAAATGCTATACAATAGACATATGCACACACATAGATTTTGCATGACACATAGATTTTGCATGTAGGCGTGGCTTGGAATGAACCTGATTGAAGCACACCGAGCCACTTTGAAACGATACCGAGCGTAATTCGTTCTGATGCGATGATTTTGTGCATTTGTGGGAAAATTTTATCTTTGTTATGTAAAACGCAAAAATCGAAAGATGAAGAATCGAAAGATGATGTGTTCATCTTTCGATTTTTGCGTTTTACATATCACATCTATGCACCTATTTGTGGCAAACATACGTGCATTGCAAGATGTTTAGCTAGCTCACTACACAGAACAGGCATGTGCCTACCGCACGGAATCGGCATATATTGCCTTTGTAGATTATAGCATTGCTTCCTATCCGTTTCTCGCCTCGGTCTAAGCAACGTCAGCATCTTGATATGGTAAATCTGTCCTCTCGTTTCGGAAAAGTTTAACTCACGAATTTTTGAAAAAATATCGCATTGTATTTCAGGAGTGCCTCATTTGCACGACTAATATCACGGAAATGAACATGGGGATAAATGCATGCAAAGCATGTGCCAGTTTCTACAGGTATTACATTATCCCAATTCATAGTCGATTGAATTTGTGAGAGTGAAGGAACGAAATATCGTTTTTCCAAGCGCAGCGTTCGGTCAAATCGCATATTCTTTTGCAAATATCGCTCAGGGAGATGCATTCAAGAGGGTAAATTGCTCAACTTTCTTCTACTTTCCTTTCCCGTTTTAAAGTTGAATAGCTGTGAATGAAAATACAGGCCAAATTCGACAGTGCCGTCGATGCCGCTTCAATCTCATGCGCACTGTCCTCGATAGAGTAGACAAAGAGGCAGTATACACTTCGCACATGAATAGCCGATCGGAAGAGGAGAGTAGTGCACGGACTAACATCGCATTCACCACGCCAGCAGAGTCCGCTCCTCAAACCCCTTCTCTTGTTTCTTCAACCAGGTACACATAGGCTAGGGTAGTACAAAGGTCACCGAGGGTCACTGAGAATGCTTTTCAGCAGTGCCATCGATTCTCCTCCTCTGCCCTCAACGCCTAATATGATAGATCGAATTCGAAATGGCTACAGGCAAGTTATTTTCCTAATTAAACACATTATTGCCTTGATATGCCAGTTTGACGACGAGAGTTCGCAAGGTTGCCGAGCTGTTTATTCGTCATGCTGACAAGTTCGTGCATCCTCTTGCCATCGACCTCAACTCATTCGTAAGTCTTTCAGCGTTGTCGTTTCGTCTAAAGTCCTGTGAGATTTATGAGTTCTGCCATTCAAAAACCATATCAGCCTCTACTACCGGCAATGCAGCGGAACAGTCTGGTAATGCAACAAGTCCTCCTCTCTTCCCTCTTCGACTTTGGTTCGCAGGCGTTTCCCGAGTTCGAGTGTCTAGACGCAATGGAGAAGGTATGTGCATTCAAGCCAATTTCGAACATGCAGGATAACCGTGAAGTGCAATTGTTGGTAAAAGGTTTTGCTGCAGTGGAAGATAATCACTGGCTCCTCACGACGCGTCATTTCAATCGAGTCGATGTTTCGATCGACGAATTTGTTTCCGGATGATGATCGGATGTGAGTCATATCTGCAAAATTTCGAAATATAGCAGACATTCTTGCAGTTTCGTCTCATTCACCACTTCTCTTTGCTCAATCTCACCTGATTTCTTCCTTGGCGATATTCCAAACAATGTGAACAGTGAACATCTAAAAACGTGAGTTGTAATGCATTGAGTTCTCAGTTTCAAATGAAGTTCGCCAATTTCAGAAACCTGAGGAAGATCTTGCAAGAAAATGTGCTCAATTGCAAGCGAACTATGCGCGAAGTTAGTCCGACGGAAGAAGAATTTATGCTCATGTTCGCATTTTCGTTCTGCAACACAGGTAATTTGTGAGATCTGATCAAATTTGAAGCAATCCAGCAGTAACGAGATATAAACGTTGTTGAATTCAGATCTTTCATCTGAGGATCAGAGTATCTCCAAGTTGGCAACAACACTAAGGGCTACCATCATGCAAGAATTTCATTTATACTATACATCAAAAGGAGTCCAGAACTATGCGAAAAGGCTTGGGGATCTATTGCATTTGCTGATTGAAAATGAGGTCCGTTGCATTTTTTTCACTTTTTATACTTGATTGACGTACTTGAAGAGGATCGGTGCTCTCATTACAAAATCGATTATGCCTAATACTCCCATTTACGGATTAAATCCTCAGTAAATCAACTTCATATAATTAAAATTGAGAAGAATTATCCGACTGTTTCATCAACGATCTGATTATTTTAAAGTATTTTGTTGCTATTCAATCTCGTACTTAACTTATAATTAAGGCTATAATACGTACATATGATTTTGCATCATGTATTAACTTGTCTTGTACATATCTTTTGATAAATTAAATTAATATTAAAGTTTTGCTTTTTAACATCTGCAATAGAGAAAAAATACTGAAAAAAGATGTTCAAATTTGACCCTTCATACATTTCTAGGATACATTGCATTACTCTGAATCATCACAAGAATAGGTCGTTCACCCATATTCAAATATACCTCTACATCTCTGATACATTTTTGTTGTTGTTCTGTTGTATTCGTGTCAATTCGTGCACCATTTCACAAGGCTCAGAAGTATTCAACAAAGATTTATTTATCGCATGGTGAAACAGTTCCATTATCTCTTGAGCGCACGAGCCTGCACAACAAAGCTGAAGAACTTGTTGGAGATCTGCAATGTCTTCATTTATCAATGCTTGTTGATCCATAAACGAACCATGTCTGTCATCATGATCTCGAATTGGTAAGGAGCATCGTACGGCAGAGTTAGCAGCCACAACTGAAATTCACAGACCATTATCCCCAAGTCATCAGTCCGTAAGGTATTAGGTCAGATGAGGACCGACTGGATGAGAACCAGTTCCATATTCCGTCTATTACATGACTCTATTCTCTAGCCCTCATTAGGTTCTCATCCACTCGGTTCTCATAAGACGATTCTCTTCCGACCTAGTACCCTCCGCAAACGGTAACCGAAAGGCTCACCTTGTGGGCGGAAATATCGATCGTAATCGACATCTGTCCTCTGTTCGTCTCAACCGTACAGTGAGAGTCTCCATTCACACACGTGGGCACATTAGTTCTAGAAGATTGGCAATCACTGAATTTGTGAAATATCGAAACTCACAGCGCATAACTTTCCCTCCATTGGAACAAATTCTCGTCGAAAGTTGAGATCTAAAACTTTTCATATATTTTGCGCAAACTTTTGGATGTTCTTGTTCGGTACCTTGATCGATTGACGGAAGAACGCATGCGCGAACATGTCATAGTCGTTCTTGAGAAAGATAGTGAACGTTATAGGATCAATCAGTCTGATCGGATAGACAGCCTTTCCTGAAGAAGGCTCATGTTTATATCGAGGAATAACCAATACGTTTTATATTACCATTTTCGTCCACTAAGATCAAATTAGTGAAGCGAACTGAGCTCGACGAGGTCGTTTGCCACCTTAAAGATTGGATTTTGGCATTTCAAGAATCAAGCAAATGAACTCACCAAGCAAGTTCGTCGGAAGTTCCATTAGGGAAGTATCTGTTCGAGTGGTGCGGCTCCCTGGTGGGAAGCACAGGCACGATGGTAGTTGCATTGCCCGGTCGAATGGGCTTGAAGGTGGATGATCCGATGGGATAATGAGGATGGGTCGTGGTAGCGTCCGTACGTCCAGCAGGCTTGGAGGTGGATGAACCGATGGGATAATGCGGATGGGTCGTCGTAGCGTCCGTACGTCCAGCAGGCTTGGAGGTGGATGAACCGATGGGATAATGCGGATGGGTCGTCGTAGCGTCCGTACGTCCAGCAGGCTTGGAGGT
>LS502620.1:156570-171359 GCA_900490845.1 Pristionchus japonicus | reverse complement strand
AATGTGTCGTCCGCTAGTGTGCGCTTCACGTGATAAACAATAAATATATCAAAAAGTTCAAAACAGCTGGAAACAATAGGAACAACAACGGAAAGGCAATTTGTAAAGTACACATTTCATGCGAACCGTGGTGTGGAAGAGATATTGCATATTTTTTCCTCGATTTTCGCCGTATTTTCAAGTTATTGATTTTTTTAAAGTTGTCGATAAGTTGCAGCAAACGATTCACTCTCGAACAAGTACAAACATGACCCATGAAAGTGCGTTTGGAGTGTTTTGAATGTTGTATCGAAAAATCCCGTACAATACAGTATTGTACCGGATTCGTTCCGGAATATAAATTCGGTACGATACATTCTTGTTCAAATTCGTCGACAAAGCCAGTAGAATATCATTGGCGAAATTATTCCTGAAGTTCGGCAATGTTTGTAATAAGAAAATTATTTTAAGTACCAGACAATCCAGAAGCCGAGCTCGTGGTAGAAAGAGATTGATCAGGCGAAGTTGTCACAGAGGCTAGGGTTGAGGAGCCTTCAATCAAATAATCGTGTAGCATCATTGAAGCACAAACAAACATACTACCCGAAAAGCATGCCATGCAGCTTCCGTGCATAATTGAATTAGAAGAGATAAATAAGACTAACTCGTGATTGGCCCAGCAGTTGTTGTGCTTGGAATGAGAGTTGTCGAATATCGCAGAAGGAATCCCTGGCTGCCTTTCATGTGATCGAAATCACACAGAACAAACTGGAAGCAGTATTGGTTATCATTGGAATCTGACTCACATTCGTTTTCGCGAATTGAAAATGTTGAGAAGTTGTTCCGGCCACACTAAACATTTTCTTTTTTTGATAATAAATGGTAGCCTACATAATGGGATCGTCGAAACTCTTCATATTAGTAATAGTCAGTGAGTGAGTGGCATAGAAATTAGGCAGTACATCCATATCGACTTTGAACATGCTTAAATGATTCATGAATAACCTAAATGTGCTTCGACTCACTTGTCATTGTTGGTCAGCATGTATGTGTCTGAGGCAGAATCATCCGGAGTTTGAAAGGATTGGAATCTACCGTTCTTTAGTTTTGAGCAACCATTCCATCCTGGTGATGTAATGAAGCCATCGAAACCGATATTTCGAACAGAATCTGTGAATGTTCAAGATGCGAACGGTGAAAATACAACTCTTACTGAATTGGGTTTCAGTCTGCAGTTGAATCGAGCTCGATTTTCCAACTACCAGTGACAGAATCGGAGTTGTGGTTTGGAGAGAGAAACCAGAAAAGGATGGTGAATCACTGAAATTTACTCATAACTTGCAAGCACTAAATGAAACGTGATTTCAATATAGAAAAATTTAGCTTACCGTGTTTGGTATGCATACGGACATCCGCCTGTATTATTATCCAGAGCATTATCGAATCCAACCAATCGAATAGTCACAGAGTTTGCCTGACAACCATTGCTTCATCTTCTCAATTTATGAAAATCGGCAAACCTGAGTTGTTGGCTCTGCCTGAACGCCAAAGAAAGCTGCACTGAGAATAGTGACAATTTCGGATTGAGGAGTGATCTTTGATCCTTTGCTATAGTAAGTATCGAAGACTTCGTACGAAAATTGGGCAGCTGACCATTAATCTCGATTAGATATCTATGTATCTGGGAAGAGTTACCTTCGTTGTATTTGACAACGTAGAGAACAATTGCATCGATTACATCTTTGTCATTGTCTTTGTTCAGATTTTTGACGGTGATTTTACTCTGTCCCTGCAGTTAAACTCACGAATGAATGCGAGTTACCAATAACAAAAACTGACTTCAATCATCAACGGAATCTTTCTCTGCTTTTCATCTCTTTGTGTAGCGACCGTTGCAATACTGTAAAGCTGCGTTGACTTTCACTGAAGATATCCCTTTTTACCTCGACTTTACTACTTCATCGTCATAAATGAACAGATTATTGGCGTATGGGTCAAGGCGATCTGGGTATTGCTATAATAGAAAAGGAGTTGTTTTTCATCGAAATTCAAACAGAGAACGAACAATGAATCCTTCGCCCATAGTAGCTGCAAAGATGAGGCATCCAGAGTCGCATTTCGGTATTGAAACCTGATTTGAATCATCATTAGATGCTTCATAAAAATTCTTCCTCCATACCTCCTTTGTTCCCCTGAAGTCGTATATATCGTATAAAGCTGAGTTTGCGAAATCGACTAAGGAATCTGGAAAGATTTCCTTGGTAAGACCATTGAAGTAGTACAGGTAAACTCACTTGCAACGCAAATGATAGCGAATATCACAACATAATTCCGCATTCTGAAAAGTAGACTTTGTTTAACGTGGAGAACAAAACGACTGAGATCGTCAGTAATATAAGAATACGCCTTGTGCTTATCATTTATCGCTGTCTTCCTTAGTACCCACCTATGTGTCACTGCTGAGGCCGTTTTCGCTTCTAAATAGACGCATCGCCACACGTAAATGGCACAAATGATTTCAATGAGATAGCGGACCAGATCATCTGCAAACAAAAATGTTGTGACTCTTATCAGATGAGTTACCATCGCAATGAATCTTATCAGATGAGTTACCATCGCAATGAAATAACCATTTCATGTGTATTGAACGGAAGAAATATGGTGTGAAATCAGAGGCATGGAGGCTCAGTAGCTATTTATCACAGTTCATTGCACATTAACACAGCAAAACAGAGATCGATCAATGCTCAGTTTAGATAGTTAGACGTTCAAATCATAAGTGCAACTGTGCAACGATCATTTCATCATTGACGACGACCAATAATTTAAGAACTCCAACTTTCGAGCGCATTGAAGCGAAAGCATCCTGTAATTTGAATTGACCTTTCCGCACTTCACACGTGAAACACACCTGAATAGCTGTCAGAAACACCATCGCTTCTCCCATTCTGCTCGAATAATCTTTCATTCCCATCGTTTCACGGTATAATTTAGCCAATTCATTCATCAGTTTCAGTCTATATTCGTCCGCTAGTAGATGCAATTCTTCACTCGCATTTGCATTGTCTGAGCAGATATTCTCCTTGAAGGATAGCTTGAGCTTGTACGATGACCTCACCCAAAGTCCAGAATCCTGGTCCGGTATATGCGAATAATTCTCTCTCACTAGGTCTCCATCTTCTCATCATTGCACGCATTTGACGAATCTCGACATCGATATGACTCGCCATCACTTTCCAAGATTGAAAAAAAGTAAATATAGCTTCATTGAAAAAAGTAAATATTCGTTAGGAAACCATACTAATCTTTCCGGGTACATAAATGACAGAGAAATTGCAATACCTCGAAGCATCCTGCTTTTTCTTCTCATCTAGAGTGTCTGGGAAGAATCTTGGGATCGTATGATGATCCAAATATGTAGAATAGCTCGTGAAACTCCTTAAGTATCCGTTTACCTCGGGATTTCCGTTGTGAAAACGGCGCTTACATGGCTTCGTTCTCAGGTAGAGAGTCATCAGTCGAAATTCCGCATCGAGAACAGTGAAATATGGGTAGAAATTGTTGATGAGAAGCCACTAAATCACACTCAAATTCATTCAAACCCAATCTGAATCATACTTGTTCATCAAGTTCTAGACTCTTGAACTCCTTGAATGAAGTGGATGCAAATTCGAACAATGAAGATATCAAAATTCGATTGTTTTGCTCCATTAAGATGTGAGTGGTTGGTACCATGACCTGCTATCGACGTTTTGATGCTATTCAAAGATGGCATAAACTGACCACACCATCGACCAGGATTGCATGGGGATCAGATTACTTAGATCTAGTACTTTGTTCACTGGCGCGTCTGATCGAGTTCATCAATGAAGATCGAGCCCAGGAAGCATATCTGGCAACGCACTATTTTACTGGATCTATAATATAGCAAAGGCTCACGAATGGCCTCGTTGAATGTCGTCAATCACTCGCTGTTTGTGAGTGACATGAGTATTGTCCAGATCTTGAAGTCGTCTAGAATACAGTCATGAAGATGAATGATGGTTTGGCATCACAAATGCATGCGAATATACATACCGAGTAGAGTTTGTCAATTACAATTACAATTACAATTACAATTTTTATCCACTAGGGTATATTGGGGAAAGTGTCGCGTAGATCTTCGTTAAATGTAGGTGGAGGTCCGTCGTCTCGTTGACGAATCGGGTTGGGGGTGGGGCTTCGGGGGAAGCAGCAGGTTGGTATAAATATCATAGACGCAAGAGAGAATCAGGAGTGAAGGATATGGAGGGTAGGGATAGAATATGAGATCGGAAAGAATTGGGCGAGCTTGTAACAAATTCAGCAGATAGCCCGTTCCATCGTTCGATTGTCCTAGTCACAAAACTCGAGTGAGACTTTGGTGGAGCGTATGGAAGCGAGATGCGTAAGGGGTGTGATCTGCGAAGGCTACGAGAAAGGGGGGATATTTTGAAAAGATTAGAGTGGTCGTAAGAGTAGTAACCATGAATTGACTTGTGAAGAAAGAGAAGATCAGTGATAAGTCTCCTGTGTTCTAGAGTGGGTAAAGAGAGAAGGGCAATTCTATCAGGATACAAGGAGTACGGGATTTGGCAACGAGCCAATAAGCGACGGGAGAAATTGCGCTGCACATCTTCTATTTGATTTGCTAGGATCACAGTGTGCGGAGACCAGACAACTGAACCATACTCAAGAAGGGGCCTCACAAAAGTTGTAAATGCACGAGAGTAAAGGACAGGGTCAGTAGAGAAAAAACATTTAAACATGAGGTTAACCTTCGCTCTTGCCTTGGAGATTGTTTTGAAGATGTGGTCATTAAACTTGAGAGAGGATTGCGTAATGACACCGAGGTCTTTCATAGAGGAAGAAACGGATAGAGGGATGCCATTAATGAAATACTGAGAACGGGTGGAGAGACTCCCAAAGTGCACGACAGAGCATTTTTTCTCGTTAAGTGGAAGGTTCCATTCTTGAGACCAAGCAAATACGGAATCAATGGCAGATTGGAGAAGGGCAGAGTGAAGGGGAACACGTGCGTATATTTTTAGGTCATCCGCATAGATCCCGTATTCGGATGACCTAAAAATATACGCACGTGTTCCCCTTCACTCTGCCCTTCCCTTCTGTCGAAATACAAATTGCAGGCTCTTTCAGTACGCGAATATTTCTATTTTCGTCTGACTGAAAATGTCTCGGATTTGGAATGGATATTTTGGGTGATGTATTTCCTACCTCGCACTCACTAAGAATTGCAACGATACGATCGAACCGGCACTTCTGAAAACCGAAACTTCCGGCTGAAGCGAACGCTTTCAGTTTATTAAACTAATACTGCTCCTAGTTTCGCGAAGGAAAAGAAACTGTGAGTTGTGATAATCCCCCCACCTTTTCTCTTCGCATCACACTGCATTAGTCCAGTTCTGCACACGAGTCGATCACTTCGCTTGTACAGTCTTCTGTAAGACTGCATTCAGTGGCTCACCAATGCACCATTCTTTTCAAGTGCTGAAGCTTTGATTTGATATCCGAAGCTATTTTACAGGTGATGGGAAGTATTTGGGAACCTCATACTGAAAAAGTCTCCCAATGTTCTGAAACATATCCCCAACGTATTGTATCAAAATATGTGGTGATTGCAAGTTCCTAAACGTCACCTATTACATCGATTTCGCAACGCGAATTACCAAAGTGATGATTGCTCATAGAACAGAAATGGGTCGAGAATTAGACGGTCTCTCACTTTTCCATACTCTCTCGCTTTGTCTGCCCGGCGTGAGAGCATTGCGATAGAAGAGCCCGTAAGCCATTTCATAGAAACAGTATCTCACCTGTAGAAGACAGTACAGGCTCGACACGCATCAATGCTCATGTGGGAGCCATTCGTTGGGCCCTCGCAGATGAGGCAAAGCCGCACCTGAAATGATGAGTTCAGTACGCAATATCAGCACAAACATCGTGACAAACATCGTGACACACGATCACCTTTTTCATGTGGTGAAAAAGACAATTACACAATTATAAAAAGCCACCTGCCTTTGTGTTCTCATCGTTCAAATCGCCTTCTCTAATAGGCATTGAAACGTCGTCGCGAATTACCTGAAGCAAAAAACTATTCGAAAAAGGGAAGCGATGTCATAGAAAGTAAACAATAGTAATAATCTGCAGACAAGCAAGATTTTGTCGCATGAATTGAAATGTCCACTTCTTCCTCCTTCAATGCTCGCTCTCCCTCTTCAATCTCATTGAAATCTCACTCTCTGGTAGAAGATCAATATCTCCGGATACTTTTATCGCACCGACAAATCTGAGGGACATTTTCACGTCAAGTTCCTTGTATGCAAAAGTGCGAAAGATTGTTAGAAATTGGGAATAACTACCGAAATTGACCTCTGGCAATGAAAGTTGCGTAATTGTAGACAATAAACGAATCTACACAATGCTTCGATTCAGATAGAAAGTGAAAGCATGGCATAATATAGTTAACAACAACAATAATAATAATAATAATATAATATATTACCATAAGGCCACATGAGATATGAACGGCTTCCTAATTTCCCGTGGAAACTCATGAGATACTAATCTTTTGCCAGAATTATTTATCCTTTCTTTGTACAATTCATTATAAATTCCGAATTTTTCAATAAATTATGATTTACAGTAGCAAACCCGTGTATGAAACTTCGAAAGAGATGTGTGAACCAGTAATAATTTCAAATATACGAGACGAGTAATACAAGACGACAATGATTGTGATAGACGTTTTCTATTTGTTTTGATTTTAATATGAAATATCGGAAGTGAGAGGTCGACCGTAGGGATTAGGATCCTGAAACATGGCAATACTTACAGACTACTCAACTATTAAAACCAGAAAAATAACAGTGTGCATAAAAAAGATCTCACTTGCGTGGCGATGTCATGATTGATAACTTGAGATACATCATAAAAGACAAATCCGATTGCTAGACCGAGAAGAACCATGTAGATGATCGAGAATATTGATATGACAAAATTCATCGGATGCCCTAAAACACGACAATCGAGGAAGCAATTGCGCGATGATCGTAGTACCAGAGAGTCCGGAAACCATTCTGGCTAACAATGATCATTTGAGACAAGATAGAGAGAGAGAAGTCTTTGCTGATGCAAACGAGACCCTTCCAAGTACCCTCTTTGAAGCTCCTCCTTTTTCTCAATTCTAAACTCTCAAATGCCACAAGATCTAACTATTGATTACGTGCACACTATTGACATTTCTGAGAGTGTCCTCATAGTCCAATTTTGTGGCCGGGTGAGAAAAAGAGATGGGATCTTTCTGAACTGAAGATTAAGAAAAAGATATAAAGAGCAGAGAGGAAGAGTCTGAATGGGAAATGACTCGGGAATTTCCGACACATACAATCCGCACGGCGATCGCCAGTTTAAGCACGAAGGTCCTCGGAAACAGGAATTTCGTAAAGCTCATTTGAGGGCATCATTGAATACCAGAAAGCACCGAGGCAATTCAATCGAATGGCATGGTTCAATGAGTTCAGCTTTAGTTCAAACTCAATTTCGCTTCACAATATTTCTCGTGCGTGCTTTGTGCGAGACACATTTTGATTTCACTTTAGAATCAGTAGTTGATCGGAATCTATTGGCTGGCGCGACGCTTTAAGACCCATGCTATTGCGACAGGCGGGCGACATTGAATCTAACGAAATGCAACGGGTTAGCTTCCATTGTATTTCAGTTGAACGCCCCTTCATTTCACCTCTCCCCATTTCAGTGCTCGAGATGTTTGATCCATGGCGAGGAATCCTCGAATCAATCGCGTAATTGCAAATGGGCCTATTGCGACTGTCGAAAGGTACTCACACTTTCGTAGAACTGAATAATCATCGTGAGCAGTCTATGATGATTTATTGAAACAAGAAAACATTCTGGTCCTTAGGAAAAAGAGAAATTGCAGTGTCATCTAATCAGTCATCGTAGAAGAGTTGAGAACAAAGTGAAGAGACAGGGCAGAAAGGTCAGTTCATATTTATATTCTGAATAGAATAAAAATTGAAATTGAAATATGCAAACCATGCATAGTTCAGAGAATCTGTGACGCGATGCATGTGTGTTCAAGATGTCGACATCATGGAATTATTGCGAGCAAAAAGGTGAACAATTATAACTCGAATTTTTGAACTCGCGTTCTTGCTTTAACTACAGCTCGAAAATTATTCATCGCAATACATACTTTACAGTTTCACGCTCCATGTCCGTTCAATGGTTGTAAATGCAAGAAATGCGAACTATTTGAAGAGAAGATGAGAATCGAATACGAACTCACTCTCATTGAGAAGGGATGAATGGTTTGATACCTAAACTCGGATTAACTGAAAAGAATTTTCTTCAGAGTCCTCAATCACTCCTGTTCATCATAATATTGAACAAACGTCACCATGTGAAACTCAACCGGAAACACTTTCTCCAGAGGTAAAGGTGAATTGCAAGCTCAAGAAGATGTGATGGAAGTTAATTTTCGATTTCAAGCTCTAGTCCTTTTTCAGGTAATACTGTATTTGATCGAAATTATCGCGGTCAATCCTACTTTCTTCACTCCGGAAAACTTCGATATCACTTCACTTGATTGTTTGTTCAACAAACCAATCATACTGATGCCTGATAATTGGATCTCTGATTTAGCTGAAATATTCGACTTAGTTCATGAGGTGTTGAAGCGATTTCAGAGAGTTTCCAGGCCGTGATCTACTAGTAAACTCAATTTGTTCTACGTAAACATTGTTGTGATATTTTGTTTGCACACTGTAAACTTATTTTGTAAACACAAATATCTATTACATCTCCTAAAACACAACCTTACACCGAACCTTACATGAATATCAGGGTAATCGAGCTGACGGATCAGTAGAATCAGTATCGTTCCTACAATAGTAACGAAGATTCCAAATGCTTCGAATATTCTGATTCCAGTCTGAAATGGGAACTTTAAACTGTAGGCGTAACATTTAGTTCTCCACAGAAAGGAATCGAATGAATTTTTCCTCAGTAGTTTCAAAGGGGAATCGCTCATTGAATAAGCAAGTAAATTTACCTTGACATTCTTCCTTATCTCAGCGATATTTTCTTCACAGCCAACCTGAGAATGAAAGTGTTGGTAAACGTTCTAAATAATTGATAAAATGAGATTCGGTACACTTACCTCAGTATCTTCAGAGGTTGGAACCTCTTCTCGGGACATTTCATGAGCAGAGAAGAGAAATGTGTGCATCTTTTGTGAAACTGTGGGAAGCAAAGGAGCAGAGTCAAGAACTGGGGTGACTGAGAGATGGGAGACCACAAGACGAGGAAGGGGAAGAGAGAATGCACTCGAAAACCGAGTTTCCTTTATTTCAGTACAGCAAATTCTTTAGAAAGACATGAAACTTTACAATTACTTTGTTTTTTTACAATAACCCATTGCAATTAATATTTCGGTGGATGATAAACATCCATTAGGCGGAGTAGTTGAATGTCTTCTGTGATGAGCGAGGCAACTCTCTGAAACGCACTCTATTTCCATCTTTTGCTACACCTCTATTTACTAAAACCACACTCTTGTATCGGGTTGGTCCATAAGTTTTGCACGATTTGATCACTTTGATATTCTGATCCCAAAGTCCGTCAGTATTCAAGTAACTGAAGCCTACTAATGCACACCTATTGAGGCCTTGGACACCCTCTTTAGCGCACGTTCCATTCCCCTGGTTGATCATTCCTACGGGTTTAGTAGGGCTCGAAAGTGGAAGTGTCACAGCCTAGGTCGCTCAGTGTATAGCCTCAGCATTCCGCCGAGCATCAAGGTAAGTCCAAAACGTTGCCGTAGGCGTGAAGTACGTTGACATGAGATGCTATATCAGTTAATGTCTCAGGATGCCAGATACTTTTTCTCCAGAGGCATGTGGCTAAACGAAAAGTTCACTCGAACGAGTGTGCTAGAATTCAGTGTGTGGCCCCGCGTATTCGTTGTAAAAGACCTAAAGACCATAATTGCATTGCATTGAATACCTGCTGCCCCAACAATGCTAACATAATAATTATACGAGGATTAGGCTCCAATCTTTCTGAACTTCAGAATTTTAAATTCAGCTATAACGATCCTAACATCGAAATTCATACTTCTTGGGCTGATAATTTTCTTACAGAACTTCAACGGCCAACCTATTGTGGTCATCTGACACCCTAACCCTTTCGCTATTCCTGAAAAAATTGGGAGAATATGGATATCAATGGCTTGATGAAAACACACAGCTTGAAAAAGTATCTCATTTTGCGCATATTTTTCGTTTTCTGTTTTTAAATTATTTTCACGAATTCTGTGAAAGCACAAACTGATTCAAACATGCATGGATAGAGCTTAAGCCTACTACTATACGGTGCGTTACGGACAAGTCACGGAGATTTGAGAAGAAAGAATTGTATCATAATCAAAATCGTGCAAAACTTATGGACCAACCTAATATTAACGAACATTTTATGAACAAGAATAGTAGTAGTCATGAAACATACCTCATTATCGACAAGAAGACAGAACAATTTTCCGATCCTCGAGGCATAGTCAGTGGCACACTTGATTGAATAATACTCGTGAAGATCTTGCATGATTGCGGCCCGATTCTCAGCAGTCATCTTACACAACCGCTCGTCGCTCGGGAGAATATCTGCAATAATTGTTTGATTGATGCATCATAACACCTTTGGGGTATTCATCCATTTCGTTTCATATTATCCAACGGGTAACGATCTTTGCGTAAACAGTTTTGCGCATGGGTAGGGACAGCAGGCTCCGCCCACTTTGAGGGGATAGAGGCACGCGCCAAACCTGCGCATGGGCGGTACTCTGTGAATACTCAACCGATTTGGTTATTCTAAAGCGATTCTGTTAGGTATCATGGAACTACACAATGGCCCCCGGGAGCATCCTGATCGGACAACTTTGGGGTGGTAAAAATCGATAAATATGTTTTAAAAATAGCGATTAGGAGAGTTCTATTGATCGGGCGCAGTTGCTCCACAGTAATTCGACTAATTAGAATATTTTAGGATTTTTAAAGAAAAATTAGAATTTTAGAATGTTTCCTCGAAGAGTACCGCGAGCGCGGGGAGAGGGGAGCGAGAGAGCGGGGGAGAGGGAGAGAGACACGTGAGAGAGAGGCTCCGCCCCTTTTCTCTCTCGCCCTTCCCTTCCCATTCGCACAGTGCCTGCGCGCGCGTGATTTTAGAGGCACAACTTTTCACAGAGACAAGATAATCGCCAACGGTAAGAGGTATACCTTGAGGGACATATTGAGCACAGATTTAGTACCATTGCAACAAATCGGAGCCAGTCAACAAATTGGGGTCTCTATGCATGGGGCTGCATTTTTGCTGTCCACCGTCAGTGTGAACTGTCATGCGAACGATCATTGGATAGAGAACGATTACCGTTGTTCCAGAAGGAGAGGGCTATCAGCGCATGGAACTCCTCTTCCGTGGGGTCCACCCTGCAAACAGAATTCGAAAATTCTGACGAAACGACAATTTGAAATTCATTCTATTCACCTCCTCATTGCCCGCTTGCATCGGTCTGCATTTCCTCCCAAATTCTTCCTCAAGGCGCTGAAATTATTCGATCAATCATAGAAGTTGATTGCCGATTCGGATATGTTTCAGGTTTACTATTTGATGGTCCTTGATGAAATGGAACTTGTCTCTCTCTTTTCTGATGAATCGATATTTGTTTTTGCCATGGATCGGTGTAATAGATCCGCCGAAACCTCCCCCCCCACGCAACTTCTTCATGTGTTATCTCGCTATGTATACCTGCCCTTGAGGCGATAAAGCAGATTCTACCCACTGAACCCCGATTGCCGACAGAACTAATCAGCTAACTCTGCTGCATTTTTGCTGTCCACCGTCAAGGGGCAATCGTTGAAGAAATGGCCAAGCGATTCAGAGCTGAGCGTGGTTGTGTAAGAAACGAACCTGAACGAAATATGAAGATTCAATTGACAATTAGCCAATCCCAAGGGTTCAGAATTTGAAGTCTGTTTTCAACTCACACTCGTTCATCGTCTGGAAACATCTTCATAGATCGATACGTCGATTCCATTATACCCATTCGCTCGCAACTCCCTGAGATTAGTCGCCACTGTAAGTGCTTCATGAACATTCTGCCATTAGTTCTTCGTCAGCGAGTATAATCATTGCATCAAACAATTTATCTGTTTGTTGTCACTACAAACGAATCTACATTTGAATGTATTCACCGCTCACCTTTTCCTCCGAGTCTAGCGTTGTGAATTCCGGAAAAGCAATTGATGCAAAGTCGTAAAGCGATGACAGTTCGATTTGCTTCATTGCGACGGTGTTGTTATGTTCCGCCGGATGCATTGCCTAGAATGCAACTGATGAACGCCAAAGAGCTTCATTCGTGAAAATTGGTTGCGCATCTTTCAAACTAATCGCAACAATCCAGATATAGTGTATGTTGAAGCAAAATGACACTCAAACGACGTATGAAGAGCATCCTTCCAGTGTTTAGCGTATGCTAACAACGAAGGAAAAACAACCACTTACGAAAGAGTTATCGTCAATTTCCTTCGGATGGACGAATTTGTCTCGCGGTCGCAGGCAAATTTCGGCCGTTCGACGAACTCGGGTCATCACACTGCAAGTGTAGATTACTTCAGTTCAAAGTTCGGTCCAAAGGCCGACTCTTATCGCTTTTGAGCAAACGCATGGCGAAGTGCTTTTGAAGAGCTTGTCAGAGAAACACAAGATAAGATGATCTCTAAGACATCAAACCCTCTCCTATAATCTATTAAAGATCATGAACATTAGAATAAGATGTTCGAATAATGAGTGGCACTTACTCGTACGCTCGATTTATGCGATTCAGCACTTCCATTCCACTGGTTGACGGTTCGTTCTCAGGAGATCTGAAGAAGTCAACTTTCATCACACCATATTAGCACAATGTTCAAGATAACTCATCGCTTAGGAAACAAAATGATACTTGCCTGATCGTTAAAGATTCCTTTGGAGACTCGAAAGGAGGTGAACCGGGAGGAGAGGGCGCTAGGGAAGATTGGCTCTCTTCAAGACTTTCCTTGCTCTCTTCTTGATAATTCGACGTTGGAGCAGCAATCACTTCCTCTTTCTTCGCACGATCGAATATATTGTTCATGAGGTCGAATCGACATTTTCGGCACTCGAGGACTCGACCTGAATTTGGAGCTTCACATGAGAATTCGCACTTGGCATGCCCGTTTTGTGCCCTCTATCCATCAAGTGCAGAACTCGCGGAATATCATAGGATTGCTGACTGAGTAGTGGGAAGATTCCGAGTACACACTATTTTAGTACTATTAGGTTGATTCATAAGTCTTTTCCAATTTTTTTAGCATCCTCTCGGCTCTCGCGCTTAGCATGTTTCCAAATTCTTTAGTGTGGTTATTTAGGGGGATGTTGTGGGGTCACACTCGTATGTTGGGATTGAGTCGGAAATACAAAGGAGGGCAGAAATATATTTCGAAGGCAGAAAGAGCAAAATTCAAGAAAAATTTGCAGTTTGAAATCTTTACGATGCTAATCATTTTCACTGAAGCCAATCATCGCAAAAACATGCCTGCTCAGGAAGTCATAGAGATGGGTCAGCCTGTTCCAAAAATCCATAAAATATCAGGCTCTCGATCAGAAAAGAAAAATATCTAAATTTCGATGACTAAATTTCTATGCAAACGTTTGAAAAAATGTAGCTCTTGAATGGATAACTGAAAAATTATCAAAATGGGAGTCAAGCATCTACATGCAAGGTACTTTGATTTTTTTTCAGTTGAACTTATTAGTTCCATCTAATAGAAATCACGGATTCAAAAAATGGTTTGAAAAATCAAAATTAAAATTCGATTATGAATTATGCGTTATTCTACTATGGATTTTTGCAGCAGAAATGTACTAAAATAAAAATTTTGACAACCAGTCATCATGCTTTGCAACAGTGCTATTGATCGGGCTAAATCACAAACCTCTGAGGAAATACAATTCGATGAACAGAGAGGCTGAAATACGAGTGCACTGAGCTTGGCCGTCAACTGTATCCGTCTAAATGGGCTCTCTGGGATTTGATCTTGTGCGCAATATAGAGCATCCAAGCCTGCATAAATGACAAAAAAGTATGACTTGATTCGACCATCGCTCAGGAAATTAAGAGCGAAATTCGTGAGATCAAAAATTGGAAAAGACTTATGAATCAACCAGATACTCGAGAACAGCGAAAACAGAAGCTCTAACCCTCTTTGACGCATCCTCCTGCCGTAAATTTGCATTTGAACTTTTCCTTCAACTTAGCAGTGCGCCTAGAATATGAAATCAAATTAGTTGAATTGGAAACGTGAGTACATTTCTGCCTTTTGTAGAGTCTCACCTCTCGCTCTTTAGAGCTCTAATTCGATCACATCGAGAGTGTTAACAGAAAATGAGGTGGTTTTCACCACACTTGGTGATTTGCGAGTCATTTCACGCTATCTTCCATTCCTTCCTCCGTTTTTCCATTCCTTGCTAGTCGTCGCGAGCTGTTCCCTCTCCATTTCTCTCTGGTGGAAAGCGGTTTCCTCTAATACCCCTCGTCTCTGCCAACGACTAATCAAGAGGAATCCCCATCCAAGCCGGAGTGGTCACCGTGTGATGGGTATGACCTGCTAAGATGTCTGGTCCCTCGGATTCTGGGTTCAATGATTCTCGCTCAAAGATAGATCATTCGACGCTGGTGGACT
>LS502620.1:144159-156470 GCA_900490845.1 Pristionchus japonicus | reverse complement strand
CTCAACGAGCGATGCCATCAAGTCCTATCACTGTTCGGAAGATCGGAGCCCTTTCTCCAGCCATAAATTGGGTCTGCGACAAGGAAAGAAGACCGACCCCCCCACTCCGAACCTGGCCGAATGAAAATCAAATGAGAAGATCAAACCCCTTTCTGATACCCATCTTGACCAGCGCCCAGAAAGCGACACTGATAAATTCATTCATTCATTCATTCACGCTATCGCACTTGATTGAGAAATATTTTTTGTCCCTTGACTAACCTGTAGAAAACGGCGCAAGCTCGACAGGCGTCGATTTTCATTTGTATTTGAGTTATGGGCGTCTCGCAAATGAGGCATTTCCGTGTCTGAAAAAGGCATTTTAAGTGAGGAAAACGTACAAACGCTCTAGAAATGCGATGAACATTCTCTGGAAGCACCTTAGTAGCATACTTCGAAAAAGTAAGGAAAAGACGAAAACCCACACCATTTCCACGCGAGTCGTCAAATAAGCGCGCTATAGAGCGAAAGGGCGCTGGTGCTATCTCTCTTTCTTGTCTGTATATTCGCTCTCTCTCTTTCTCACGATCTCTCGCACAGACGCAAACGAGACGCATTGTGAGCACAGACGGACGCTTGATTCCGGAAGATCACTAAAACATTGGAACGAAAAGATCAAAATGCGTCTGCACTTGCTTTCGAGCTTTGTGCACGCTTCTAAGAAGATTAAACTGCTGCCCAAATTGAAATCGAAAGAGGCGGTAAGAATATGAAAAATTCTCTAAAATGCACCAATAATAAGCGAAGAGAAACGATTGAGGTCGACTTCAAGTATGTTAGCGTACTATGGAAACAAAGTAACTGCTGAATGTATCGAAAAAATTAGACATTCAGCGGTATACACAGCATCAAATCTCTTAGACTCAATTCTTCTCATAAATAAATTTGGAAATGCAGTGAGCATTTATCCAAACAAAGAATAGAAACAAAACATGATACTTTGACCCCTCGATTCGCTCCGAATTCTTCCTCTTCTACACTCACTTTAAGGCACATCTGACTACAGCACAGACACATGCTAGGGAACATACGTAGGCACACTCTCTTGGGAAGAGGCACACGCGATAAAATCGCGGCATCGCACTTTAGAAAGGTCAAGAAAGCATTGAACCAGCGAGAGCAAGAAGGACAGACTTTCCTCAAGACATGTTTCCACAAGGGGGATCGAAAATGCAAATTATATTATAGAACGTTAAAATGTTCGAGCAGGAGCATCAGGCCCAATCGTTTGCTCTGGCCACGTTGAGATTGCGGAAAATGCGCTTTCAAAATGCTTTATGTCGCTGCCAGAATCCAGAAATGGTTGTAGCTTCGTGAATACGTGCTTCGCCTCATCCGCTCGAGAGTTTAGGCGGATACACATACTCGTTCAGCCGGTTTCCGCTGTAATTGTGTTACATCTTGGTTCAGGCGTTATCAGGTTCAGAATTAGGCTATGGTGTACGACTAACGCAGGCCAATACTTGCACACGATTAGGGCGGACAAACGCCCATCGCAAAGGGCCACGCCGCAGCCAACTTTCTTCGTGGTAGCCCAAGCCATCTGCGAATGCAATTAATTGACTGTGAACAAAGAAGATTAATTAATTTTAAAAATATCAACCTGTGTTCCCTCTTTGATCTCCAATTGGTCCATCTCACGCGTGTAATTCACCGTCGGCCATCCATAGCTGTGCTGATCGAACTCGCCTCTCCAAATGGCCACCGTCGAGGCTATCAGGCCAGTGGTTGACGATATCCGGAAGGACTTCGTAATTGGGGTGTACAAAACGTTCTCTCTGATGCTCTCTCTAATCTGCAAGAGAGCATTGCGAACTGAGATATTCTAATCCTCACTTTTTTCTTCCCTTTGACAAAGAGTGAGCCCTGACCGGCTACTTTGACCGGGATGCTACACTGAGATGCAACGGCTGAAGATGCACGCTCGAGACTGATGCCCCAGGTCTGTAAACGGCTATCAAATAAAGAGAAGTTGATGAAATTGACTTACCAAATTTGCGATGGGCTCCTTACTAGCCGGCATGCTCTTGCCTCTTGCGACGAATTTCCCATTCGAAATCGACGATCGAAGCGTGTTGTGCACTCTCAGAATTGTGGCGATCTGAAGGAGAATTGGAATATTTCCAATTTTGTCCATAGAATTCTTCTAATCTGTATTTTAAGAGGACGAGCGAATACCTCAGCTTTCGCGAGACCTTTCTCGCAAGTGCACTTAGCTTGCGCTGCGACTGCTGTAACAAATGCAGCAAGTATGAAGCTGCGCAGCATCACTCACTGACCTGATATTCCCACAGCTGCGCACCTTTTATTGTTCAAGAGTGTATGTTTCGTCGATCTGCTAATCCGAACGTGAGGACTGGAAGGATCAACCGGGGAGCATTGATATGCTCATCCGCATCTTCATAGCGGATCTCTGTACGAATTAAGAACAATTCTATATAAATGCGGCGCAAGGGAATTGTGGACAATATGGAGTATTGCCGAAACTAAATATCTGTTTTTTTTTCACCATCGGCGCATTTTCTTGCATCAAGAAGTGTTGCATGTGGTTTTTTGATGAAGTAGAGTAGTAAAAAAGAGCTTAAAACGAAACTGGTCGATCCCAGAAAGAGTACAGTACGGATTAAAATACTGTTCGACAATAGAGGAACGATTTTTTGTATTTTTTTCGAAAATGTAAACATAAATGTCTCGCAAGAATGAAACTCCATTAATTGAATCAATCAAAAACGGAATCATTTGTGAATTTTCGACCAAGCGGACCCACCCCTTTCAAATCCTGAGCTGACGTATTTTTATGATCTTCATTGAAAATCATTTTGATTTCGAAGTGCAATTTTTTCTCTCGAATTTTTCTCTTTCTACTTTTTTTTTCTCCCCTCATGGGCATTTCCGAGTCCACATGAACATACGGATGTGATACCACAACACCCCCCCCCCCCCCTATAAAAACACACATGAGATTTTGGGCCAGGATATGCACGTGAACCGGGCATTTTAAAAAAATCGACAAAAACTTTAGCAACAACGTAATATTCCGTAAAATTAGCTCTAGCGGCGCAATTGCAATCCGCAAAAATTTACGGATTCAACTGCTCATAGTTACGGATGCATTCCGCAATGAACGAATCCGCAAATAGCAGCGGCTGATTCCGTAAACATTTGCCGATTCCAATTGCGGATTGTAAACCACTAGAGCGAATTTTACCTTTTTTTCTGTGTGTGCTTATTTCGAAATGGTGTGGGCCTTTTCCGTTTGATGAATCGATGATAATAGAGTCACGATTAGAAATCTAGATAACACTGCATCATTTGATCTCGACAAGATCATCTCAACAAGTCATTGAAAGTCACAAAACAAGCATTTCAAGCTGGGCACTTCTCACTTCAACAATGCATTATTTTTAAAGAAATCACAAATTGAAAAGAAGTTGTCAATCTGTGTAATCAAAGATCTGTTGAACATTTTGAACAAAAAGATCTGCTCGTTGAAGCTATCAGCACTTGTATCGGCAGGTAGCAATCAATGAAAGAAGGTGTCTTATTTGTGTACGTCTGATCCAAATTCATAACAATTCATGACCAGACAATTTGGACAATGAGACAGACAGCAATAATAGTCTCTTAAATGCCCGATAACTTCGCGTTAAGTTCAAATCAGATAGCGACATTGAACTTGATCACTGCTATAAAATGAATGAAGAGGAGAGTATCAGATAAGAAATATTTCGCTCATGTTTTCCAGTAGTGTTGGTAGCAGCAAGCCATATCGAATTCCGAAAAATCACGCTAATGTTTGGCTGAGATGGAACCGTCTAGCGGCTTGCGTTGGAGACTTATTAGTCGGAACGAGTCCTCGGATCGAGGGATCGACTTGTTCCGACGGAATCGAATTGTTCCGATGGTAGAACATGCAAATGACCTTCGCTCTCTCTCTCTCTCTCTCTTTGTCTCCTCCCTCTATGCTAATCGATTTGCCCTCGATGACGGAAGAGTTGGAACAAGTCGATTCTTCGATCTGCTTTGGGAATCGACTCGTTCAGTCTCGAAAGCAAGTCGCTCATTCGAATTTATTCCCTCTCCGTGGGAATCGGGCATTCTAGAGCCGATCTGGCTTGCCCTATTTGACAGTGTTCACTTCACAAAACCATTTTCTGATTTTTTAGTTCTTCAAATGAGACTGTTACTGTCATTCCTAGCGGCTGCCGTAGGCTCAAGCTGTGAGTTTTCACAATTTAGGGCAGATGCTTAATGGAATAATGTTTCAGATGCGTTGGTCGACTTCTCGAATTCGACCCTCTACGATCGTTTCGACTTCGCTCGATATCAGGTTTCTTATTGTTTTTCGGCACTAAATTTGGTATCTGCTTCTTGAACAGACATTCTTGTTTAGCTACCTGTTCCCAAATGCAAATCCGGTTGTGTGATCTATGCTGCGACTCCCGAAGCCACAGTCGTATGTTTTAATCACGATTTATGTCTGCTCGTGACAGTATTGAACACCGATTTGTTCAGCCAAACGGAACCTACCCTGCATTCGCGAAGAATTTCATTGTCTACAACACTCGCCATTCGATCAAGATCACCAAGTGAAGAGATCGATTTCGTTCATGAAAGCAGTCGAATACTTTCAGCGTTCTCGAAATTGCCAAGCAAGTCGATGCAAACAAGAAGAAGATTCCTTTTACCATCAATGTAAGAATTTGAAATTTGATGGCTATGCTCCGTTCTTACTCACATCTCTTCATTTCTCTAGTAGGCCAGTGCGACAATTTCGTGAAATTAATTGATAACGTGCCGCGTTTCCTAATTTTTGAATCGTGTATTCAGGGATTGAATTGTGTGTTCAGGGACCAGCCGAGATCGCAATCGTGAATATGAATGAAAACTACAATGGGGAACCTGGAGCCCAATCGTTTGTACTCTACGTTGTGGAGAAAGCGATCGGTATAGCTTTGTTTCACTTGTCGACCGGTAGTTTGGCAATGAGTTTATTGCTTTCGTTCAGCCGATTCCATCCCGAGTGAAGTATATGATGTGGCTGAAACGAATGAGCTGAAACCACAGACAGAAATCGTCACTTTGCTGAGCACTCAAGCCTACAAGCTGAAAGTTTCTGCTAGAACCGAGGTATGTAATTGTCTCAGAGGGTCGACAGCTAAGAATGTGCACCTTTGGTTCAGAAATTCACCGTGAGACTGGCTGGTTTCGACAATGCGCGTGACGGAAATAAGGACGAATGCGTAGAAGCCTATACAAGCGAGTAGGCTAATCTGAACAAAATCATTCATCTACACACTATTTCTGCAGGGGGTCAGAGTTCAGTTATTTTGAACTTGTTCCAAACACTCCCATCCTCTCGCTTGCTTCAAACGGAAAGACTCAGGCCAAGATAAGACTGGAGAAATTGAGGCCCGAATGTACGCATATTTTCCTTGCGTTGATCAGTCATTGCAGTCAGTCATTGCAGTTTTCTTTTCTCTCTCGGGTCCCGAAGGCTTCATCACTTCTCCTGGTTGGAATGGTTGTCGTAAACCGAAGAGTGGAGGGATCCAAACATTCCGAACCAATGACTACGAGCACCGATTTGAGTACTCAGTATCAACGGCGTTAGTTTCTCTTTTTGCTGCTTCGATCAAAGATGAGACTCCAGGATTTTCGATGCTCTCAACTTTACTCTTTTCCCGAATTTGGACAGCACTCACAATATAACCATGTGGGACGCAGATACCGAAATCACTACTGTGTTAGTTTGATCAGCTGTCAAACAGTAGTCGGATTCAAATCGGTTCAGTGTCGATGGCTTCGTTCCAAAGGAATTCATCGGATTGAATGTGAGTATTCATCGCATTCGAACAGGAACACATGATGTTTGATCTACAGTCAACGGTGATTTCGTTTGCGAACATTACGGGAAACTAGGGATTCCTACTTCGATACAAGAAGTACAAGAAACTGACATCGACTACGAACGCTATGCCACCAGCTACAACAACTGGTAGGCGTATTACTTGCTGTTGGCATGTGAACAATCGGTCATTTCAGTGGCAGCACCAGTGGAAGGGAGAAGCGGTACGTAATTCGCACAAAGCTCACATCAAATATTCACTGCAGAGAACTATTGCAATTGCGCGATCAAGGAAGGCTGGTTTGACAATTGGGATCCAACTGGGATTTGGGTTGATCTGGTGATCATTATTGACACATCAACGTCAATGGGAGATCGCTTAGAAGAGGTTGTTTCAAAGACGAACAATCTAATAGAAATCGGATTTTCAGGTGCAATCTGTGGTTTCCTCATTCGTTTCTCTCATGAGCACTGATACTTCTTCTGACTTTTACTCAAGAATCGGAGTGATTGCAGCTTCTAACGAAATGAAGGTAAGAAAGCCAATTTCATATCGGACATGCTTCACCCTTTGAGACTGTCTACAACCTCAACATGACTTCTTCCGACAGTCTTGACTTGATCACGAAGTCGAATGTAACCCAAATCGATGTAGAAGCGTATGTCGTTCTGATTGAAGTCTAAATGCTCAATGTACATTAAAGCGCTCTGAACGCAGCTCGCCAAATGTTCGCTGATGGCGCAAAAGACCCTTCCTATCGTCCGAATGCAAAACAGATCGTGTACTACCTCACAAGCTCCGTTCCGTTAGTTTTTTCACGTTCTTCACACGTTCTTAACAATAATTGCAGTCCTGTAAACTTGAACGAAGCGGATGAATTCAAGAGCGGTGGAGGGATTATCATGGTGAACGGTAACATACTGAAACTTGTTTCTAGTTGCTTTGTTATTTTACTAGGCTTCAATGTGAATGGAACTAATCGTCAATCTTTCATCAATCTTGCCTCACCGAATTTTTTCTTCACGGATTTGACTGAGAATTATCTGAACAATCTGGGAGTTCTCTGCGAAGGTAGACATGTTCTAACTATTCCTGTTTTTTGAGTTATATTACGATGCAGCCAACTGTTTCTGTGATGCTTCCAAGCAAGCTTTCAACGACATCACAAAGAGCCCTCGTACTCAGGCGAATCGTGAGTTTTCCATACCTTTAGTGTCTAGTATCAACTTGTTTTGAAAGGTCCGCATTTCAGGCGGTTGCTTCACTCCATTCAACCAGGGAATTCCGCAACAGAAAGCTCGCGAGCGTTGTACCAAATCTGGTGGAACTCTAGTCTCCATCCACGATGACAAGAAGGAACTCTTCGTCAACAAGGGTCAGACTTATAAACAAAATGCTGTCAATTAAAAGTGATTCCAGTAGCTTCGTCGCTCGGACCGAACAAGAAGTACTGGCTCGGGCTCCAGAACGACGGCAAAGTGTGGATCTGGGATGATAAGGTGGTTATTGCATCTTACAATATCTTACAATAACTCAGAAGCACGTACATTTAGTCCACAGATCCATACACAAATTGGGATGCAAAGCAGCCCAACACGAACGATGGGAAGCTCAAGTGTGCCTATGCCGCGATGGCTGACAATAGTGTGAAATGGTGAGTGTCTGGTCTTCTCCCCCAACGATTACGTTTGAGAGATATGAGAACTGTATCCGCCAATTGTTATGTTTAGGACGGCAGCCAATTGATTGATGGGTGGCGTAATCCATGTGTGCGAATCGGCTCCTTGTTCAAGAGGAAACAAGAACTGCTGAGCCATTCACTTTCACTACTTCCTAGATAAAGATCATGATTTATTTTTCAATGGCGTTTGGTTGTGCGCTAGCAACAGATCTTGTGTGTGACAACTATTCCTGCACGATTTCCTTTCTCTCTCTTCCAGCTCAAGATGGACACTTTTGCATACAGTTCGCGCGCATCGAAAGTGAGTTCGGGAGCTCGATCAGGCGACCTACTTAAAATGGCTGGATGGCAAACAATTATCAAAGAAATAAAATTTTTTAGGTTTCTAAGGGTTTCGCATACCTACGATCTCTCAGGCTAAAGGGGCTCAGGAGCAGAGCACAGGAGCCAAAGTGTGAAAAGATACAAATTGAGCACATTCAATTCCTGTCTTATCCAAGTTTTCCTAATCGGTCGGCAAGTGCCACTCGGTCTTTCGGTCCGGGCATTTCCTTAATATAAAAGCTCTTGTGCACGTGGCTTTCATTGTACCTCTTCCATTGGCAATGTTCCGTGTCTTTCTTCTCGTCTCCCTCGTCTCTCTCACTGCGATCTATGGATGCGCGCCCAACACTCCTCAGAAGCAGAGTAAGAACACATTTTAAATTTTTTTTTCCTGTAGAACTTGTTTGTATAGTCATACTTTTACTTCATAACCCAGGATCCTATCTGATTCTTGAGTTTACTATCAAAATGCTCCATTCCAGAGCCGTGTCCGGTAGTCACGCCCCTGTCGCCAGCAACCTGCATGGGCGACAATAAGGGACGCACGTGCTCGGATGCCACCGTCTCGGCGACTTCGGTGACCTGTGCTGAACCCGCATCGGATTTGTACTTCTCTGCTGTGATCAAGGTGGGGAATCGATTGTTTTTTGAGTATGGGTGTCTCGGAACACACAATAATCACTATTTCAACTTCAACATACTTGCAGGAAACCAGGAAGGCATTCATCGGTCTGGCTCCGGCAATGTGCAAAGACGGCGAATGGGTGGCGGGTGATGGAATTGCGATCTTCTCCGGAGATAAAGATTTCACTGCTCAAGCAGGATGCATTAAGAAGCTATAGGCAGGTCGTTGCAATCAAGTTATTGCTTTGGTTCGTATTTACTCCTGTGATTGCAAATAAAATATATGCAATACACAATTGAATAAACGATAACGGCAACAAATCAGTCATGGCGTAGTTCTGGATTCTGATTTTATACGAGGGCATAACACGATGTAATACTCAAAAGCACAAGAATCATCTTGAAGTAATCAATGGGTACTCGATAGTCGCTCGACTCATTTGTACAGTTCAGGCGCTTGTTGCGCAGCCTCGTAATCTTTGAGGAACTGTGCGAACTTTGAGTATTGTCCATTTCTACTGAAAGTCTGACAGATTCCATAGAGGCATTGCCCGTTGTTGGCACACTGCTGAGAGACCTGGAGGAATACTTTCATCGTCGGAATCTAGAGGAAGAGCAAACCTGGCAGAATCCTCCCGGTTGCACCATATTCAAGCATTGGCCATTCACTGCCACCTGGAAGGAATGAGATTCGATGAGGAATCCTCGTCCAATATCTCTCTAACCTGTTCAGATCGGCAGCTGACTCCTTTCTGACAAACTGAGTTGAGGCATTGCCCTCCTCCGATGCACTGTTGAGAGATCTGGAGAGATCAAAGTTCAAGTGAGGAGTTGAGGTGAAGAAGAGGAGATCTTACCTGGCACTGCTGAGTGGGCTGCACGATATTGTAGCAGACTCCGTTCACTAGGACCGGAACAGATGCATTTTATCCTAGTTTACTTTTTTCCTCGTATCACAATGACCACAATGATCGCACGAGATTATGCCCGGTATCAATCGACTCCGCTCGACTTGCGCTTTCAAATTATGCAATTCTTTCGATCTCGTCATCACTATGTAACTTTTCGAATTCGTCATTACTGAGAGAGAAGGAGGAGAGTGAGAGAGACCTGTCCATTGGTGCAACCTCTCGTTCCTCGTGCTCCGATTGGCACGCAGTATCCATTCATATGAGTGCTACCCGAAGGGCAAGTGCACACCTTCAATCTCACTCGGTATTCATTGGAACATTGAGTCTTTTATCTCCACACTGAGCAGCCTGTTGGCATTGACCACCGAGAGGAGACTTAGTAACACAGACTCTACTCTGACCACTCTGAGCTGACCGACTGACCACTCTGACCTGATTGATGCAAGTGGCTCCCCCCACGCACTGTTGAGTAGCCTGACACTGGTGACCTGGAGTGGCCAGACTGACGCACCGACCATTCACTTGCGTCTGAAAAATAATTCACTTTCTCCCACTCATTCGTCACCTGAGTGGTATAGCATCCATTGACAGGAGTAACGCAATAACCAGAGTCGAGAACTCTGAAAGGAAGTGGGTGGAATGGAGAGAGGAAGAGAGTGGGAGACTGACGATCCCCGATTGGAGCAAGTGCAGACAGAGTTTGAACACGAAGAAGAGTCGAGACACTGAGATGTTGCCTGAGCGGGAGAATCAATCGATACCCTCAATGATACCGTACCTGACAAAATGAACCAGGAAACGCGAGTGAGACGCACTGGCCATTGACTAGAGCCTGAGAAGGAGAGCGAAAGGGTTGATCTTTGATCTCTTCAAACCTGTCCAGTCGGGCAAGGATCGGAGGGATTGGAAAAGGAAGAAATACAGTAGTTGAACATTTCTGTCGTACCAGAAAGGCAAGTGCACATCTGAGAGAGAGGACGAGGAGGATGGAGAGGAGAAAAAGGAGATTAACCTGGTTTACGCAAGTCGATCCTCCCACACACTGACCCGTTCCGACGCATTGACTGCCCACGGTGGCGTATGTCACGCATTGTCCATTCACTCGTGTCTTAATTATCGAATGAACAGCGGTAGATTGATAGAGTACCTGTGTCTTTGAGCATGAAGTAGAGGGAACGATGCAGAAGTTATTGATGATTTGTCTGAGAGTTGAAGAGTTGATTGAGTAGGAATGGACGGCATACGCATTGAAAGTTGAGCAAGTGCAGCGTTGATTGTTGCAAGTGGACGAGTCGATGCATTGTTGGGATGACTAAATGGGGACTGAATGAGTGAATGAAAGAGAGAAGGTCGTCTCACCGTACACACCGAACCAGGAGCCGCGAGTGAGAGACATTGCCCTTGCACGTTCACCTTAATCATAATCACTGGATCAATCATAGACTGCTCTCAACCTTTCCCAACGGGCAAGTCGTGAACTGCTGCAGTACTATTTGCCCTTGCTTCTCTCCTCCATTTCCTCCCGATGGGAGATCCCTCTCTTCGTAGCAGCGTCCTCCAAGCATGAATTGGCCATCGGCACAGAGGAGAGAAGAGGCTGGAACCAGTGAAATCAACTGATCGAATCTCTCTCTCTTGAGTTGCATCATTGTGCAACAGAGAATATTTAGAAAGGGTGAAAGAATGATGGAGAACGCCAATAGCACTTCTTGGATGAGACATGAGACTGATTTTGAAGAGGAAAGAGAATACGAAAGAGTGACTCACCAATGCAACAAATCTTCTGCATTTTTGATGCATGCGGATTGCTCACGATCTCACAAGAACCTGATGGAAGAAGCCTCAGATTAGGTATCGAAACACTTTTTTGTGGTGGAATACACTGAATCTTGCCACAATCCTCTCTAGCTAAGAATCAGCTTGATTATTTCACCAATACTTCCACAAAGTTCGATATTTGTTGAATTAGTGCACTCCAGATAGGAATTATTGGGTGAAGGAATGGCCACTTTGCCACTAGGACAAGGAAGAGAAGAGATAACTGAATGAAAATCAGCGTTGGTCGTGATAGGAAACAGAGGAGCCAATTTATTAGCCAACCTGTGGAGAAAAGAATGGACGAAACGAAAAGGCTCCTCATGACTCCTCTCTCACTACGATTCGTTACCCAACTTCGATTCCTTATATCCTCCCTCCTCTTCTCTTCCGTTTATTCAGCTTTCTCTTCGGTTTTCGACGTTTCGCCAACCACTCGGAACACATTCTCTACTGTGTGAACAGTAAGTAATTGAGAAGGCACAGGCATGTCCATCAAAACGGATTTCTTCCTGATCCCATGATGTAAGATTGCAAAAAGTTCGAATAAGTATAGACTGAAGGAATCAATCATGTAATTGCAAATTGATATTAAGAAATAAAAATATTTATTCCACTCCCGAGGACATACGTTTGAGTCTTCAAATATTGGATTCTGTAATTCCTCAGATTTCCCAGCAAATTCACCAGCACTATTTATTGTTGATCGGATTGATCGGTCGTTAAATGTTTGTTTTTAGATCTCTGAAAATAATTGTCATGAAAAAAGGACAACATCAACATCACAAACACTTAAATGCAGTCTGTTTTCCGGGGGAAACTCTTGCTCGAATAACCTTGAATAGTCTGTGCTCAGAACATGCGTGTGCACTTGCTACAAATCCGGCACACAATCCAATTCAATGATTGTCTCTCTTGGGATTGATAACGATCGTCATTCTTGACTTTATCGTACAAAGGTGCAAAAATGGTACGTTCAGATATCAATTTATATTTCAAACCAGATGGGTCCTGCATGCCTTCGGCATGCCCGATGCTTCACCCTGAGATTATTCGCGAATCCCCCCC
>LS502620.1:128080-142830 GCA_900490845.1 Pristionchus japonicus | reverse complement strand
TCCTCCCCCCTCCTCCCCTATCTCATCTCCTCCCTTTTCCTCATTCGCGAGACGCCTATTTCGCAATATTTCGTAATCCTGAGTTTCGCAATATTTCGCAATCCTGAGGAGAGGCGCACATGTGATGAAACTTGTTTACAATTTCGCAATGCCGGACACACGCACGCACGGACGGACACCTCTGCTTTATATAGGAGTATGATAGCTTTAAAACTTCAATATCGTTTTTAGAGCTCTCAATGTCTCATTTGCAAGGTGAAAATAACTCGGATCCACATGGGAATCGACGCGTGCAGAGCTTGTTCCGTTTTCTACCGGTTCCATTTTTGAGATATTGATTGTGTACTAGCAAGTTAATTCACAGGCGAAACGCGAAATTGAAGTGCAAGTTTGAATGCAAGTTCAACACGTTTGCATGCCTAGAGAACGGTAAGCTTTCTGGTTGGATATTCTACACTCCTTACTCAGTCGAGAGCAACACACATTTGCAGGCCGTGTGTTGGAGTGTCGTCGGTGCAGATTCGATCTGATGAACAGCATTTTGGAGCAGGCTAATAAACAGATTGGCTATGTACCCCGGGATAATATCTCGGAGAAGAGTGATTCGATGGAGTTATCGCCCACTTCACCACCTGCTCTCATCGGCTCTCCACCGCCAATTCCTTCCCCGACAAGGTGAGATGAATAAGGGCAATCAGAACCTGGGACGAGAGTTGTTTTAGGTGCACCAGATTCAATTCACCTGTCTCAACTTCAATTCTTGAGCGGATTCGAAACGGATACGAGTAAGTTTTTCTTGGTGGATTGCTAATCACGGATTGGACGTACTTTGACAGGGTGATGACACGGGTTCGTAGACTGGCTGAGGTGTGCATGCGCAGCGTTGACAATTTCGTTCACCCAACGGCCATTGACAGCAACTCCTTCGTAGGTTATTCTATTTTGTTAGTCTGAATAGCTCAATTGCAGTTGATAAACAGTTTTCAGTTGTTCATACCAGCGACTCAGTCATCCAACTTAGCCACGAAGGAAATCCTGCTCTCGTCGCTTTATGATTTTGCTAGTATAGCATTTCCTGAATTTCGAAGTTTTGATGCGATCGAAAAGGTATGAGCAACGTATCTGCTCACATTGCACACATTTGCATTGCAGTTGCATCTCATTTCTAGGAATTCCGATCGTTTGAGCTCGTTTGAATCGAATTTTCGTGCAGCAAGGACATTTCCCGACGACGATCGAATGTGCGGTAACTGCCATACTCAAATTCACATCTATAATTGCAGTTTTATATCGTACACTACTACTCTCTGCAGTACATCACTGGACGCATTTCTTACCGATTGTCAACCAAATGTGCACAGAGAAGAAGTGTCGGCGTGAGCCTTTTCTCAAGTAGATTGTGTTAACTTCCCATTTTCAGGAACTTGAAGAGAAATCTTGAAGAAAATGCTGCAATCTGTAAAAAAGCAATGGGAGCAGCTGATCCAACTGATGAAGAATTTTTCTTGATGTTTGCTTTCTCGTTTTGGAATACAGGTTAATCATACCAGATTATCCACACATAAGATGCCGAATGGAAATCATGTAAAATGCAACAAAATAGGAAACTTGCTCCGCTTCAGATACAATCATTGACGATGAACGAGTTTTATCGATCGCAGCCAATCAAAGGTCTGCTATCATGCGTAATTGGCACTCGTACTATTCATCTAGAGGAGTTTCTGATTACGCTTCAAGAATGGGCGAACTATTTTGTCTAATGACGATTAATCAGGTTTGCTGGGGAGATTGATGTTTGAAACCTTAATTTAATTTTAGAGAGTCGCCTTGCACATCACTGATGATCTCGAGCTTCTACGTTTGATGCAATAAACTCGGATGATATTACTGTTTCGAGATTCGATCTTGAAAAAATGAACTTCACATCACTTGTGAATTCAATTGTCTAATCTCTGTTCAATTTCAAAACTCGTCGATGTTGTTATAGTTGATGGTAACATTGACACTTTCGTGACTAAACACTACGACCTCTCATTCCCACCTCCTCTGCTTCAAATAAGGCACACTTGGCGACTCAATCGGAACACATGCTAAACAAAGAATAAATCGTTTTAATGCAGCACTTGTTTCGTTGGATATGCTTGATTTGTGTTTGAATGTGCCTCATCTTTAGCCAGCTCTCTCGTTTATTTCCATGTACTAGTCAGTGCGCAATCTGACGATTCCACGTCTGAATCTCATTGGTCATGAACATTCTCTGCCTTCCCGATGTATTTCAGCGGAAAGTTATGAGAACGATGACAATCAAGGACCGGCTGAACATGAGATCGGTGTGTAGGTTAGTTGTTATTTTGTAAACATTTTATGATGCTAACCGAGAAAAAAATCAGAGCATTTGAACGACTCGTGGCTGAATCCCATGCAGGATTCTTCTCTTGCGGACGCATCATAGGAGGAAGGGTTCGTTGGTGTCTCATATATCAATAACCTAGCCTATCAAGTGCTTTCCCATATTCTTGATTCAGAACAAATTCTCCTTCCACATCGACTCTGCTCATTTCATGAATTAAGAGCTCACTAAAAAAGGATTTGACACTTGTCTGCAATTGCGCAATCGACTATTCAAATCTATCCAAATTCAATCATTCAAGCTAGAAGTGAGCTATTTTTCTGGCTAATATAAACATTTCTATCAGCTTTGCGATTCTTTCACATTAAACTTCCTTCTCGTATTCACTAAGAACTTCATGATTGACCAAGTTCAACTTAATGCTGATTCCATTAAAGAGCTCGATATGTAAGTACAATCTATTCCATGTAGTTGTACTGATTAACTGAATTCTACAGATCGTGTCATCTGATGAACAAATTTCCATCCATTAAATGCACGCTTCGCTTACCATTTCTACCTGCAATAGCGAAACTTCAGTCGCTCTCACCACTTGAAGGATTGGATATCAAATACGTACGGATTGGAGTGAGAGTTCACTGTTTTCGAAGTAATAAAAGAGTTGCTTAGGAAAATAAGCCCTGGGAAATTGCTTCACAGCTGTTTCTCGCTTTTCTATCTACTCACAAGAATCTCGATATCGATTGTGTCCTCCTTTCAATTGACGATTGGGACAAAGTAGTACAGGTCTAGTGATTTCACGAATAGAATTTAATAAATCTCTCTTCAGACCATCTCGACGGAACTCAGTTTACGAACAGTTCGAGTACTCCTGCCAAGATTGACTGTCCTCAACTGGTTGAGTACTCTCGGTATTTCACGGACTATCGAGGAAGGTGACCGATGCGGACAGGTTAGTGGATCTGTTCACGAATACAGTGTCAACTAGAACTTTTTGTTCTGTTGGAAGTGATGGAAGTACCGAATTGGCCAAAGAGACAAGAAGATCTAATACTTCGATACGCCGATTCCAAGACGGGGAAGGTCTGCTACATTCGCAACAGTGGTTTCGTGTGGACAGACGAGACTCCTTGGAGTCAGATGATGGTTTCGAAGAAACAATGTTGGAATAATCCCATTGATGCTGATGATGAATAACTAGTACTCCGAAATAAACTCGTTTTGAAGATGCCAGCCCTTGCATGTAGTTTATAAATGAATTGAGATTCTCGAATCCAGAACAACTTTCATTAAAAAAACCTACAAATATATAATCGGTATATCGATCGACGTGTATAAATCGACCACACTCGTGGATAACTTGTCCGCAGTTAATGCAGAGACGTCCTCTGAAGTTGCGAAACTCGTCCAGAGATTCTGAGTGTAGTTTAAAGTGGCCCAGTGAAAAGGTGCAATCATCCGGTTATTTTAAGATCTGTGCTTCATCATATTGCTTCAGTCGCTGAAGGATCTTCCAAAGGAGGAGAGCACCGTTCAGATTTGTGGTGCATCCTATTTTCGGGAGAGGGAATCTGTCATAAATTCGACATAACCGACCACAAACTCGGCACTGATGACATTGTGATCACGTGGTTCCAAAACGTTGAATTTGTGATCACGTGGTTCCAAAACGGGCTTTGCGGAAGTAGGCTCATGAAGGCACACCGGTACGCCGTGCAATCGTACGACGGTAAATTCCACCTATTAACACTTGTGCATCATAATGTTTGTCAGAATCATATTAGTGTGCTCGAAAAGTGCTTTACAGAGCCCGTAAGTGGCAGAAAAATAGTCAAATGCCGAAAGTGTTGCTCACGCACAACCCAATACATCGAATGAATGGTAATCAATCTTTATCAAGAACACTAAGTGAAGGTGAATAGCTCAGCAATTCTTGTTTCCTCTCGAGCAAGGGGCCGATTCGCACACATGGATGACGCCTCCCATCATACAATTGGCTGTCGTCCTGGGAATAATCGTGTATTCCAGAAGTCATCGTGCATAAAATACGAATGGAAATTGCGGTTTGCTCACCATTTCACACTCTGGCCCGCCTGTGCCACATAGGCACACTTCAGTTTCCCTCCGTTGGTTTTTGGCTGGTTCGCATCCCAGTTGGTGTAGGGGTCGGAGGACTGAATGCATGAGCATTTCGACTCTACAAGCACAATTTCTACCTTGTCATCCCAGTTCCACGCTTTTCCGTCGTTCTGGAGTCCGAGCCAGTACTTCTTGTTCGGCGCGACCGATGAGGCAACTGAATGAGGGGCATTGAGGATTTTCTTGACACAGCAGTAAGGCAAGCGTTAACCAACCTACCTTTGCTAACAAAAGCATCCTTTTTGTCATCGTGGATAGAAACCAGGGCTCCTCCTGATTTGATGCAATTCTCGCGAGCTTTCTGTTGCGGGATTCCCTGGTTGAACGGAGTGAAACAACCACCTGAAAAGCAAATTTTCGAGTGAATAATTGGAGGCATGAAACAGAGGAAAGGCTCACGATTCGCTAGAGTTCGAGGACTGTTCGCATCATCGTTGAATGACTGCTTGGAAGGATCGCAGAAGCAGTTGGCTGTACTTTTTTGAATCGATTTTTCGATGATTTTTCAAGAATTAGGCCAAGCTGTTCACCTTCACAGAATACTCCCAGATTATCCAGATAGTTCTCAGTGAGATCCGTGAAGAAGAAATTCGGAGATGCGAATTTGACAAATCCTGGGCGACAAGCTCCGTCCACGTTGAAACCTTGAACACTTGGGTAGTTATGGACCCAATACAGTTCTCCTTACCGTTCACCATGATGATTCCGCCTCCGGTCTTGAATTCGTCTGCTCCTTTGACGTTAGCGCTTCTGAGCAAAAATTGTAGTGGTGAAGTTTAATGAAGTCGTGAAAACTTACGGAACAGAACTTGTGAGAAAGTACACTATCTGTTTCGCGTTTGGACGATATGAGCACCCACTCGCTCCATCAGCGAACATTTGACGAGCTGCGTTGAGTGCTCTGAACACATTTGACTTGATTGAGCAGATTCGATGAAACTAACGCTTCAAAGTCGATTTGGGGCCCAATTCGATTGACCACTGTACTTTTATGCTAGTGATTAGAAAAGTGTTAGGGATGCACATACTGTTCGGTTTCCATTGACTTTCCAACTTGAGAGTAGCCTCCGTGCGGCTGTTAGTAGCAAGCGAGAGGATGGCAGTATTCGGCAGAAGGGTGAAACCGTCAAACTCCGAGCCTCTGAAGAGGTATGTTTCAATTAGCAACCATTAAATATAGCATTGACATACTCGGTAGTGTAGGCAATATCGCACTCGTCTTTATTGTTGTCCCGAGCATTATCAAATCCGGCCAGTCTCACTGTGATTTTGTCGGCCTGATTGTTAAAAAAATTGATGTGCACCCCAGAAGATTATAAAACAACAACACTCTGAACTCGAAGATCCCGATTCGGTCCCTAAAGTTGTCCCGGACAATATCTAACGTGGTCAGAACAAATCTAAGATAACATTCTACGCTGCGTGTTGAGACAAGCACCTCAAAGTAAACAATTGTTTACCTCGGTTCTCGAATGCACGATCAGTTTGTACGGTTCAGTGCTGAGAAGAGTGACGATTTCTGATTTCGGGTTGACAGTCTTTGCTCCAGGATATTGCACATCGTAGACTTCGCTCGATATGGAATCGGCTGATTTGGATTGATAATAGTAGAATAAGGAATGCAGTCAATAGTACCGATCGATTTCTCCACAATGTAGATCACGAACGAGTATGCATCAACAACATTGTAGTTCTGGTTGCGATTGACGATTGAGATGTCCGCCGGACCCTGATTCAACAATCACAGAATAAATTGAGGCTGCGGTTCTCACATTGATCACAAACGGAATCTTATTCTTACTACCATCGGCAATCTTCGCGATATCGACAACACTGAAGTGTAAAATTGGTCAGAAAAATCGACATCGTACTACCTGGCTAGGCTGGTGGATCGGGCATTATCGTAGAAGAAGAGATTGCTCGCGAATGGTGGTCTCTTTTCCGTTCCAGTGTTGGGCTGAACAAATATTGAGCTGAAGCTTATGGTCGAGATATCGGATAACTGACGGGCGCGGCTTCCAGTGTCGCTGCGTAGATTACGCATCCGGCGTTGCATTTGGGGATGGGAAGCTGCGATAATTACAATTCCTGCCGTGAGATTCTTTAGGGTCAACCTGATATCGATTGACGTCGTAACGATCGATAAGAGTCGAATTGGAAAAGTTGACCATCGCATCTGGAAAGTTACTTTGACTTGACGAGAGTATGATGATCTCCATAAACTCACGACACGACCCAATGGTAACCAGCAACCACTGAAGAAGACGCATCCTGAAATAGCAAAGAATAGGAGAAGGTTAGACGAAATTTAACGGTTTCGGAACACCTGAATGACGAAATAGGCTGTCTAAAGGAAAATGAAGTATAGTCTGATATCGGTTATTTCCGACCTCTGCTTCATCTCTTTTATACTCACGTAAGAGTTCAAAGTCACGACCGGAATTGACCCCATTGTCGGGATATCGGACAGTCCATTACGTGTTATCAGTGTCTTTGAATCTGCCTGTCTGATCTTTCGATGCCATTCGCAGACCAGGGTCATTTGTACATGAATTCGGATCATCCCTGCATAATGCAGGCACCTCTAACTTCTAAAACGTTTAGAGTCTTTTGTGGAATGACAGCTAAAGAAACTCGTCAACTACTTTTGAGAATGCCATCCTTAACGAAAATTCAATATGACATGACATATCAGTAACTTTCTGATAACAGGGGTCAAATAAAGACCAGTGCTTACTCTGTGATTCTCACTGATATGTTACGATGATTCCCTTGAGACCAAATGATTATGTTTCATCCTTCTAGACGTCTTATCGCGACTTCAGTACCCACACTATAGCATGTCTCAATGGAATAAGCACAATTCACTTCTGAATGAGCATTTTCTCACAATCAGGCAGGTTTGGAGATTTCGGACTGTGCTGCGAAATCGGAACAATCTGCGAAACCCTTCAACGAGAGACAGTTTTTCGAAATCTTTGCACAACAATGAACTAGAAACGAGTGAGATCACATTTTAAAGGGTGGGAAATTTCCTCTAAAATGGATGCCTCCGGAGGCGATTGAAAAGATCGTATTCTCTACTGCAAGTGACGTTTGAGTGCAAGCTCTTGTTCGAATTAGTTGCACTTACTTGGAGATAACCCACATGCCGATTGGTAGACAGATGAGGTAGCAATCGATGATTATGAGATTCCAAATCCTGATTGTAGCATTTATCACAACTAAAAGATGGTGAAAGAATGGATCGACCAGATTTCGGCAATGAGAGTTTGAGAAATGCAATTCTTTTAGACTTTTTCGCTCCTAAATATAGCGAAACAGTATTCTTGCAGATATGATTTGATGGTAAGATGCTGAAATGACTCACCATCAGAAAGGCCTACATTTATGGAAGTGAAGATACGAACTGTACGCCGAGGAGTGTGTTATGGTTATCACAGATTCACTTGAATTGCAAGCCTGCACCCTCCCTTGCAAAAGGCTCGTGAGGCTGAGAGCTATTCGGAAAAGTTGCGATGGAGCCACGAAGTGGCGGAATCGTGGCTCCATCGCAACTTTTTCGAATAGCTCTCAGCCTCACGAGCCTTTCGCAAGCGCATCGCAGGTTGGGTCATGCATAAAGGTCGCCATATCGCAGGTTGGACCATGCACTACCGTTCTTTTTGAAGCATTGTATGAACGTAGAGGAAGGGAGACCATCCGGGATCTATGTAAGTCTAGAGGGCGGGTGATCCGGTTAACTACGTAAGTCTAGAAGGCGGGGCGATCCGGTAACCTACATAAGTCTAGAGAGAAGGGTGAGCAGGTTACCTACGTAGATCTAGAGGGCGTGGAGAGCCGGGTACCTATCTAAGTCTTGGGGAGGGTATTGTCTCGTATAGCAATGTGAAAGGTTCGTGTGGATAGCAGTGGTCGAAAAAGTTGCGACTCCGCCACTTCGTGGCTCCGCCGCAACTTTTTCTCTCACTGCTATCCACACGAACCTTTCCACACATTGCCATCGAGTTAGTCCCTCGATCCATTAATCGCGTGAAGTAGTTTAGTCGCTCGCCCGAGTGATTTGGTTGAGATTCAGGCGAATACGGTGTGAAGAGAAATTTCGTCATATTGCGTCATCACTATGAAATTTATGCATATTTTGAAAATTTTGAACCCGAGAAGTTGTTTGGTGGTCCGCCCGAGTGATTTGGATGAGTTTCAGGCGAATACGGTGTGAAGAGGTTTTTTTGGAAAAGTTTTTCATGGGGATTCGTATGGTACCGCGTATGGGCTTGTGGGATCAATTTTTAGCCAGATACAGCGATTTTTCAAAAGCGTGACACACGTTACTGACACACACACACAGACAGACAGACACTAAGATATGTTACTTCTCAAGTAATAGGTGGGTTATTGGAAAATGTAAGTGCCAAACAAATTAAAATTATTATTATTATTATTATTTCAGTTTCATCAGAATTACAATTATCTGAATCTTAGCGAAGAATAAGAAACAAGCAAAGTTTAACGCTTAGTGTCTTTATGTGAATGCTAGAGTCGAGTTATTTCATCATCTATTTGTGCTGAATTTTCCGCAACAACGGGTATTTCCGACACTTGCAAAATTGAGTCGGAAATCTGATTATTTCGATAAACTCCGAATGTTTTGAGCAATCCGCTGCGATAGTCTTTGATGAGCAGAATTATTACTACTGCATCACTCCCAGGAAATAGTGAAACCAACACCGGGAATGCATCGGGAAAAGCTCCCGCTGTAATGATTTTCGGAGTATGTGCTGTTCAATGTGAACTTACGAGAAATGTTGAGTAGAGGGAAGAAAGCAACAAAAGAGAAAGGAACGTAAACAAGACAAAGTGGGACAAAAGTCTGAAGAGCAGCATGAATAAAATATACGAGATCTCCGTTCGAATGTACTCAATATTCATCGCACCCAGATCTTTTGGCCTTATCAATCTCGATATTTGCAGTCGGGTGACAGTGTTAACACAGAGCAAAAACGTCGTTTGTTTACCTGAGCGCACACAGCAATGAGCAATCGCATTTGCAGAGATCGAATAGATGGAGCAATCACTTGAGCTTTTCTTATGTGATTGTAAGTCGCCCATGCAAGATTGACTGATATGACGAGATTGAGTGAACTGATGGAACCACCGCCGATCATGGCTAGCAACACTCGCGGGTTCAGGCCATTCTCACCCTGCAAAATAAGATTATCAAATATTAATCTGAGAATACTGACCCAGTAGTCCATCAGAATCCATCCGCTTTTGATCGAAACGTTGTATTTTTCTTCGAAAGCAGTAATAATTGGAATCAATTCAGGATCGGATTCATCAGCGACAACTGAACCGCTAATGAAAAATCTGAAACTCATTTTTCTCAAATAGATATCGGTAGTAACTTACAGCAGAACACTTTGAAGTATCGGGAATAGTGAAACAACAAACAGAAATTTGCCCGAAGAGAATAATTCGATCCGAGTAGAGCTAAAACAAGAGTTCATTCAAAATCCATTATTATATTTTACTCACCCTTTCACCGTCCAGTAACGATAGAGGAAGTTTATATTCACAAGAGCGAAAGGAACTGGAAAACTGGCTGAGTAGAATGCTGTGGAATACTGGAAGAATAAAGTGACATAATTTTCAACAGCACAACAAGAGAGACGTACCTGATTGTGAAATTGAGAGTACGTTACAACACCAAATGCTCCATTTGCTAACATCACTTTCTGCAATTTTACATCTTAAAATTGAAGATGGATTAAATGCAATGACTGGATTTAAAAGCGCATGAATGATGCAGAGATAGATGTCAAAGATTGCAAATGTAGCAAGTAGATATTTGTAATTGCCAATGGCAGAAGACGAATGCTTCTTGATAAGCATAATTAACAGTGCATTGAAGATAACGCCCGATCCTGAAGATAATGTGGGTAAATTTTGGAGAAATTGTACTCACCGAGGAAAATCTTCTCGAGTATTGCGAACACAGTCATTGGTAAGGAGAAGTCGCTTATGTTTAGTATGAATCTGTCGTTTATATCGTAGTAAGACTTGTTTGCTTCGTATCGTTGTTATGGCTGTTGGAAATGTCAAGGACGAAGCATCGGCCAGGTCATAGAATTACTCGAATATCACTAGGTTCGGTATAATAGACGATTATACGTACTCACTAGAAGTGCGAGCAATCAGAATAAGATTTACCAGCGTCTATGTTCGAAATTGCAATAACATCCCACATTTCCACTTCCTTTTCTCAGGAATTTGGTGAGAAAGCTTCATTTCGATCAGGAAACGACGGACTCAGTTGTGACATGGGATATGCAGAAATATTCTGTCATGCACTTCAAGACTAGCTTTCCACGAAGGTTCCAAGGTCATAAAATGATCAAGTTCTCATGAATATGCGGAATTCGAAAGTACGAGAAGAAACGATTGCAAGATTTCACTTTATCTACGAGAAAAGAGATGACAGAATGATCACTCAGCAGTTCTTGTTGCCAACCGTGCACATTGCGTACTGGCACACGTAGGGGAAACCGATCTGGCAGTTGCCTGCGCCCCTGAAAATACTCATAATCTATTGAAAATGAACGCTGATTCGAACCAGGGAAGAGTCGTCTCTGTGGTGTCTACGTAGGCACATTTCGCCACTGAAGCCGAACTGGGCTCGTTGACTCCCCAGTTCTTGTACGAATCAGTGGACTAAAATGTTCATCAAGTTACAGTTTCACATCATTTTCGGGCTTTATAAATGTGATCGCATACCTTATCCTCCCACTGCCAGGCTCCGCTGTCCGTTTTGTTATACCCGATCCAGTAGTAGTCGGATTTGGACGACTTCATCACTGTAATTTACTCATAGATGGCATGTTAATGTCTATAAAATACATAAATATGCACAATCAACATACATTCCGCCAGGAAGCGTCCTTTCTCATCGTTATGAATCGTAGCCACAATTCCTCCCTCAATCGCACAAGTGCCTTTCGCCTTGCTGAACGAGACTCCCGAGAATGAGGGATGATAGCAGCCGCCTGTAAAATTTATTTACAAATCTTTGGAATCCATCCGATGATTGAGAAAGATAAAAATGCTGACCGGTAGCCTTGGACTCATGATCGAACTCTCCGTAAGGAACATTCTCAATGGACTTGCAAAAGCAGTTTGCTGAATGAATCATTGCTCATCGTTCTATTCATTACTTCACCTTCACAGAAGGCCTGAAGTCCTTGCATGTAGTTACTGTTGGAGAAGTAATAACCGTCAGAAGCAAATTCAGTCAGACTTGAAATCTCGACCCCTCCGTACTTTACCAGATCTGCAAATTCGCATTGAGCATAGAGTGATTTGGCAGAAATATACCATTGACGATAACGATTCCCCTAGATGATTTGAAGTCGTCCAGAGGCGTTGAATCTCCGTTGCTGTGAATAGATACGAACTGAGATTTAGATTTATGAATCTTACGGATTCGAGGCAGTCATGTAGTAGATAAGTTGTCGAGTATTCGATCTGTCTGACTTCATGTAACTCTTGAACATGTTCTGAGCAGATTCGTATGCGCTGTAAGCATATTTTTGGGTTTTGGCCGAGGATAATGGGCTTACGCAGTATAATTCATTTCTTTCACTCCCTTCTTGATCGATACTTTTCCTTGAATCTTGTCGTTTTTGCTCATGTTGAGGTTGTAGAGAGTCTGCAACGTTACAATTTCGAATACATCAAGTCAAATAAGAGACAAACTTTAGCCGAATCTGACACACTGATCACTCCCACTCGCGTGTAGAATTTTGCATACGAGTCAGTGCTGAGAACTGCGTTAGTACCGTCAGAGAGGAACGATTCGATAAGGGCTCCAGCCTGCAAAAACGAAGAATTAGTCTAGCTCAGTTTTGCATGTAATGAAACAGTGGTTTCATGGTGGAAGTTCATAGAATGGATACTCACATCATTCAATTCCTCATCACCCATTGCCTCAGATGTATCGAGAAGGATAATGATATCCAGCCAGAGATCAGAAGGTTGCCAACCGAGGGGAAAACCGAATTTGTCGACGTCACAATTGCAATAGCCGTCTAAAATGAGCATGAAGTGACTTGGTCCGTTGGATATGAAAAACCAGGCAAACCCAAACGCACTGACTTTGTGCATCAATGGAAATTTCAACGATGATATTGTCATTGTTGCAGAAGATTTCGTTCGGTTTCAAACCCTTCGGGAAATAGCGAACCTGAGAAACGGTTTCACCATGTCTGATATGGCATACAATAACTCACTCCGAAATAGTTGGTGGTGAACTTCTCGGAGTGCGTTCCGTTGTAGTACCTTCAAACAGTAATGCCTGACGAACTGCTTTCGTGCTCAACTACTTACCCAACAGAGGTGCTGTCTGCGGATTTGAAAAGAGAGAAGACGCCGTTATTGCTCGAATCGAATGTGAGGTACATATTCACAGTGACACCGGAGAATTGTCTAAATTTTCCTTATTTTTGGCATCAGTTTGTATTTATGCACCCGTTCGTGAGCGCGAAATTCGTCCCATGATTGGTTCCTTGCAGATTCTGCAAGTTATCACTACGTCCACTCGAGAACACAACTATTTTGCTGCCCGGAGATACCGTAATTTCTGAAAGCGTTTCGTATCTCACAAAACCAATCTAATTGCGTTAAATCAAAGTGCGCACTCACTGTTATTCACTCCAGTGTCACTCGAGATGCGAATGCTGTACACCACATCCTCATCTGCATTGATTGTGATAACATTATCATAAGATAGGATCCAATCGGGGACCGAAGAACACCTTCAACCGTAGCATAGAGTCTGAAAAAAGTAGGAAACATACGGCCAGGATCGATATACGAATCGATTCTCGTCCTCTCCTCTTCCCGCGCCGGTAGATACAGTGACATTTCCCTTTCCCCTGCAGCTTTCCGTTCGAATGTACATTCCTGTCTGAGGCACAACAAAGACGTTCGTGCCCTTCAGATCGTACGATTTCTCCTGGAAAAATCGTGTTCATCGATGTCGGCAAAGAAAAATTTATTTTTGAATGAAAAAGACAGTTTACTAGCCTGTTTCAGCGGCAGAATAAGCTGATCGAACTGGTTAACCAAGATGAGAGTGAATTCCTGCGAGCAGTCGATCGGGTCATAACCAGCATGGAGAATCTCCCAATTCAGATTCGACGGCTTATCCGCACAGTGACTCGGGCCTTTCGCAAGGTCCGTGAAGTTGATGCTGCTGAAACGTTGAAGATGGCGTCTTATCCAAGTGTAATCAACTTACTTCGCGCGGTCATAGAAGATGCTGAGTTTCGTGAGCACATCGTAGTTCGAGAACTGTAAACAAATTATTTATGCTAATACCCAAAAGTCGTGAAGCTGGCCGTGTTCATTGGATAAAATGTTGATACTTTTCAAGAAGCCGAAAACGTACGCCTTCTTGCGTGACGACGCATGCCGTGTTGGGGTGTGAGATTGCCGTGTCCCAGAACTGAAATAAAGTTATTTCTGAGCAGACATTTCACATTTTCTCTAACCGGGGTGCGCATTTCCTCGCAGGAGTAGACATTGGCCGTGGCTATCTGAGCGGCACTGAAGAGCAGTGAGACAAACAGTAGAGAATGCTGCATAGCCCCCATAGAGACGAGTTACCCTGAATAGAGAAGCGAATACAATGAGAAAACATTGAAGGGCCGATTGAGGTTCTAGAAAATGGTGGAGATGTTCATTGTGCTATCACTTATAAAGAGCTTGATAAAGGCTTTATCGTGAATTTCCGGTGACCTGATATCTGGAGATGGATCCTTTTTGTTTGGAGATGTGCCGAGGTTGTCTCAAGATGCGTATGACTTGAGAACAATTCATATTTGAACACTAAATATTCTTCGTGCAACTTTGAATATCAGTGCGTTCGCGTAAGAATCGCCACTTCCAGTCAAAATTCGTACAATAAAAAAAGACACCTTGGTTTTTTCGCATATTCTGGTAGCCCTTGGTCTACCGAATCGATTTCTGTTTTGTTTTGGTGCAGGGTGTCTTAACCGGCTTAGCTAATTAAGGTCAAACTTAGGCACTTCTTAGTAGTTTTCGAGCGTAAATCACACAAAAGTGAGCAGAATCTTCTGGAAGTTTGGTTCCTGGGCTAAGTTTGACCTGCGAACACGAATGGCAATTTGGTTTTTCATGATTCATCAAATTTGCATATTGGTCAAAACTTCAACCTCATGGTTCTCGAAAACGAAGCCGAACA
>LS502620.1:96539-109726 GCA_900490845.1 Pristionchus japonicus | reverse complement strand
TTTGTTTGACCAACTTAGAACAGAAAAAGCAATGAAAAATCAATACCCTGAATTGTGCTCTATTTTAGAAGGTTTTAGTACGCGCGTATTTTATTTGGTTCCGGTTATCGCTAAACGCAGTGAAACTTCTCGACTGGCCGTGTGTGTCAGGCGTGTGTGTCACAATGTGCATCCTCCGCCTCTCGCTCCCCCGCTGATCCATCACCCGGCGTGTGTAGAGCGCACCCTCTCCGGATAAGATAGAATGCACCATCGCCATATCGAACAGCTTCGGCTCGATTGGGGGAACCTCTGCCCGTTTGGAGCTTGAGAGATGGACAAAATAAGCTCCGCCCCTTCCTCTCCCCCTCTCGCATTTCTCCCCTTTCAAACAATGCCTTCCGCGCACACGTTTTGGACTCTAACTCAGCGCGGGGGCAAGATAAAGACTTCCGGTAAAAAGCGTTTTGTTATTGGGGTCCTGAGGGATAGTTTGAACATCCTTTTGATCCCATTACCTCACATCGGCAATGGACGTTGTGGCCCCTAAACATAAGGGAATAAACTCCGTGGCAGAAATGACCTCAACCCTTTCCATTTACCTATGTATTCCCGAGTATCAATCAACCTGAGACGTAAACGCATGGCCCAAGATAGATGTATCCAAGTGCAGATCGGCCAGGTATGATTCTGAGTGGAATAATTAATGAACCAGATGAAATTCACTACCGAATCATTGCTACAATTGCTGTCAAAGCAGCAACAAAATCGACAATGTTTACGAATAAGAGAAGAATGTAATATGATCTGAAAGACTGAAGTATTTCATCACATAATAATTGGTACCTGAGCGATTTCGGAGATCGAAGGACAATACAGAGGAATAATACCACATTAGCAAGAATACCGACAGAATCAACAACCAAGTGGTGAACGATTGAGATTGTATCATGCCATGGAATCGGATGAGGGAGATGCGTTAGCAAAGACATTGCGAGCAAAATAGTCAATCTCTTCTTCTCATTAAGACGACACAAGATTCATGGAATGACATCTTACTCATGTTTTCGCTCTTATTCTTTTAATATTTATCATCATACGTCTGATAGCTTTCACGAGTGCACTGGGCGGGGCTTGAGATTTACAATAATAATAAAACATTGCATGCGTTATTCCGCCTTTTTGAAATATGTATGAGGAATTCATTTCAAATCGTTGAAAAGAGCCTTTCGAATCGGTGAGCGGTCTGCTTACTTTTCATTTGAATATTGGACAAGATAAACCAGAGTTCAAGCGGTATTTACAGCGCTAATCTTCGTACTATCTTATCATTGTTGATGTGAATGTGCTCGTTTTGATCATCGATGTGCCTTTAACATATTCTATTGCTATGCAAACCGGATTGATTACTCGTTAATTCGACCATAAAAGTGCCTCCTCCTCCCTCCTAGTTTTGCTCTCTTTTCGTTACACGTAAAATTTAAGGGAGAACGTCGTTGGAATATTTCATACCAAATATTTACGTTGTCTTAGAGCTAACAAAGTAATTGCAGATGCGGACTATTCTCTCGCTAATTTTATTCACAACATGCTCCGATGCTTACAAAATTCTCGTTTACAACGTGAAATTCGCGCATTCGCACAGCAATTTTCTCGGAAATATCGCGGATATTCTAGTGGAGGCTGGTCATGATGTGGTCAGTGATAATACTAAATTTAAAGATGAATAAAGTATTTGTCAGACTTCGCTTATACCCGAGCTCACTACTACCATCAAAGACGGATCAGCCAAGTCGAAGATCGTGAGAGTTCCTCCACAGAAGGATGCTGCCGCGACACACGAAAGTTTCAGCGCCGGTTTGTTGCTTTCTACAGAACTTTCTCAGTCCCATTCAAAGTTCGATAGACTTAGTGTGATAATTAGAATGACTCGTGTTGATTCAATCGCCTTTCATTGAACAGGCGAAGTCGATATGTTCTCAACCAGTGAACTGAATCCCATCATGCATTTCCTTGTAAGCAAAAGAAAATAATGAATTCCTAAACGAACTCGGTTTTAGATGAGTTACCACATGGGCTTCATGTTCGCGAAACAATGCGAGGCTGTACTTGACTCGGGAGTTGTGGATATACTAAAGGTCGGCATTCGCAATTCCTGTTTATTTCAGATTATTATCATTTTTAGAAGGAGAATTTCGATGTTTACATTGTCGAATCAGTCGACATTTGTGGGATGAGTGAGTTAATTTGCCATTGTTCGACGAAATTCATATTCTCAGTGCTCGCTCATCTGCTCAAACCTCGAGCAGTCATCAAAACATCGACGACAATTTTGATGGGAGAGCATTTTGGAGAGTTCGGAATTCCATCTGCACTCAGCTACAATCCGAGTAAGACGCTTGTCATGCACAATTTCTTTTGTTTCTCCTGATATGTGCCTGCAGAAAGCGTTTTATCCAGTGATTTCTATCGGTGATTCAATGAAGATTCTAGGTTCTCTTACTCGATCGCTGGATGTTCATTCGCTTCTCTCTCGAGCGAGGAACATTCTGGCCGATATAACGACTCGTTTCATGTTCACTGGACCGAGAAACCGAGTGGATAGCGTATTCAGACAGCGATTTGGGTCTGATTACCCAACACTGAGGGTGAGTTGGATTATATTCGAATACAAAGTGATTAAATTTATAGGATATCTTCTTCAGGAAATTTCTTCAAACGTCGCATACGTATTCACTAACTCTGAACCACTCATTGACTTTGCTTCTCCAATAACCTCTAGAGTGATTGACATTGGCGGATTGGGAGCGAGGGAACCCAATGAATTGAATGACGTTGGATAGCGGCCAGAGAACCATAAGCAAATCATAGATTATTTCAGTATTGGAGAACTGTAATGAGTCGTCGGCAGAAAGTTGTTATGATTTCGTTCGGATCAATCGCTAAGAGCTGCCTTCTATCTTCGTCGGTCAAGGACGCTATTTTGAAGGTATGTTTGTCATTTTATCTTCACTCTGTCAGCAGACCTAACCAAATAAAAGGCAACAGCACATTTACTCAGGTTGTCTCGGCATTCCCCTCTGTAACTTTCATCTGGAAATATGAGAAGAAGGACGAATTCGCGTTAGGAGCTGCAGCCCAAGCCGAAAATCTCGTTTTTACTGATTGGATGCCACAGAACGATCTCTTGAGTAAGATAAATGCTTCATCGATCTGCTAGTCACTATAAGTGCTGGGCATTCAGATCACCCCAATCTCGCAGTGTTTATTACTCACGGAGGAATGGGGTCGGTTCAAGAACTCGCTCGGAGAGGAAAACCAGGTGAAACCGAAGTTAATTCATTGTTTGGCTATAACACATTTCAGCCCTTCTAATCCCGATTTTTGGCGATCAACCTAGAAACGCCGCTATGATTGAGCACAACGAGCTTGGCAAAGTTTGACCACATTGAGATGTGGGCAAAAATGACTGCAAATTCAGTCATTGAGCAAGCTGGAGATCGGCAATCATGAGAAGATAATTCAGCTTCTGAAGGAACTCATGGACAACTCAAAGTGAGATTCACATCGTTGATTTGTACTTGAATCAAGGTGAAAAATGTCTTTAATTTAAGGCTGATTAAAACTAATTACTCGATCTCATCAGGTACTCTGAAAACTCTAAACGAGTTTCACGAATGCTCGCCAAGAAACCATTCACCTCCAAGGAAAAACTTCTAAAATATGTGAACTTTGCAGCTGAATTCGGTGAAATTTTGAACAATTATAGAGCTTTCTCATTTCCGTAACATCAATCGGTCTCTTTGCAGGCCCTTCCTCAGCTCTCCGTCCCCAATCACAAGACCAGTCATTCATCGAATATCACAACCTTGACATCATACTTGTCTGCCTCGCTACGATCGGCGTGATTATGGTCGTGTCACTGAGCTGTGTTGGATGGATACTGAAGAAAGTGGTGAAAGTAAAAAGCGAGTAGATTATAGATTTACCAGATGGGTCCTGCACAAGAATCCTCCCTTCTCCCCTCTTCTCCTTCCTCTGTATACCCATCCCTCCCCCCTCCCTCTCCCTCCTCTCCTCCACTCCCCTCCCTCCCCTCTACCCCTCTCCCATTGCCCCTTTCGCGAGACTTTTTTATTTTTATTTTTTTATATTTCGCATTCCTGAGTTTCGCAATATTTCGCAATCCTGAGGAGAGGCACGGGTGTTACGAATCTTGTTTACGTTTATTTCGCAATGTGCGCACGCACGGACGCACCCACTGACACCTCTGCTTTATAAAGGAGTATGATTTTTATCTGAGTTATACAACATTTTGAAAATTATAGCTGTATTTCGACCTTTTTTTTAAAAATAAACTGTATGGATTAATTATCATCAACGGGAGAAGTGTTAGGTAACATATTTGGGTTCGAAACATGACTAGTCGATGTGAAATCAGCCTCGGATGGAGCGACTACGTTCGATGCATTGGTATTATTGAATGGAAGTATAGCACGATATGGAGGAATTACAGTGAAATTGATGAGAGGAGAAGCGAGAGGAAATACACTGCACGTCTGAAAAATTGAACCTGAATCTTCGGAAAACATGGAACCAACAATCATCATGAAGCGTTCTGCGAATTCGGATGTCCATATTTCTGTGACATCGCAAAGCCAAAAAGTTCCTCCAATTGCCACGCCACACGGCAATAGCATTTGGTATGTGAGAGCCTGAGAATTAGATTTTTCGGCTGAAAAATCGCAACGAAAAAAACGCACCCGAGCTACGGAGGCATGCAGTTCTTTTTCAGTTGGTTTCTGTAATTAGAATTGATAGCAAATATCTGCTTCGGAAATTTATATCGATATCATAATTAATTTCGAACTCTTCAATACTTTAGACTGCGATACTCACGGCTTGTTCAATTCGTACCAAGAGTCGTCGTCTCACAAAGAAGATAGTGGTCATCACAAGAGGGGATAAAATGACTACGAAAGCGTTCAGAAGAATTCCGCGTGTGCTTTCGAAGATGGAATAGTCTGAATACGAACTGCGTGGATAGTAATTTTGCAAAAAAACTTGATGTGGTATATCCGTTCAGTTCAAGTCGAGTTATGACATCGGGAGCTACAGTCGTCTGCTCGAAATAGTATGCAACCTTGAATCAAAGCAATTACTGGCAGTTGATATGAATGTTGACATGATTGTCATATGCGCAACTCCGTATAGTGGCATTTACATGAGAAAATGAATCACTACTGTCACATTTGATATTACTTGCAAATCCCTAACAAATGGATGTTTATAGCCAGCGTAATCTGCCATTATCGATATCTTGCTTACTGTGTGTGGAATGAGCACGAGAAGAGGAAGTGTGCATGCAAGGCAGACATGACTTGCTGTTGGCTCAGTCCGAGTTGACGTAACGCTATCGAGAACATACAATCGGAATGCGAAGGATAAGAGAAGAACGATAGTGGAATGGTTGATGAGATTGATGTGTAGAGCTGGAAAAAAATCGCGTGATCAGAGCTCAGAGATGCTCACCGTAACTGAGACGACAGAGCTGTTCACTAACAAGCGAGCAAGGCCCGAGAAATACGTTGATCATAGAACTGTCCTTGTGATTTTGAACCACCCTAAAAATTTGCGCTTAGACTCATGCGTAACTTCGTCTCAATAGTAACATGTTTTGAAAGAGATGAAAAAAGTTTTAGAAATGAATTTGCAGTGACATTGGGAGATTTTTGCCATATGAGAAACTACCGAAATATATTGTTCCAATGACATTCTTCAGTTAAATTCACCTAATAGTTCCAAGAATTGCTGCTACTGCTGAACACAAATCAATAATCGCATTGCATAGCAGGAAAAGAGAATACATTCGAAGCAGTTTGGGAGTTCTGTAGAATAGTATTTTTGTAAAGACAGAATTCAATGAAGTGAGCAAGCGAAAAAAATTTCAACCTGAATATTATGGCAAGTATCAAGCAAATATTGGATAGGAATGCCAATGTCTCCATAGTTCCGATAAACACAAGGTGAATCTTATCATGAACAGTGAGCATCTTATGATAAAACTGCTTGCACATGTAATGGTTGTTTTTCTACTAACATGTTAGCTGATAATATATTATCAACCTAATGTCTTCCGCATGATCAACCTAATATAATACTGAACACTGCTCCACTCAACCAAGTGTATGACCAGTAATAACTTGAGAAAATTCAATAAATTGTATAAAGGATACATTGTTTCGGAGTTTAATATGGATTGTGACCACATATAGGCAGTAAATGTTTTAGTTTAAATACTTCTTTATTGCATAGGAAGAGAACTGAGCGTTGTTTTCTCTACATAAACACGCTCGTATTCACTCGACCAGAAAGTGATGATGATTTCACCTGAGATAAGAGCAATCAAATATCGGATACTTGTAATCGACTTCATTCTTGGTAGTGAGGATCGAACGTGTTCGGTCTCTTCGGGACAGAGAGTTCGTAATGTGAATTGTGCGATTTTCGTGTTCCCGAAACGTGGTCAATGAACGGAACAAGCGTTTATTCGCGAGTATGACTGTTTATTCAAAGCGTTTTATTTCCCGGAACACGGGTCATCTTCAATCAAATTGAATGGCGAACGTGTCATATATGAGCAAGACAAACATGTGCCGAAAACGTGTTTGAGAAGCCATTGTATGGCCTTGCAATTGATTGATATGGAGCTGGTTATAAGAGAAACCAAGCTGATACAAAGCATCTCCCAGCGAGATGAAGCTCCTCCTCCTCTTTACAGCCCTGCCAGTTCTTGGTATGTTTCATACTACTTTAGCAACTTCAGGTTGACATCATTTCTCTCGGAATCTCTGAAAATGGAGAGGTAATTAAAAGGAAGATATAATTCACTCATTGAGCGCTGGCATGCATCGATGGCTACGATACTTGGATGGACGGGCGCTGTTTCCGTATCACAAACATCCCTTCCAACTTCGATAGAGCCGACCAACAATGCAAGAGAGATGGCGCCCAATTACCGACAATCAATTCGACGCAGGTTTATTCAATGGAGCGTAAGATTCAGTATGGAAGATATAAATATTCAGGAAAACGACCAATTCTTCGCCGTCGTCGATCGATTCCAATTCGCTTTTTCCTTCTGGCTGGGTCTCTCCTGTGATGGGGAAAAGTTCGCGTGGGCTGACGGATCCGTTGCCAACTACACCAACTTTGCCGGTGCGCTAGCGCTTCTCAATTCTCATCGTAACATCGATCTGCCTCCAGGTGACTACAACTGCACTTCTGAATCGACCGGTCGTCGTTACTACGTTGGGAGAGATCGAAAGTGGCACGAGAGCAGTGATGGACAATCATACGGAGCGAACAATAACATCTGTGAAGGAGCGAAGAGAGACGGTGAGATTCGATCTTATCACTATTATTGTTTCCTGAATGTAAAAAGACAAAATATATGCAGCCTCTCTGTGCGACAATTACGAGACGTTGGTATCGGAAAACTCGACTGGAATCTGCTACAAATTACAGAAAAATGCGCTTGATTGGTAAGGAACTGCTGATTTTTCGATAACTTGTTTTCAAATTGATATCTCACAGGTATCAGGCCCATCAGGAATGCAAGATGCAGGGAGCGGAACTGAGTATCGTTCACGACCGGACCGTAAGCGCACTGTGATTAGATTGTTATTAGCGTATTTAGATTGTTATTAGCGTATTTTTCCATAGCTTGATTCCAAAATAATATCATAATTCTGTTCCTGCTCAGATGAACGACTTGATCAAGAGCACTGCGGTAGAAAAAGGTCTCATGCATGGATTGCATATTGGTCTGCAGAAGGGGTTAGTTAATTTTTCGATAAAACAGTATAATTTGCTTTATTACCCTGTCTATTTGCATAGTTCAGCAATCTTGGCAATTACTCGTGGGTCGACGGTAGCGCGATGGATTACAATAACTTTGCTGCTGGTATCAGTTTTTGTCCATTGAAAGTATAACACACAACATAGTTTTAAACACATTGTTAAAACACATTGAAAGTTAAACGTATTTTATAAACTACCATTCACTCAGGATTTCCGATCAAGGCTTACGGTGACTGTGTTGCCATGCAAACTTCTTTCATGGCGGGTGAGTTTTCTTATAGCGCTTTTGAAATTTGTGAACTGATCGTAGCGTCATAGGTCAATGGATGAACGTTAACTGTTACGATACGCAATTGCCATACATGTGCACTAAGCCCGGTAAGTTGGAAAATGTGGAAAAACATGCGAATTACAAACTTACAAACTCGCAATTCAGTTGCAGCATTGAACACTGCTCAACCTCAACCAGAAGGCTGCCCGGCCAAAATCCAGTACGGACCTGGAGATGAGGTAAACGCGACTCATTTTCTCATAAATTTCGTGATCATTCTGTAGATCTACTCACCCGCTTACCCACAAGCTCCAGGAGTCAGCGAATGTGACTATTTACTTCTTGAACCGAACATGAGAAGAGTGAGGCATATTGAAGTTTATTTGCTCCATAAATGAGCAATGCTCGTTCAGGTTCAACTGGAGATCTCATTCTTCGAATCGAACTCATGCTGTGATACTCTCACAATCTATGATGGTCTCTTTGGAGGGAACGTAATCCTGAGGTGCGCTACTCATCAGTGTTTCGGTTCCAAATCTTTGACATAATTTCAGAGTCACTGGCTATTATCCAGTGCCTGTTACCGTTCGTGCGTATTCCAACGCGATGAGAATGCATTGGAATGCAACGAGTGGAGTGAATGTGAGAGGATTCCGAGCTAAGATGACCAGTTTCTAATCGCTGGACATATCATCTTCCCAATAAATTATCATTTACAAATTTCAACGATTCCGTGAATGCATATCATAATTCCAGTGAGCACGTGTGGTGCTGTTTGATAGTCATTGCAAGTAGACCGGGGGACAATCAAAGATTAATCTTCTTTTTAATTCGATATTGCATAGTTTATTTACGGATTTGAACAGGAGATCGTGGTTGTTACTATGAAACTCTGTTTTACTTAGCACGCGATGCGCGTGAAAGCTCGTTAATTGGAGTACTGACTACACTGTTCTTTTGGAAGGGTAGAAATTGTTTGATGGACTTGCGAATGGAACTGCTCATGAGAAACAACATTGGCGCTGGTGACAGATACCTGTTTGTGGGAAATATTTTGCTGGTTTTCGAGACATTCTGAGATGATAAAATATCCGAGGTTTAGCGATTATTCGAGAAGTAACTTACTTCAAATCTGTGAGCCAGGGGAGTTGATATCCAACGAACGCTGTTAGATTCTCATCTATCACTGTATTATCAAACGAAAGAACCAAGTAGAAGTATAACTGCAATTTTGTAGCCATGCCACTGAAAAAGTTTAAGACAATAACTAACCATTGCTCCCATGTAGGGAAGACTGAACATCGTAGTGAGAAAGCCGACAAGAAAAAGGTTACGTTCGATAATGTGGTTCCTTCAAAGTTCGAATATTATTCACAAACTTGGTGCATTCATTGAGTATAATTTCTTGAATATTGAACAAATATGTACCTTCTTTCCGAGAAGCAACACAGTCGAATGAGACACGATCCATAGAGTAGAAAGGACAAACAGTTGCATACTACTGTCACAATGACCATGTTGAACCAGACAGAAACCTGCACCAAATGTGTTTCAGTATCGATTATTCTTTTAATAGAAGATCTCGTTTATATCTTGGGAAAAAGAATCACCTGAGGATCAGCAGGTTGCACGTCTAGATAGTACCATTTGTATCCGAGATTCGGATCAACCTTCTCGACAAACCAATTTGCATCATCGAAAAGAAAACAGACAGGAAGTAGCGCACAAATAGCGCAAACGGGAATTCCGATGTATCGTCCCCATCGCCAAAACTGAAGTTTCCGTTTGATTTCCTACTATATCATCAGGGAAATGTACCTTATCATGAGTCAGTGGGAAGAACAATGCAGTGAAACGATTTGAAGCGAGGAAAACGCCCAGAAACTCTGATAGGCAGTTGAGATAATATGCACCACTGCAGAAACTGTGAATGATTTCGAGATTTCAGTAACAGACAAACATGTAAGCTGCAGTGAGCCATTTGCTATCTTCAGTCATCGAACTGTAGAAACCATTGACAGCCGGATATAATGGGAAACGGAAAACGAAGCATCCAAGTAGGCATGCAATGATATTCTGAAATAGTGGAAATTGAATTATTCTCTTGTTTGGAAACTTACCACTGATGCAAGTATAGTGAAAGTTTGGTAATAACTGGAATTGAAGTACGACGTTCGATGTTGAACGATCACAAATAGTTCAATTAGGTAGAGGATTAGAAAGAAAGGAACATATGCTGCATATATCAGGAGAACCCAGTTGATGAAGTACATACTGCAATAATAAATAAATCAGATTGACTAAAACTGAACGGGAATAAATAGTCGTTTATCGTAGAAATGTTTCTCTACAATACATAGTGTCAACGATGCCGCACTACGGAGAAATCACGTAATGTTATGACTGGCATCTCATCCGCTATCCGTATATATCAGAAATGTGTGAAAATGGGTGTGCGAATCAAGAGTTCATCGTCTATCCTTATCTCACTTAATGAGAACAAGAATCTCTCGCACCGAACTTGTAAAGTGCGCTGTGAAAAGCTGAATTTGCAGACTCATGTGAGAAAAATACAACTCGTAACAAATACTAGAAGATTTGTGCTCGCCATAAAACAGGCGAATATTAGACTGACTTGATCGTATTTCACTACTGTACTAGCCAGTTCAGTTGTCTTAATTGTGTACTAATGTACAAAATTACCCAGAGGCGAAAATGTCGGAAATCATGATGATAAAGATAAGGTCACTGAAGATCATCTTTTCGATTGAGCAAAATGGCCAGAGGCCTCCGTAGGCGAATCTGAAAAGGTGCTCGATGGCTGTACTGTTATTTCTCACGATCAGGGTTCTCAGAACATGAATATAGCACATTTTAAGTAATGTGCTTATTTCGTAGTCGATTGTGCCTCAATCTGTTCTCTAAGAAATCGTTCTTGGGGACATCAAGAGAAGGGAAAATGTCGAGCTTATAATTTTGAAAAACATAGTACTTCAAATTTTAAAAAAACTGTCAAAACCCAACATACAATTAGTAGGCTACCAAATAATTCATATGGAAACTGGACCGTATTAATCTCGACTTGATTCCCGACAGCTTTTTGAGCGTTGCATATGTACTACTACTAACAGTACTCTGTATTTGGGTAAAACACTTCTCTCGTTCTAATGAACAATTGCTTTTACTTCCTGCAGCTTCATGCCTTCCTTAGAAATCACAATCCGCAACAGAAAAGGCACACACTCTAAGATTCATTCATCAATTCCACGCCAATTTCTCTGCTTCCGATTCAAATTTCAAAGCAAATAAGAAGAAAGCAGTGGCCAGTTGTGCTTCCGGTGTTTGGCGCTTCAGTTCTCTATGCCTCTTCTTTTCGCACTCCCATCTCGAAAAATACCTTACCGCTCAGAGTCCTCACCCCACGTTATCAATAACAAGCAATCGTTATTCTTTCTGGACATGGATATTCATAAGGAACATCGTTCAGTTGACACTTTCGACGAAGTCGATTTCGGGTTTTTTGTTCTATTGTTTTTCTGTTGTGTTTCTCATTAACTCACATGTTTCAGAATAACTTCACAAGAACCGATGAAACCACAATAAGAGAACGAACCGCCAAAGTTAGTATGATGCTTGCCAGCAAATATGAAGATCCTGCCTTATCAGATAATCTTCCGAATTTTCGCTGTTGAGCGACTTATCATAACCGCAGGAGCTACTGGAGTGATTTTGACGTTCCCTTCTTTTAATGTAACCTTTACAAATATTCTAAGCTTTTGTAGTTTTGCAAAGCCTAATCACGAAATTGGTTGCGGGCCATTTTCTTCTGATCCTAGTAATTGTTGTGCAAATCAAGTTCTTCTAGTTTTCTACAGAGCGTTTCCATTGAGAATTATCGTATTGAGAAGGGACTCGAACTCAACCAATCAACTTCCTTCGATCATCTAATCCAAGATAATTTCATGAACGTGCAAAGGCGCTATGAAACCGAAGGTGAGCATTTCAATCAATCGAGCGAAAGAGACATAAACTGACATATTTGAGATCCTCGCACTACTCAACTACTCCACTTTCACCGTTTACTCGCATTGAACACGATCAATATTCTGATCACTGCGCTTCTTTGGTGTTCCGCATTTGCATCGAAGAAATATTGTTTACTGATCTACGCATTTCTGGAGGTAAGCATTGTCAGGGAATACCATGAAACAAATTCATTAACATGTTCGAACTATTCTCCAGATCGTCTTCACAACATTCGTATTCTATTCTGCAATAGGTTCTGTCGATTCTGATCTGGCAGTTGTGGTTTGGATTGCTGGTTGTCATCTGATGCAAATATTCTTCGTTCGTTTGGCAAGTCTATTTATCTCCCATCTTACGATGAACTTCATTGTAACAATGCCCAAAATCTGATTTTTTTGGATTTTACCACACCACAATTGTTGCTGTTCAGGTGATGTTTCGATACTACAACTATCTCGATGAAGAATGGATAGCAAGTAACCGATTGAAAAGAAATAGGTGGAACAGACTGCATGTGAAGAAACGTATGAAACGTAAAATTTGAGCGCAATCGTTTATCACGGGTTTTCTGTAAGAGTGTAGGAAAACGAGGTAAAGTTGCCGCCAGGAAAAATTTTGTGTCTCCGATTCCGATCAAAGTCGGTCAGCAGGACCCATTGAGGGACTCTTTAAGATATTTCCACTTGTTTTGGTCAAATTTGCATATTATCGATTTTTATGATTCAAAATTTCAAATGGCCATAAGTCGCTTCATTTTCATCGTACAGCGAGTTTAAACATACCGTTGAATTGGCATTCACGATCCCTACAAATAACTCAATTAGACCCTTGGTCGGAAACATAGTCTTTGGGGTGAAAAACACGAAAAACTGATTTTACGCACATAAAAGCTGGCCTAACTCGAAAAAGTGCCGAAAAGCCCTTCGATATTATTGTTTTAAAAGATTCTCCGGACCCGATTACGGGTACCCACGCGAGCCATTTCGCGTATTTCTGTCCCTTTAATACCGCTTACTAGGCTACTTTCTGGACATAGTCATTTTTTCTG
>LS502620.1:80393-94452 GCA_900490845.1 Pristionchus japonicus | reverse complement strand
CGATGAAAATGAAGCGACTTATGGCCATTTGAAATTTTGAATCATAAAAATCGATTATATGCAAATTTGACCAAAACAAGTGGAAATATCTTAAAGAGTCCTTCAATGGGTCCTACTGACCGACTTTGATCGGAATCGGAGACACAAATTTTTTCCTGGCGGCCGGCATTCCTACACTCTTACAGAAAACCCGTGTTATTTACTCTCCAAATCCTTACACATGAAGCGAACGATTCAGTATAATTTTACAATACTTCAAATAACCACATTGCTACATGTATTTATGAAATGGATTCTTCTGATATTTTGAATCGTTTCAATGCTTCCTCCACTAATTGAAAGATATCAGTCAAATCAGGAAACCAATCAACTGGCAACAACAAAGACGGCTTGTTAAGAAAATCATTCAATGCTTGGTAGTTAAAGTAGGGAGGAATTTCGAGATTGGAACCGGCAGAAAGCAATTCGAGCAATTGGACGATGATCTGAAATATTTAGAAGCAATGAGTGTTTTAGCTTCCTAGGGTTGCCGGTTCGGGTTCGGTTTCGGGCCTCTCGTTCCCTCCCGCACGTGCACAAGCGCACTTTCGAGAAGAGTGAGGAGGAGAGATCAAACCGACTCAAAACCGACTCTGTGTAGGGTTTGAGTCGGTTTTGACCTCTTGCGGCCGAGGGAGAGAAGAGGCTAGAAAAGAGCGGGAGAGCGTGAGGAAGCGAGAGACACAGAGAAGGGAGAGAGGGGAGAGGTAGATCACGAGGTCAAAACCTCCTCAAAACCGACTCCGAGTCGGTTTTGTTTCGGTTTTGACCCCTCTTTCTCTCTCACAGAGCACGTGCTCAAGTGAGAGGGAAATAACTAACTGGGGCTCGGGATCACCGAACCCGAACCTGCAACCCTATAGCTACCAAGAGAATGCGTTTTTAGTGTTAAGTGTTATTTGCGCAATTAGAACGCTATAAACCACCTCAAACACATTGCAAATTTCAATTACGTACCTTGGCTTCTGAAGTTAGACTGGCCTCATTGCAAACGAATGGGATCGTTGAACTGCGCGGATCTGAGATAGAAAATCGAAGTAATGTTTGTTTCTACAGATCTTTGCACTCACTTTCGAACGACGCGCTCGATTCTATTCCGATTTGGGAGTCACAAAGTCCGATTCCAGTTTCAAAATGGGAAGATTCCGAGTGTTCTGTAGTATCCATTTCGGCGAGATTTGAATCTGAATAAACATTATCTGCTCATTCCTTCACAATTCAACCTACTAATCAAATTCGATTTTCGTTTGATGAGTTGAAGTTTGGTGTTGACGCGACTGAGATTCCTATGCAATTCACACTGATCGCAATTGCACAATGAGAATGGACAGGGCGCATGATACTGGAATATTGGCAATATACTTTTGAGTTTTGGACGGTGGTTCTGATAAATACGAATTTTCAAGTACATTCTACCTGTTTGATAGCGCGAACGCCATGACGTCGGCATTTGGAACAAGTATAGAAATTATAAGCCGAGCTCGAATTGCCCTGTGAGAAACGGATTTTTCCAAACGAGTTTTAGAGTTGATATAGGCAAAGGTGAACTCACTTTGTACCCTCGATCGATTTTATGGTCCCGGCGCAGATTCCTAAGCTGGTGTTGAATGTCGTATCGCTGCTGAAGCAGGTCGTTCTGAAAAAGAGCTGCTTCTCCAATTGAATTCACGATAGAGGGAACTAACTCTGCCATTAATGGCTTGTAAAATGATAAGTAAGGCGCAGACCTGTTCTTCTTCCATGCGGGAAAAGTCGGAAAGAACAGGGGAAGCACTATTTTGATCGCTCATTCAGTCAAAATGCGGACTCGAGATAAGAATCTAACACTCTTGCTGTCTCTCCTTCGGGTGAAAGGCGGAATCGGATAGGATCTTTACAATTTCTTGTGTATGTTGAGTGCGACATTGCCGCATGTGCGCAATTTGAGCTTTAAGACCTTCGTTGTTGATAGAGACACACCGAGCATAAATTACGGCGGCATTTAACATTACGTTTGACTCGTTTTATATGTGCTGAATATTAAGATAAGTGTACGTGCGCCATTTGACATACTTCATAGAAAGTTCATCCATCAATGCATGAAAACTCAAGACACGATAAGTATGTACATTCAGTATTCCGGAAGAGTGTTCGAATCCATTAGACGGAACAGTTGTGTGTCTTCAGTAACGTTGGAAGCCACCATCTGAAACAGCATTAATTAGCGATATAATGAAAGTGTCAAAAGTAGAACCTGAATGTCAACCAGAAAGCAGAATAGCTCTCCGATTCTCGCTGAATATTCGCACAGTCCAATTTCTGAGTAGTGAACATGCAATTCTTGCATGACTTCTGTTCGGATAGAAGTAGTCATTGCATATAGCCTCTCGTCACTCAGCAAAACTTCTGAGATTGAATTATTGGAAAATACATATGCTCTTTTTCATGTGCATGGCTCAGCCTAGAAGATTCGGCACTTGTGGAGTTCCCCGGAATAATGAACACGTTTCACTTAGTGCATTACTTAGATGGCAGCAGAGTTAGTGCTCGGGGATGGATAATTTTCCGGGGAACTCCAAAAGTGCATTCGGTATTCGGTAATTGTGGAGTTCGCCGGTAGAATGTGTGAAACACAACCAGTCTTCGAGGAAACTCCACAAGTTCAGAACACTGAAAAGATCAGAGAAATCTTACCGTTGTTCCATAATGATAGTGCAAGTAAGGCGTAAAACTCTTCCTCTGATGGATTTATCCGTTTCATCGACTCTTTGCATCGCACAGAATTTGTGCATAGATTTCTACGCAGCGCACTAAAAAATACATACGTTTGTTTGCATTCTTGATTTTGGAGCTCCTACTTTGTTGCGTTTTCACTGTTCATCATCAGATTACAACCAGTGAAGAAAGAATCGAGTGAATTCTTGTCGAAAATGGTAGTGTACGAGGCAAATCTGCAATTCAAGGTATTCGAAAAGTCAGACTTTGGTGCTAGAAGAGCCATAATCAACAAGAAACGAACACTCGTTCATCCTCTGGGAATATTTTTACAGATCGATAAGTGGAATCCGTCAGACCGACCCTCTCACAATTTTTTGAGACGAGACCCCACTGAAATCCAACACTGAGCAAATGATTGAGTAGCATCAACCGGCACGTCGGAAGTAAATCGTACCTTCTCATTGGAGCTAAGCATATTGAATTCCGGAAAAGCGATAGACGCGAAATCGTACAATGCAGAGAGTTCGATTTGCTTCATGGGGACTGTATTTCCATGTTTAGCCGGGATAAGAGGCTGTAAATGGACCATATCATACCAAGAATATTTTGATAGTTAATGACAGAAAATGAATGGAAACTGACAAAAGAATAGTCGTCGATCGTTTTTGGATGCACGAATTCATTTAATGGACGCAAGCAAATCTCAGCGGTCCTTCGAACTCGCGTCATTACACTGAAATTTAGCGCTCGTCTACACTTAGAATGTAAATTTCTGACGGAAACTGGTTGCAGGATTATCAAGAATGAGATTTTTTGAATGCACTAATGTCGGATGAGAACATTCGGATGAGAACCTACTGGATGAGAACTGGTATGTAATATATACGGCATATGCAAATGGTTCTCATCCAATAGGTGATCATCTGAACTCATACGACCTAGTGCCAATTTGAACACTCACTCATAACCGATACGTAACCGGTTTAGAAGAGGAGTCGAGGCACCGGTTGAATTCACGATGTGCAAAGCCCTAAGACAATTGCCTTTTAATTTTGGCGAAGAATGAAGGTGAAAGCTTCTTTCAAACTCAAATACCAGCTAGAATTAGTTTCTGGTGTTGGTTGAGAAGGAGGAGAAGGTGGAGGAGATGGTTCTGGAGCTGATTCGATCTTCATATTCACAGATGCCATTGTGGTCCAATCAAAGCTTAGACTTGAAGGGATTTCCTCATTAGCCAGTTGAAATATGCATCTCATCTGAGTAAATCGACAAGATCGACACTTGGTCACTCGGCCTGAATTAATCAAAGAATGCTTGACCATCGATTTTGATATTCAAGTCATTCATAAGTCTTAAACTAGCCGAAACTACGTTTCGGCACGCGCCTGCGGCGGGCATGTACGCCGGGTTCTGCGTTTATCTCTTTTCCGAACTAAGTTCTGGCCATTTGAACGGAAAAATCGGCGCGTTCTGCGTTTAGTACCACCTTTTGGGGCGATTTCAGGCAAAAGTCATAAATCTGACCCACCGAACTACGTCTGACCCAATGAACCACTTTGGAATACTGTACTCGGGCTACGGTATCGATTGGTGATGAAAGTCATAAAGCTGACCCAGCGAACTCGGGTTGACCCAGCGCCACTCCGGGTTACTGTAGTGGGATTACGGTATCGATTGGTTATCGATTGGTGGCCGGCAAAAGATGTTTGCAGTGGATAGGACTCGAACCAACGGGCATGTGTTTTGTAAGCGCGCCTCTTAGCCACTCGGCCAAGACAAAAATTTAAAATCTTTTTCATAAATCTTGTCATTCCGTGTTACATCATATGCACGCAAGAGCGAATCCCTCACGTGCCTGTAGCGAAAAATCATGAGTTTGACCCAACTCTAATATCGATTTTTCTCGCGGATGCGCGGACGAATTCCGGGGAAATCGATGCGTGTGCACGCGGATCCGCGGTCGGCGTTTGCTGGTATGCAAAACTTTTCGGCGCGTTCAGCGGTTAGCTAGTTATGAGCAAATAAAATTTTTGAAAAATCCGTACGCACATACTCACAAGACATTTGCATATTTTTCTCGAAAATTCGCTTACGCATGCCCGGGTTTTTTTGTGCGTAATCACCTTCCTTCACGATTCCACACCGGACCCCCCTGGCGCCCGCGCGCTGAAACCCCGCCGTCCCGAAAAGCTATTCATTTTTAGTAAAGCAGGCAAAACTAGCCGAAACTACGTTTCGGCACGCGCCTGCGGCGGGCATGTACGCCGGGTCATGTTTGTCGCCGAGGTGCGCGCCAAGTTCTGGCGATTTGAAGGGTAAAAATTGCGATTTTTGCGTTTAGTGCCTTATTTGGGCGATTTCCTGCAAAAGTCATAAATCTGACCCAGCGAACGACTTTGGTATACTGTACTCGGGTTACGGTATCGATTGGTGATGAAAGTCATAAATGCTACACACCGAGCTCGTGTTGATTCAACGTCAGTACGGGTTACTACAGTCAGGTTACGGTATCGATTAGTAATTGATTAGTGTCAGGACAAAAGTGTCATTTGGAATAATACGTTCTGAATTCGTCTGATTGATCCTGTTTTTTCTCTATTGAACTCTTCTTGTATGTACAGTTGTATTCCATTTAACGTAATAACAGCAGAAAGTGAAGGCGAAAATATGAGTACAGTCAGATGATGAAAAGGCGATTCTTTGTACAAATAATATTTACAACGATGGCATGATATTGATATATTCGAAGACAGTGAAATGTTGATAGTATTTACATATTAAACTGTGAAATTAATCGATTTTTTCAAACAAAATAGTAGTTATTCCCATCATATCTGTTTCATTCGGATTGTATTTGTGAATTCTATTTCTTAATTGGAACACTCTACCATACGAAGTGGGCTCATGATCATCATCATGCAGCCACCAAATTCCATCGTCTTTCTCTCTTGTGTAGCACACATAATGGCCTGCGAACGCATTTCCAGAATGTTGAATCAATGCGATTGCCTTCCAATTGTGGCCTGAAAAATTCGCATTTCGTTCTGAATTTGCTAATACTGAAGGTGTAATTAATAACGAGACAAAATAGCTCACCCATCATTCTCAAATCGTTCAAATCGCAATCTGCCGATAGTGCCCAATCGCATACTTGGCCAAAATTATTACGAATGCTGAAGTCAAAGATGGCGTACTGCGATTCTCCGATGAATTCGTATTGCTGTTCCCTGCAATGAAGTTAATAGTTATTTTAGTATAAAAATGAATAACGAACTCGATATACGGATATTTGTGATTTCTACACTCATCGCAGTTATCATCATCGTGTCCTGGATGTTGGATACAGCAGGGACAACACGAGGGACAATGGGCTGGCTCATTAGCAAACGCTTCTGCTTCGATCGTTCTCCTCCATGCTCCAGAATAGCGTTCTTCTAGATTGATTATCTGAAAAAGAAAATACATTTAAAACATAAAAATTGCATTGCTACCTCATTCATTCCTGTGACAATATGTTGAATATGAGAACTGGGAACATTATTCTCTCTATTCTGAAATTAATTAATTGTTATATTGTTTTTCAGTAACAAATTATGCACCTGGCAGTTCATGTTATCTCTGCATCTTCTTCTGGTCCCAATCATAATCGAGTAGCGTTCCGTGATATTCTGAGGCACAATGTGTCCGAGTATCTTGATAATGATTTCAGAAGAATCTTGTTGTGTCGACATGAAATCTTCCTCGAGAGCATTGCCCAACAGATCCTTCAGCATCGCACGGAATGATACCGGGACAATTCGTCCATTTGTTTGCAGAATCTCCAGTAATCTTGTCAATACTCGCTCCTTCCTTCTCTGGTCATCATTGTCAATTCTTCGAGCACGCATCAAATTCACAGTTAAATCGTCCATTCTTCTCAAGAGCTGTAGAGCCGCATTGAGGAAACACTGTATCGCCATGGGGTTGGTCAGTAGTAGCCATCGATAGTTATCGCGATGCTCATCTGGCACTGGATGAATATCTTCACCAGCACTGGCAATGTCCATTGGAGTGGAGGAGGGAACGCCAATGCGTGGACGTGGACGAAGTGGCTGAAGTGGTGTGGAATCCACTGCTGAATCTCGGAAGGGAATGATCATCTCCTCATCAATATCAGCAACATCCAATTCCATTGGAGAAGGAGATGGCGAAGGAACACGAGTGCGTGGTCGTGTTGGAGGAGGAAGTGAAGGAGGAGCAGGATGAGGAGGAGGAGGAGGAACAGCAGGAGGAGGAGGAGGGCGTGTGGAATCTCCTGCCGGAACACGGAATGGAATAATCATATCCTGACTTCCATTCGTTTCGAGTGGAGGAGCCGATGGGATAGTACGACGAGATGGTGAAGGGATTTGAGATACACCTTCAGTGATATCGGCAATTGTTGGGCGGATTGTTCTTGGGGAGTTTGCTCTTACACGGATCGGACTTTGGAATCGAACAGAAGGATGAGAAGAAGTACGAGGAGGAGCAGAAGAATCATCGATTGTTGGGCTGATAACACTTGGTAATGGAAGGGTAGGTGGAGAAGGGGGAGTAACAGGACGTAATATAACAGGACGAGCACTTCTTGATTGGTCGAATATTATTTCAGCGAACTTATCGATTGTTGGATAAATTCCACTCATTCGTAGAGGATGTGTAGGGTCAGAGTTGTCAACAGAAGGATGATCACTTCCTGGCTGCTCCAGAGTCGATTCAGGCAAATCGAGCACTCCTTGGTTAGGAGGAGGAGGAGGAGAATGGGGTGGTTGTGATGAGTGAGGCGGTGGAGGGGCATTGGACTCATCACTCGCATCTCGTGAAGCAGAGATCGCCTGAAAATAAAATTTGAGTTGTTTTAAGTTAATTGATTTCATAAAATTTAAATGTCTAGTTTCAAATTTGATTTTCGGAACATTTCTAACCTTGTTCATTTCCTCGATTATATTCCTGCTAACTTCGTTGGCAAGCACAACTCCTTCAACACCTTCCATTCTCGCTCTACTGAATATCTTGAGATCAGCGAAGCTTCGAACTCTTGAGAGGGCGACATAGAGTTGGCCATGAGCGAACACGTTACGTTGCAATAGAATTCCCACTCGTCGGAAGGTTTGTCCCTGGCTCTGAATGTGTTCACTCATGTTTCACAGAATTTTATGCTTTAGTTATGTTTCGCAGAATCAATCAATTATGTTTCAGATATGTTTCACAGAACATGATAATGTTTCACGTACTTTGTTGATGGTGAGACAGTAGGCTAGACGAAGTGGAAGCTGATGTCGACTGTAGACCGGCTTCTGGTTCTCCTTCTCCGGTGGAGTCAGATCCATTCTACCAATTCGACAAGTCCGATTTTTCCATCGTGGATCCAATTGTTTGACAACAACATATTTCTCGTGCATTGACTGCACCTGAAATACAGATTTAATGCCGTGTATAAACGCATTTTGTTTTTGCATTCAATAAATATGTATAATTACTGACTATGAGTCGAGTGCCATTGCACATTCCTTCAGAAATGCAGAGATTACGAAGAAGAATGACCATTGCTCCGACCTGAACCAAATTCTAGTCACGTTTGTGAAATGTATAGTTTTTATACCTTGAGGCGCAGCATAAAAGGCGGCATGCCGGATTCCATACTGGTGCTGAATGCTTCTGGAGGCACCTGTTTTCCGAGTCCTTCGAGAGGTGTATCGATAGCAATATATAGTTTCTCGGGGCCGTCTAGATGAGAAAGGACCTGAACGAATATATCTAATTTTCCAATTTTCTAATAACTTATAATTAGTCACTCACTGTTTTATTGACGTCTTCCGCGTGCTTGTTCGTAGTACACAGCACGCACGAATTGTAGAGATAGTCTTCATCATTCAATCGTCCTTCGTACATTGATTGAAGAAGGACCGGTTGAGATGGCATCATCACTCCTGGCTTGTCAATCTGCACGTAGGGCACCTCTTTCCCATTGAATCGACCGACTCCAGTTTCCTCGAGAAACTTTGAGAATTCTTCGTCGTCGCTCGCACGGATGTTCTTGCTCAGAGTTAGTACCTGCGCAAAGATATTGGTTTAACCACATTTATTTCGTTCGAGAAATCAAATTTGTTTGTTTCTTTACCTTGAAGAGCTTCCAATGCATCGATCCAAATAGTGTATAATTCTCAGCAACTTCTGCTGATTTTCCAGTCACCACAGGCAGTAATTGCTTCCAGTCGCCTCCTAGAATCCGCATACATGTTTAATAACCGAATAATTCTTAATCTGCAGATTAATAAATTTATCTCACCAAGTAGTAGCACTTTGCCTCCGAATGGAAGCCAATTGTCCATTATATTTCGAAGCAGAATTTCGATGCAATTCAGAACCCATTTATCGGCCATCGTCGACTCGTCGAAAATGATTAAATGGGCATGCTTCAAATATTCTGCCTCTCGACTCTCCATTTTCATCTGAACATCCGAATGTAGTTGCAAAATTGAGAACTAAAGTTAATTATTTCATTTACCATTGATCGCTTATACTCTGTCAGATTGAGAGGAAGGAAGAATTGTTTATGGGCTGTAGACCCATTGAATAGAAGTGTCGAAGCGATACCCGTAGAAGCAACATTCACAACTCGCTTTCTCATGTTTCGTAATGCAGTGGTAAGCTTTCTGAAATATGTATGTGCACCAAAACAAAGTTACTTATTTTGAAGGTTAATCATTTTAGCTTAGTTAGTGAATTATTTTCAAAGGAGTATACCTGTATAGAAAAGTCTTGCCACATCCTCCAGATGCTTGAAGGAAAAAGCATTGCGATTGTCCCAATTCCACACAATTGATCACGGTGTCGAATATCTTTAAAAAGAAGTGTTGGCACTTTTGTCCATTGTATCATAGCATTCTTACTTTCTGTTGTTCAGCTGTGAGTTGATCCGGACTCGAGAAATCGGGCACAACTGGACGATCTTCTGCTTCCATTATTTCTTCATCAGTCAAATGCAGTGTATTCGGAAGAGGGATATCGAACGTCTCCATTGCATAATTCCATCGTTTGAGAAGACATTGAATATGAAGAAGTGCGGCATTCTTTCCATTTTGCCGTAATCTTGTATTCGTGGGAACATCTTGTTGCATGTACTTCTTATCAACCAAACTCCACCAGAAGTCCTTGATATTCTTCACAACGTCCATTGGATGAAGTAGACCGCCATGGACGATACAATCGACGAATATTCTTCGAAGGTGGTAAGGTGTCTCCTCCATCGCAATTGCTTCTCTCATTAGATCTTCGTATTCCTTCTGTGAATTCATCAATCCTCGAGCATACGCAGCTTCGACGAATGTCTCGTAGAGGACTCCTTGGAATGTTCGCATATCTTCGAATGACGTGATTCCGCCAACATTCTTCATGATCTGTCGGATAGCGAACAATTCTGGATTCCGCACATTCACTGGACGAATCATCGTGAGCATCTTCGATGGCTGTTGCTTGTAGCGAACCCATTTGTCGTTCTTGATCCATTTGTAAGTGCGAGCAATCTGCTCGAATGTTGGACCTTCGGAGGTATCAATCGTAGCCAATTCAAGAGGATCTTCTCCCTCATCTCCTTCGAATTCGTGATCATAATCATCTTCTCCCCAATCCAAATCGATGCCAGATGCAGAGGAAGGAGTAGAAGGCCGACTTGAAAGAGGTGGTTCTCCAGGAGGAGTAGTGGGAGAAGCGAATGGAGAAGGTCGAGGAACACATGAGAATAGACAGCACATGCTGCCAGTGGGAAGAGGAGGAGTGACTACTTCAGCACGAGAGACGGGAATGGACAGAGTACTTGCAGGGACGAATGGAGGAGCAGAAGCAGGAGGGGAAGGGCGAGGAGGAGAAGAAGGTGGAACATTGGCATTAGTCTTCTTGCGACGACGATATCCAACAGCCTTCTTCCTTGCCATCATCAGATTCATGTAGCCCATCTCTGGTGAGATTACCTCCTCATCTCTCACTTGTTGTATCTTGTTCGTCTCCTCTCCTCTCTTGAAGATGACTGGCTGTCGATCAGGTTCATGCACTGTGAGCATCTTCACCTGCAATTCATTTTTTTAAATGTAAAATTTCATTAAAGAAATATATAATTTGTAAACTTACAGTATGAGAACGTCCCGCCAATGGAAGGCCGAGTAGTCCCCAAGCTGCTTCGCACACCGAAGTTTGACGGAATGTTTCCTTGATCACGGCCTCGTCAAAATTGACTGTCATCTCTGCTCCTTCCGTCTCAACTCCCATCTGTAAATGATCTAACTGTTGATCGTTGTAGCTCACTCAGTACTTACCCTCTTAGCATGTGCATGCATCTTTTTTGCTGCTTCTTCAGCCTTCTTGCTGTCTTTTGCCGCTGCATTGGGAAACATTGCTCCTGCAGGATGAATCGTCGCTCCGTCGATACCATCTTCAATGGGTCATTTCATCTTCAATATGCACGCTTACGACAGTGTCGTTTGTCAGTGTCCTCATCTTATTATAACTCAAGATCCCGCAAATCCTGGAGTCGCGAACTGTGTTTTTCTCAAATGTGTTTCAAAAACCGGACTATGTTCTCGCATGAGAAATCTTGCGAGAGAAACTATTTATTTACTTTTTTTTTTAAAATCTTTTATAAATCATGCCCGAGTGTCGAATGTGGTTGTCGTGAAAATGGCTGTTACACAGTTCGATGTAGTTAAGCAGATCTTATCTTGCTTATATGTCACTACACTAATTGTGAAATCAAAATGTTTGTTTATTCTTGACTTTGCGACAATTTTTCTGCTCTCTCCATGTTTTGTTAAGCTAAATGTTTGTTAATGCGCTGAGTATTTGATGAGTTCTAGCTATTGCATGAGTGTAAGTGCTTGTGTAGGAAATTCTTATATACCATGATTGTTTGGATATATCTGTTTGTGCAGCTGGTTCGGTCGGAAGAGGATGGAAATGGTGAAGAATCCGATCGCCCAAACACCAAAAGTAAAGATGAGGCCTGAAGAGTAATCCAAGAAAAAGGTTCTGGAGAGATCATTCATCAATAAAAGTGAAGAAGATTTTTTTTGCGGTTTCATTTCTTGGATTACGTGTCAGGACCCCATCATCGTGAAAAGTGTCATAAAGACCATCTCACGCTTTTTTTCTTAAAATAAACCAAAAAATGGTTCGAAGAGCTCATTGACCAGTGGCTGCAAAAACAAAAATGCAAACGCGTTACAGCGCGTGCAGAGACAGCAACAACAAACGCGAAGGAGTGGCGTAAACAAGGATGAGAAGAGCCTTTAAAACCACGAGAAAGAGTGATGAAACCAGTGTGACACACTATGCATGCAACCACCCTTCTTCTACTGATCCTATTCATAGGATTAGGATCTGCTCTCGTTCTTCCCCTGAAAACAGCGTTCAGAGGCATCGGAGCAATCCTTTCTTCGGTGAACAAGACGGAAGCGCACTTTGAATGTGAGCAGTACTTTACTATTTTATGTGCAGTGAGCGGTCAATTTGTTATCATTTTCTCAGATAGCCCCCCAAAGTCATCATGCCGCTCTACATTGATCAACGCGATCATGTGTCTGGTAAAAGTCGTAGCAAAGCTTCCTGTGATTCATCGCAAGGCAATGAATAGAACAGGAAATGAGGTAGAATACATCGAATAAGTTATTTTTCTGATTGAATTCCTTCTGTTGTTCTCCTTCTGCATGCTTTGTCAGGCATCTTGGTTAATCTATTGCTATGAGCTGTGTAATGTGATGATGATCGATGTTTCAGAGAGGCTGGCAGTGAGAGGAACGGCGATCGATCGTCTCCCACCCTCATCCTTCCCCCCCCCCTCTCTCTCTGACTCATCCCTTTCCCTTGTTGTTCCGCTCCGATTTCCTTGTACCTCTCTATTATACTTACCATACATACACTAATCGTCCAGTAATAAATCTTATTGTTGTACTGGTTCTAAGCGTTTTGGGTATCATACGCCAGTCCTAACTACAACAATCCTGACTGATTTTTCTCTTAGACCTACGTATCTAATAAACGATATCATGCGATAATATCGTCGCCGAGTTTATAATAACTAAAAACTGATTGTTGGGAGTAGTCAATTCACGATGTCTAATATGGCTACAGTAAGATGGCCTACAATTAACTCGATCGGCCTACAATTAACTCGATCTTTCCGAAGCGACAGCATTTCACTGCCCGTCTCAGAATCCGCCAGCCCTCATCAATTGCCATTATGCTCTCGAACTGGTCACTCATTCGATAAAACGTGGCATCGGGAGCTTTTGTGAACAGAATGACTCCATGTTTCACCTGACAAGGCATAGTTGGGACTTTTTCGCGCACAGGCTTACTCTTATTTGCATCACAAGATTGCCTATCTTTCCGCGTTCAGTGGCCACAACCGGTGCAGCAGTAGACTCAATTGCATGCAGCTTGCGGTTTGCGAGACGGGCATTCAGTCTGTCTGGAAGATTGAGATGGCTGACGACTTCAAGTAGACAATCGTCAGGAAGGTCCAACTGGGAACATCGGGATGATTTCTCAGCTGGCAAGGAACAGGCAAAACTGCCGCTCACCAGAGGAAACTTCTCTGCAGATGCGAAGAGACTTGAAAATAGCAACCTAGAGTGGTCTGAGTCATAGAAATACGTTGAAGTGTTTGCTTACCGCGTTCCGAACCATATCCGCCTCCATAGATGAAAGCCCTTCACTTCCCAAGATGGAGAGCAAGAAAGGTGCTTGATCACGCTCATAATGCGACTATCAAGGTCGAAAGATAGGAATGATAAGGATTGTACTGTCGAGATTTATCAATGAAACTGCCGACATACAGATACAGATACAGATTTAGGTAGCGGAGCCCTCATAGTCGCCATTATTACAGTATACACACGCGCTTCTTCTATCCTCTTTGATAAACATTAGACATTTATCCTGACATCAGGCAATGGGCCTGCAGGACGCTACTTTAGGGAGGGGATAGGGATCTTCGTACTCAAAGTGTCGTTGGGTCAAGGGATGGAATCTTCTTACATTTATCTTCTCAATTGATAGTCGCACTTGGTCGAGATCGTTTGAGGCGTGAAGTAGATCATCCAGCCGCCGAATTCCGTACTTAGCGTGGTTTAGCGCAATTTCACGAAGCAGGCTTCTTGAATGGGGCCTTTCTTGACGGTAGATCACTTGAGACGATGGGATCCGTCCTGGGTCCTCCTCTTGAAGTTACCAAGTGGGCGGTACTCATCCGGTTGCCCAAGCTGACGGACGAGGATTCTCCAGACTGGGGGTGGAAGAGAGCGGGGGTGAG
>LS502620.1:64288-79853 GCA_900490845.1 Pristionchus japonicus | reverse complement strand
GAATGGGGCCTTTCTTGACGGTAGATCACTTGAGACGATGGGATCCGTCCTGGGTCCTCCTCTTGAAGTTACCAAGTGGGCGGTACTCATCCGGTTGCCCAAGCTGACGGACGAGGATTCTCCAGACTGGGGGTGGAAGAGAGCGGGGGTGAGAGTCGACCGTCCGTCACGAGCGCGAGAATGGAGAATGGAGAATGGAATGGAGAAGAACTGCCGACATATGGAACACAATCTACCACGGATTCGGTACTTCTGATAAGAAGAAGACAGCGATCACATCACGAAAACATTCAATGTAACCACAGAGATAAATGCAATTCTTGAATAGATTTGTGTTATACTCTGTGCCCATAATTTATGCAAGGATCGACAGTTAGATTATCATCTTGTGATGTTTACATTTTACACTTACAGGTATTATCCAAGTATGAAAGAATGCATGAATTATATCAGTAAGCAGCACAAAACGATTGCAAATCACGAGATCAATAGCAGATATGCACATTTTAAAGTTCCCCTCCACACCCACACCATTTTCGAATTCGCGCGCAATGAATGGAGGAGGGTAGATCAATGACCCCCCTCCCTCTCTCTCATGAGAGGGAGTGAGGGGAAGTGAGAGAGCGCCAGAGAAAGAGAGACATCTCTCGTCTGATCTAACCTCCTCTTCTTATGTAAATCACGATCAATCACCTCCTAGCTACCGTATATTTCGAAATCCGTGTAGGAGACGCATGTCCCTTATGTCAAGCCCTCGTGTTTAAAAAATCGCCATAGGCCAAATTTTGATTTTCATGCTTTAATTTCTGTGTTTACATGCAATTGGCGGTACGTTATTTCATAAAATCAAATAAAAAGTGGGGGTAATTTTTGGTGTGGAGGGGAACTTTAACGCAAAGTGGATAATTCATGTTCAGAAACAAACAATTGAAAGAGTTGTCGAGAAAAATTTTACATTTCTTGCTACGTTTCATAGCACTTTGTAGTCGTTTCCGACCGTTTCATCGTCCGTTTCTTCACATGCAATCGATTCCATCTGTTTCGACTCAGTCGACTTTGCTTTTTCCATGCTTCCTCGAGATGATTCTTGTATCGGACCACGACCTGCATAGCGAAAAATAAGATTTCATTTTCGAAAATTCAGAACTTCAAAAAAAGCGCTTCGACATTCCAACTACCTTTTATAGTTCCCTAAACATTTTCGGAAAATAGCGTTGAACAGACGTATTAGGGTTGACGAAATAAACGGAAATCGAAAATCGAAAATTGTTGATTCAATTATCTCTTTTGAGAGTCAAAGATGATCTTTCCGAAATTTTTCCGAAATTATTTCATTCTTATTTTGAGCAGTGCGAGAGCGGTGAAAGAATATTGAACAAAGATAGAATTTCGGAATAATTTCGGAAAGGTATTGAGTGAGTTTCATTCAGGAAAGAAAGTGATTTTGATGAGTTAATTTCGGCCTTTCTTATTTCCGAACAGTTAATCCTAGAACGTACCATTCGGACTAGAGCGAATTGTAAGATGAGAATTCCACCAGTCAAGGCCAGGAGATCCATTCAGAAAAGAGCCGATGTGAGTGACAACTTGGAAGTGGCAAAACGATCTGAGAAAAATATCGTCAATAATTTAGCATTAGCAGGCCAATTCGAGTGCACAACACCAAGCAAAAAATGGACAGTTAGAGGGGGAAAGAGCAAATCAAGGAAGGAAACTGTTTGACGATCTAACAGGCAGAAAGAGCTTTCCTGCTGTGGTTTTCATTCAATCAGTGTTTTCTCTCATGGGAAAAGATTAAGGATTGGGAATTGTAAGCAGGAAGCAAGAAAAAATTGCGACAGGAAAACAGATATGCTGAAGAGGCGAACGTGCATTTACGAAAGACGTGAGCAAGAAACTGGAGAACGGAAAACCAATGCGTCACAACACGAGAATCTTATCGCGGTTTTCCTTTTATTCCGTTCGCGCTGGTATGCAATTTGAGTTGGAAGCAAGGTAATTGGCGTGGAATCGTCAAGTGCGTTTTGAGTTTGTGCGCTTTTTATCGCGGATTGTGCCTTTTTAGTCGCGATTAGCATGGGTTTACCACACCTGTCATCTGCATGATTCTATTCATGACGGAGAACTAGGTATTCAGCGAACTTGGCAATATGCTGCAATTTCCAACGATACATCGGCTGGGATGGCCGAGTGGTGCAACCGACCATTTGAAGAGTACTTCAATCCCAGCATTTTATAACACAGAGGGGTCGGTATATTGGGAGGGAATTCGATCGCGGAAGGCCCTAGAAAGCATTGGACAGAGCGAGATTGTGGGCTGTCTAGCATTTGGCCTTACCAGTGGGTCCCCCTAGTATGTTGTGGGTGTAAAAAAGATTGAAATCGCTTGAGTTTCTTTACCTTTTCGTTTTCAAATGGAAAATATCGTCGCTATATCGATGGCAAATTACGCCAATCTGGAAAATACGTAATGCAATTCTATCGAAGCGGCAAGAAACTGCGCGTTTCAGACATCATCTCACTTTGAAATGCTCAGCTGTAGAAGTAACTAACAAGGTATTGTAAGGTATTTCTTTAGTGGTTAAAATATTTTGGGCTACTCTTTTTTTCAAATTCAGGAACAAGAGTCTTATTTCATAGAAACTATATCGCAAACACTCTTCCAAGAACTCATGCATACTCTCTCATTCAAGATACCCGCTCCAATATTTCCATAGATCAGGTTGAAGCACAACTCACTCTAGAACGAGCACATAGACAGAAAAGGCACATTACGCATCTTCTTAGTGCTTGACAGCAGGAACAATATCGTGCAGATCCCGAGATAAAGACTCAATTTGTACTTTCTAACAGTTCAACGAACTGCGAATCCCAAAATTCTGATCTTCGTGTTCATGGTGAATGCAAGGGGACACTGTGTTTGCTGCAATTTCAAAGTTGAAAAGCAAATAGAAAATTCAAGAGGTGGTCACAGTGAATCATGTGGTGTTAAGGTGGTTTGATGAACTGCAATTATTGTAATGTTTTCTATGTAAATCTCGTTGTGATATAGACGTCATTCAAATGTTGTTTCGAGGTTTTCGAAGTTTTTGCGGGCATTTAAGACTCGGATCCTTGTTTCTAAAGAAGCCAATCAATCATGATAACAATATTGCGAATTCTCATCCGTGTCCGTGTTAAGCATATTTCTTCAAACCCATAGTGAGCAGTGAAACCTTGTTTATTACATGGCTAACTCAAAACACGTCTTCTTTAGGATTCCGAGGAAAACAGTCCGTCCAGTCGTACAATGCCTCAATCCCACGACGCAGAATGAATGTTCATCGGCAGGCGCACGTGAGTGAATTGCAAGTTCTCTGGAACGTTTCTCGTTTCCCGTTTCCACGAACGATAATCTGGAGTGAAAATATACATTGATCACTTCACTTCGTGCAGTCCGTCTCATTCTACTAACGAATATCTTTCATAGCTCCGCATTCGGCTTCATCAATGGCAAGCCGAGGAAACCGGCAGAACTCCGGCTGCCCTCAAAAGCGATTGTTTATGCCCGCAAAGGAGAGTGTCCGGGTGGTTCGTCGTGCTGCGATGAAGGTTGGTCAACGCACAATCTGTGATAAACACTTCGTAATGTTCAGCCTGGCGATGCTTCTAGTTAACCGTTTGTAACATAATTGTAAACTCTCTCAGTTTCATACATATCTTCATATGAGTACATTCTGTAAACATGAATTGAATTTTTCTGATTTCGAAAATTTTGCGCAAAAAAGGCGCATCGAAATACATACAATCTGAATTGGATTTGAGTTTGAAACTTATTTTGAAATAACTTGAACTTTTTTTTCATTTGAAGAATGAGATTGGAGCTCCTCCTGTTCATTGCTGTCACATGGACGAGTAAGTTGGATTTTCTCCAGTAGATGAATGCGTGTAGGAATTCTTCTACTCTTGTCGTCATGCATTGACTATTCTAATGTACATTCGGTTCGTAATGTCCGTCATCGCATCATCCTAAGATCTTTTTCCATCGAAAGTTTCGCAGATGCCTGTCGCCCCGGTTTCACCCACTACGAAGGATGGTGTGTCTACACGAATTCGAAGGACTTGGAGTACTATGAGGCCGTAAACGAATGCGCGACGCTGAATGCATTCGCGCCTTCGATTCATAATCAAAAGGTGGAGATATTGGGGCTTTAGTGGTGACAAGCAGTTCTTCTCACTACAGGATATCGATTTCTGGAGCAAAATCGCCAGTTCCCTACTGCTGAACAGCGTCCATTTCTGGCTGGATTGCTACTGCCCAGGCAACGGTCAAAACTACGTCTGGAGAGACGGCACGCCTACAGACTGGCTGGGCCCATACGGAGGCACTTTTACTGTTTGAACATCACCCATTATCCCAAACCTTGCAGAGTTGCAAAACTGCGAAACCGGGGTCGGCTACCACATGCACGGCGAGGGAATGTTGAGGTACGCATACGAAATCGGCGCCGCAGCTCTCTGCGCTTACGAGGCAGACACACCAAACCCGAGTGGGACCACCACCCCTGTTCCGTCCACCGTCGCCCCATTCGACGTTACGGACGGCTATTGCTTGTGCGATCCGGCCTCGGTCTATCTCGACATCGTGTTCGTTGTCGACGCATCGGCGGATATGACCAGCAAGACTGTGGGAGATGTGAGTAGATTGAACGTAACGAATATTAGCTTGATTGCGATCAATTTCGTTTGCCGCAGGCAACCGCGGCCATTCAATCTACTCTTCTCGGACTAACTTTCGGAACTCGCAAATTCCAATCGAACGTTGCTGTGGTTGCATTCGCTGGTCAAGTGCAGGTACTTTTCGAACCCTGTTCCTCAATCAAAAAAAAGTTCAGACTGTGCGAAGCTTTGGCAGTTTCCGCTCGCAAGCAGACATCTGGTCGTTCTCTGTTCCTTACCTGGGCGGAAAGGCAGCGAGGATGGCTGAGTTTGTCCGAAATTGAATCCAAAACATGAAAAATTAATTGTTCAGAGCAATCAGCAGAGCTTCAACCATGTACACCGCAAATGAGAGAAGCTTTACTCGCGGAGTTATCGTGCTTATGAGCAAATCGTTCAAGTTTGCACTCATTTTATAAGTTTTGTAAATGAACTAGTGTTCAGCCAACTCGACTCCGCGAATATCCTCGAGGCTGCAGAAGCGTTCAAAGACGACGGAGGAATCTTTATCTCTATCGGTTTATCACTCTCACTAGTCCCGTGTGATATAGACTTGCAGACTACGGAAAGGGTCTGGGCATCAAAGGTCTGCAAAACATCGCGAGCAGCGGTTATTACATCGACGATGCATTGTCCAGGGACAGCCTGATTGCTGACATGCTGCATGCGTTCTGTGATGGTGAGATCGATATGTCTTTGCGGGTTTTTCGCATAATTCGACTGAAATAACTCTGAAATGATTCAGCTAACTGTTTCTGCCCTGAAGGACTACTCCCATACAACGTTCCCGACTACAGTGGGCGACAGCTTCCAAAGGGTCAGCAAATTTTTGGTAAGATGAGGAAAACCAGAGATTATCATCAGGTTGCTATCACGTAGCAGAGGTCTCTGCAGTATATACAGCAGCTGAGCAGAACTGTCTGCATCAGAAGGGCTTCGTTGCCACAATTCACGATGCGACAAAGAACTTCTTCATGATATCGAGTTCGTTTTTCGTCTGACCTTGTTGGAGTCATGTTTTATTTTTCCAGTCTTCCCTCCCAAGTCGCGATTCTGGATTGGTCTCAAACGAAATGGAGATGGCTTCGACTGGGCAGATAACGTTAGTTCTATCAGCTGCAGCTCGCTAGAACCCGAAGAAGACCTTGTCAGTCAACCGATCCTTTCACTGACTGGGCGCCTGGCAACCCGGTCGCCGGACTAGACTGTGTGTACAAGCAACAAGAAAAGGGATTCAATACGCACGGGTATGAAAGCTCTGTTACTCCAGTTATTCTTTGATTTACGTGAGAATACGAGTAAACTTTCCAGATACTCCGCTCCTTGCGCGGATCCGCTCAAGAACTCGATGGAATACGCATGTCAATTGCGTCCCTGCGATTCCGAGTATGATTGCTGGCAGTGATGCGAACGAACAGCATCTTTTGACGTCATTTCCGCCATATTTAGTCCCTAGTCCTTGTTGTAGCTGTATAATTCACTTTTTCTGAGAATCATTTTTATATTTATTTTTTTTAATTGAAGCGTCAATTATACTTATTTTGGTTCAGAGAAACATAATAAAAGTACTTTGCATACATTGCATTATCACCAGTGTTTGAAAATGAATGAGGCATAATCTCAGATTCATTGTTCTCTTGTCAGGCTAAGGAATGCGAGACAAATAATTTTAATTACGCCAAAATATAAAGTTGTCAGTTGTGCCGATTCCATAACAGAGCCCAGTAATTCCAATGATACTACAAATAGCTCACAATGCACATAATCATCGTCCAAAGTTTGTCTTTCCCATATCAGACTGTCATCTACTCATACCATTTCTATGTGATTATGCCTTCTGCGTGCAGCGATGTCTCCTTTTCAAAGCGGAACTTTTAATTGATCTCAATGGAAGAAGTAATTGTATATCTGGGACAGGAAATCACTTCAGGAGCGCGAAGATCTGAGGGAGAATTGCATAGAAGGGTCCGAAGCGCGAACTGGGCTTTACATAGATACTCGGAGTTCTTCCGTAAAAGAAGTTGTCCTATGTATCTCAAGAAGCGGCTGTTTGAGGGTGTGGTTCTCCCGGCTCTTCTTTACGGCTGCGCATCGTGATACCTTAGTAAACGAGAAAAACAAATACTATCCCTTGCTCAGCGAAAGCTGGAACACAAAATTATCGGGATCTCATTACTTGAAAGAGTAACTAACGAGCGAATCGCGTATCACAGAATTCAAAGACGTTGTTTGGAAAGCGCAATGACGGAAGTGGGTACGGGTTGAGCGGATCTCAAGGGTGTGAAACCGATGCATGCTAAAGGGCACACAATTGGACACTCCCCGCAAGAGAAGACAAGGACGCCCAGCCAAGAGATGGAGAGATGAAGCAGCCGGTCCTCAATTCATGCAAATCGAAAGACACGATCGAGCTCAATGGAGAACTCTCATGACAACCCAGCTTCGAAACACCCATTGAATCAGGTGATAAGTTGTTTAACTGTAAAATGTAACACATCAGACTTGATTTGACCTAAGAAACAGGGAGAAACAGTGATACATTCATAAGCGGATGCCACTTCTCATTGACTGACACGTCTTTTACATTGATCTGATTCTCTACTCAGTAGTCAAAAGTCGGAAGCAAGAACTATTGTGTAGGTGTCTCCGCTTTCAATGAACATTTGTTCCTTCCAGGTATGTCCACAACTGCGATTTCAGGTGAAACTACAACGAAAACTGCTGAAACGTTTGTCGGTTTCATGTTTCAGTTATCAAACGTGTAACTTTGAACCCCGTCAACGCAAAAGACGACGGCAAACGTGTCTGCGACGACTTCGGCAACCGCAAGCATCCGCATCGGTTTACCTTTGTTGTTTCTTGCATAGTATATTCCGCAACAATTCTAGGCTCAGCGGAAATCCTCGGTTCATTCATCTTCACTTGTTGGCTTTGAATGTATACCGAAAATATTTTGATAAAGTTAATTCTGTGAATTCCATCGCTTTCCAATGGAAAAAATTCATTGAGTTCTTTTTGTTATTGTGAAACTTTGAAAAGGTTTTTGATAGTATAAATACTCGACATAGGACTAGAACTTGCCATTTCTGTTTTCTTTACGTATGTGCTAATACTGTTTTGATGAACATGAAAAACACGCAGACTACTGAAAACATTGCCCGAGTTAGTCACCAAGTTGGAGCAGAGAGCAATAGAAGTCATAAAAGAGTGCTGTGCCTGTTCTGGTTTGGCTTGTGCTAGTCTATTGTAGACTCAGCTTGACGGAAGTGTCTACTGGAAAGGAATATAAAGGAAATTCAGATAGGGATACCGAATGACAGCGATGAAACTTCTTCTTCTTCTTCTTCCTCTTGTGACAGTTATTTCTGTAATTGGTTAGTAATTTCAATTAGACAATTTAGTGAAATGACAAGTTTAGAATTCAAAACAAAAACAAATTCAGCGGAAGACTGTCCCAATGGCTACGACACCTGGTTTGATGGCCGCTGCTTTCGCATTTACAATGCCGTTCATGATTACGATCATGCGGTAAATCTCTGCGAAAGTGAAGGCGCTTCGCTTCTTGGCATCAACTCGCACAAGGTGTTTTACTTCAAATTAGTTTGAAAAAATCCGCTTCTGCTCAGGATAATGACAAGATTTTCGATGCCGTTGGCCATCGAATTTCTAACTCCCAATTTTCTTTCTGGGTAGGACTCGAGTGCGATGAAGGGGAGCTTGTGTGGAATGATGAATCCGAGGCTCGCTACACCAACTTTGCGGGTACGGCCAAAATGACGTGTTATAGTCTAATACATTCCCAAATAAGGACGCGTCAAATGCACCGGCTCCTCAAACAATCGCCATTACTACATGGGGAGTGATCGGAAATGGCATGACTCAATTGATCGATATCAACCAACATTAACTGTGTGTGAAAAAGAAGGTTGGTTTTACTAATTCAAGCGAGAAAATAATGAGAATATGCTGCTCAATTTCAGAATCGATGTGCGGAGATTATGAATATATATTTGCAACAAGTGAAGAGAAGATAACCAGATGTTACAAGGTTCTCAACCAATCAGCAACATGGAATGAGGCTGATGCCTTCTGTAGAAGTGAAGGAGCCACGCTCAGTATCATTCACAGCCAAATAGTGCGTGCAGTTTGTTTGGATTAAGAGTACAATTATTACTGCAGCTGAACAACTTTATCCGAAGCACAGCGGCCGTAAACGGGCTAACTTCGGGTGTGCATATCGGACTAAAGGAGAAGTGAGCTCGTTGATGGTTCAGAATCAAACTTCAACGATCAGAAGGATTGATTGAATGAAGCGTAATCTGTGCATTTCAGTGGATCCGGCAACTATTCGTGGAGTGACGGTTCCGGACTTGACTACACTAACTTCCAATCCAGTTGGATTCATCTACCGAAAATCGAGTGAACCTATTTTTCAGGCTTCCTCAATGCCAACGCTGCAAACGGTGGATGTGTAGCTATGATTACCGATCAACTGTCTGGTGAGGTTTTGAAGAAACAAGAATTGAAAGGAATTTTCCTTTTTTGAAAAAAATACCGACTCTGAAACTTGTACAGGACAATGGATGCAAACTGATTGCAACGAGAAAAAGCTGCCGTACCTCTGCTCAAAACCACGTGAGAAAACTGAATATGGACATTAAATAGATATTTCTTATACTGTGGATACAACACATATCTACAATGCATCCGCACTAGAGCTATTGGGAATCGTGAAATTTATAATTAAATTTTGCAGTTCCCAAGGCGACTTCAAAGAATTCTGTGCAAGGATAAGCAGCTCAGATGAAGAATTATTATCGATTTTTTTATTGTTCAGATTTTGTAATTTGGGAATAAAATTGGGGCAAAAGTTCACATTGTCATGGCACGGCTGCCGACAGTAAAAATAATACTCGCGTCAATACGAAGTGTCAATACTCAATGACGGCTAGAAATGTGAAAAAAACGCCAGACATTTTATCGTCTGATGTTATTTGTGTCTCGCCTGTGCTCAAAATATAGATCATTCAACCAGAGTGAAAATATGCCCAAATGAATACGAAATTTGTTCCTTTTGAAATATGTTCGAACTTGAATTCGCGTTCCGTTTCACCGGCGGTTGTTTGAGAGATTATCAATACAAATTTTAGTTACTCATGCCGTTTTTGCCATTTCAACGTTTGTGAGCCACTATTCTGTCTCAATGGCTTCATCATGATTCCCTCTTTTTTGAAAAATTCAGCCTGTTCTGCAAAAAACTTCAGTCTCGATTGTTTGTAATAGTGCTATAGATGTCGATCCGTTTTGTCTTATTCACTGGAGTATGTTCAGTACAGTAGATATATTTTCGCTCGTATTTCGCTCGTACAGTTCATATATTCTCGCTCTTTCTCGTATCCAGAAGAAAATTGATCGATTATTTCCTCGAACATGCCGAGAATTGTGGGCCCTGAAAGCGAGCGAGAAGGAGCGACTTAGTGTGTCGCAACGGAAAATGGAGCGGAAGATCCTAGGAATATCACTGAGGGATCGCTGGACAAACGATCGCATGAGGCGCTGCACCGAGGGGGCATGACAAAACGGCAACCGACAAAACGGAAACGCGTCGCGCGAATCGAAATATCTCTCTTGTAGCTAGTGCTACAGCTTAGTTAGATAGCTCATTAGATTGTAAATTACTTGGGCTATCAAATGGTCGAGGTTAGATTTCATGAAAATGACGGGGAAGTGTACATGAATAAAATTAGAATGCACATTAGAAACATAAAATGCTGTGGATTCGATAGCTACTTATCCTAGGGGAGTGTTTTAACATTGTATCTAAAGTTGGAGGAAAGTTCTGAGCCGTTGCCGTTTTGTCGGTTGCCGTTTTGTCATGCCCCCTGCACCGAGCTACGGGACTGGGTCCAGGAGGCATTGAAACGGAAAGCGAACTGGGCTATCAAGATCAGGCAGATGGACCTGGAACAATGGAGCTGCGCCACTACTGTTTGGATCTCCTACTGCACCCGTCCAGCGGCCTAATGCGAGCTATTGGCGAACTCTGGTGGAATGCAACAAATGAAGAGTGGCATCCCATCCTCATCTGAGCGTTAACGCCTCACATGAATAAATTATTACAATTATTATATATTTATTTATCGCGTTGCGTGTAGAATTACATGAGAGGACGAATTAGTCTATTGAAAAAGATACAACAACGTGATATATGTAAGAATACGTTAGACTTTTATCCAAACTGTGGTTCATTTTCATGAAACGCAATGAAATTTTTGACGCACATGAGTCCATTTTATGGCGTTGTATCGAATAAGCTCACTGTTGAATAGGCACATTCCACTACGGAACACACACTAACGAATTTGATGTTTCAAATTTAAAAAAATCTGAACTTTCTATCAAACGTGAGAATATCATTCATTGCCGTCGCATGATTCATGATTTCCTACTTATTATGTTCAGTGAAATTTTAGTTGACTAAAGTTAATCGAGGCGCATCTCAAATATTCGATGCTGATACGATTTCCGATTGAACAGTGCTGTTTGCGCAGGTTTCCAAACAGATTTTCTATATACGATAGTGAATTTGACGGCATTGGTATATAAAAGACACTTTTTGAGAAAATGAAAAGTTTTGTTCATAACCTTGGCAAAGTTGAAAATATAGATCCGGCTCAAAACTGGTGTACAGGTAGTACCCCTCGAGTGTAGCTCACCTGCAGCTTTTGGAATCACCAGGGTCGCTCCCCGTGGAATGGCGGTGATGGCTACAAACTACCGTAACCCAATCGACTTTGCTCATTCGCAATCGTTTCAAACAAGCAAGGGCGCAAAAATGCACAAAATTCAGCTGATCATACATGCCAAGTTTCATCCCGATCGCATTGAAACTCGAAGAGAAAAAAGGATTTTTCGAAAAAAAAATTCAGATTTCTAATTACAGCTCCTCCGGGAGCTAGGGTAGAACACTTTTTTATTTCGCCAATCAGAAGCTAAGATACCCACCTTAATTCCATAAAAAAATGAGGGCAAATTTGTGTTACATTTTTAGAGAATTTAAATAAAAAGCGCGCACAACTTCAATTAAAATCAGTTCGTGATAGGCCAAACTATCGTGAACTGACTCAATTTCATCGATCAAACTTGAAGCGCACAAGCTGACTGAAATGACCCGTTGATTAGCACAATAACTCACAGTATAACATAAAAGATAAACTATCATTACGTTACCGAACGGCTGCCTATGATCAATTTTTTATACGGTAGTTTGGCCTATCATGAACTGATTTTAATTGAAGTTAAGCTCGGTTTTTATTTAAATTCTCCAAAAATGAAACACAAATTTGCCCTCATTTTTTTATGGAATCTAGGTGGGCATCTAAGCTTCTGATTGGCGAAATAAAAAAGTGTTCTACCCTAGCTCCCGGAGGAGCTGCAATTAAAAATCTGAATTTTTTTTTCGAAAAATCCTTTTTTCTCTTCGAGTTTCAATGCGATAGGGATGAAACTTGGCATGTATGTTCAGCTGGATTTTGTGCATTTTTTGCGCCCTTGCTTGTTTGAAACGATTGCGAATGAGCAAAGTCGATTGGGTTACGGTAGTTTGTAGCCATCACCGCCATTCCACGGGGAGCGACCCTGGTGATTCCAAAAGCTGCAGGTGAGCTACACTCGAGGGGTACTACCTGTACACCAGTTTTGAGCCGGATCTATTTTTTCAACTTTGCCAAGGATATGTTCACTTTCTCAAAAAGTGTCTTATAAATGTTCGAGCATATCCATTCAGCGCAGGCTTCCGAAATGAGACTTCTGTTCTTCTTTTTCGCTGTTCTGGCGCTTGCCCTCGCCATGCAATCGTCTACTACAACGACTACTGCAGTCCCCGGTCCTGCCGCAAGAGCCGGCATCCTTTTCATTGCTTCTTGCTGGGGTGAAAGATGTAGAACAAGAATCACTGTTATGAATCGTAATTAATATACCATTCCCCTCCAGCTACTTTGATCACTCAGGAAATCTTCGTAGCAATCGTAATATTTCAGCTTGTTGTGGAACATAAGCCGTTTCTCCGTCTGGTCATATTAGATACTGCCACGTAAATAGATTCGAGTTTGGGTTGAAAATGCAGTTTATCGAATATGAGCATGAGAGGGGAAGTGACCGCTTCAAGGCTGTCTAGGGCAAACACCCTGTCCACTGGTACTACAATTCGGCGCGTTGGAGACGGTAACACTCAAGTCGACGAATCCGACAATCCACAGGGTTGTTATATCGAGTGGGCAGTCGCGGTGCTTGAATGTTGTGTAGTACTTGCCGTTTACTGTCACCTGCAACCTCAATTATTGAAGAGTTTTTACAGCAGGTGTTAAATTCGGGATTGCTGTCAGTGAAACGTATCAGAAATACCGGGGACGTCTTTTAATGATCACCCAACAATGCGCCCCATAGTGCTTGATGCCAACTTGTAGGGTACGCTTACCACGAATCCACGGCGTTCATTGGTGATGGTCAAGTCGAAGGGTACTCCCTGCCTGAAGGGCATTCGTTCCAGTTGCTCCACGCCCCATTGTCCGTTTTTGACGTCGTTCAGAAGCACGTTCTGTGTGTGCAAATTGTTATGTTTTATGCCTTTCGAAAAAAATCAGCCCAAAAATAGGTAACGCACGCCCCAGTCGAAGCGAAGGTTGAAGTGCAGCGCATTCTGGTCGGCGATAGCAGTGTTACGGCGGATAAAGTTGACGCTCACTCTGAAGTTTTCGACGCTGAGAATTGATCCAGGCAGTGCATCAATAAGTTCTTGAATATCGACCAAGAATATCGGCAGAGAACGGTTGACTACCTATCAACGCCAGGTTCGGGAGTCGCCGAGATTGCGAGCATTTTGCAGTGGGAAAAGCCATTCGTGATTCCGCTCTCCGACGGAACTGGCTGGAATGCAATTGTTTACCGATATTAAACCAGATTTCTTGTGTTCCACTTTCACATATGTTCTTGTGTCCACTTTCACATAAGTATAACACCACGAAAGGTTCCTACCATGTATTTCGCTCCCAGATGGATGTAATGGAATGCCACGTCTGAATACCCATAGTTTGCCTTGCATGCAACGTGTGAAATCGAGGAAAGATGCATGCGATATGGGTATTCGGCCCAATCTCTTCCGTTGATGAATATCTAAGATGATCGAAGTGCTATTCGAAATGCTAAGACTCTTACCTGGAAGCGGTCTTGCAGCGTTCGAATGCGGATATCAAATTTCTTATTCTTCTGGATTGGCATAGGCTTGTGAATATCGGGGCTCCAGGAACCACTGCTTTTAAAATATGTCAGTAAGCGTACCTGAAATTTTACACATTTTTGTTTGAAAAAATGTGAAACGGTGAGAGATAGAAATGATCTTCTAAGCCTGTAATATAAGATAACGAACCACGCCCATATCAAAGCGGAAAGAGAGATGGAAAGGAAGGTCATGAGGATATTTCTCGGGAGCTACGGAATGGAAATTGATTGAGAAGCTGCAAAAATGGTTGTGAAAAGGAAGAAACTAGTTTGATCGTTTTTGTTGTTGTTCAGGTTACAAGTGGTATTATCATACTGATGGGACGAAGGAGTTGTTGCTCCTTTGAAGATGAATAATTGACCGACTTTTATTCGATCCACCTCCTGTTTGAAGGGCAAAGGCTGAATTGTTATTTATTTCTTAATAAACGCGTTAAATGGGTCATAAACGAGGCTTCAACAATGAATTAAAGGAAAAGGGGCCTACCAGGATGTAGTTCAGTTTCGGTTCGTCGTAATTTTCACTGACTTTTGAATTCTTGGTTATTATGGGAACCGTCTCGAATGCGTTTTCTGAGACTTATTGCATTCTAGAAGGCAAAAAGATAAAAGATTCGTACCGTAAACACACATGGCATGTTTCTTATTTCCTGTCGATTCACCATCCAACATGCAGTCGCTTTTCTGTATTTTAATTGCACTTAGCACAAAAACGCGACAGATAGTTTTTTAAAGGTAACATTGAACCGAGGATCACAATAAGATAGTTACATTGAGGAATGCGGCGCTCCATACAGAGGCAGGCGCATCGGCTGCCAATTTGGCGCCTGGTAGAACACGGGAACATTGCTTGGCTGCTTCAGACGTTTCGGACTGAATGTACGCGCTTCATCATTCTCTCAGGGCAAAAACACTCTTGAGATGCCCGTTTGAAACTCACTACCGAGTCAATGAAGAAGTAGCATTTCGAGTCAAGATAAACCGTGCGGTAAAGTAGAGAATCGCATTTCACCTTGAGCGCATTTGCTGAAACGATCACCCATCATGCATAAGTTTCATTATTTTTCAAGGAAGTTCTCAGTAATATAGCTACTCACACAAGGAGGTGCGCACGCACGTTGCTTGATACTCAAGAGAAGACGGAAGCAGAACCAACAGCCACAGTAATATCGGAAACATTCCGATTGTCAAATGAAATTTGCCGCACTTGGTTCTTATATCTACATTTTGCATGGAGCCGTAAAGTATGGATGGATCAGATCTCGAAATGGCCTTTGTGACAGTTTCGTGTAGAATCAATCTCTATGAAAGATTTGAAGGAATTGCTGAATTCGATTCTGATCTGGATTCCTACTTATTTCGGTTTCACATAACTTCCGTTTCTTTGCATTTAGTGTTTATGTGGTTGCTGCAAGGCCCCGTTGAGAGTCCAGAACCCATAAAACTTGGAAAGAATTTGGGATTAGTTACAGACGTTGAAAACAATTACGATGGGTCATCATTAGATGCCCAATCTCACTAATTATTAGCTTGAATATCTCATTCAAAGGCGAGAAATTGGTGCTTCTCGTTTGGCAACAAATCACACACA
>LS502620.1:49461-62684 GCA_900490845.1 Pristionchus japonicus | reverse complement strand
CTGATGTGATTCATAATTTCTCACAAATATTTAGTATACAACGCCTCTCTAAATCGGAACACACGTTAATGGTGCCACTGGCTAGTCTTAATTTCTACCTAGACAAATCAACTAGAGGGGTTGGTCTAGTCGAGAATCTGGGAAGACGAATCCGTTTCGAGGGAGACGAGTGATATAATCTAGTAAAAGGAAGGGATGGACGATCCATGTCAGATGTATGAGAATGCTGAATGAGAATAAGCGAATTGAGGAGGAGGGAGATCTATATAACGAGATTAGGCAGTGACCAGGGTTGGGGTTTCCACGAGGTCCCGTGAATTGATAAGAGGAGTCTTCACATCTTCGAAATCTTTCTGCTCAGTGTACCAATTGACTCCATCTGCAATGCAGTAGAAAGTGGTAAGTTACACAGAATCAAGAAAATTGTATTTAAAATTTTGGCAATACCAGTTTTTCACTTTTCACCTGTTTCTTCAGTATTCTCCTTGCCATTGTATCATAAACTCTTCTCCTTGTCGCAAAATCAATTTGAAGTCTGCCCTCCATCAACCATTTCTCAGTACCTGCCTAGAATAATTAGTTTTCATTTTCAAAAATCAGATTTGAATTAATCGTACTTCGCATTTCTCAATGTCCAGCTTATTCAGAACCGGAAATACGACGTGACAGGCATTGTTCATTTTCACATTCAAAAGCGATTCTCTGCATAATTTCCGACCAGCTTTGTCCAAGGGGAACGAGGATAATTGCTGAAGAAAAATGGCACATGATAGGTTGACTATGACAAACGAAGACTTTATCATGAAAATCTGATTCTTTCTCGTTACTCACCGCCTCTTTCAGAGCATGCAACATGAAATCATAGGGGGACCAATGAGAATGGAACATCCACACATCACGAGCCCAACCTCTTCCCTTCAAGAAAAAAATTAGATTGCTAACGAATAGTTATTTTTTCGCTAAGCACCTTTTCATAAATCTTCACTTTCTGCTCAGGAAACGTCAACCGTTCACCAATTACCTGCAAAATGCTTAAAATGGTAAAAAAAAGCAATTTAACGAATAACCATTCTTGTGCAAGCTTCGGTGGCAAAGAGGTCATCGAACCCGGCAGAACTATTCCACAACGAGTAGCACAAATCCGCCGTTCTACAAAAGAATCAGTCAATGGAGATATCCCGTAACAATGCGATACCTGCTTCTTGTTTCCGGATTGATTGTTTCCGGTACAAGATAGTTCATCATCAAGAAATGCAGAGCGCCGTTGTCAGTACCGTGAAAAGAGTTGGGAAGCTGCAAAGTTTCACAAATACTTTATAGAACGTCAAGAGTTCGTAGATGAACTCACTTTAAATTCATAGTTCGCCAACTGTTCGACCCAATCTCTCCCCCGTTCGTTGTTTCTCACTAGATATTGAGCTGCGTACTGAACATTACAATTCCAGATTAATTCATCTGATACGTAATTTCTCGTGGAAGAATACCTCCCAGTTGAAAAAGCGATCATAAAGGTAGATATCATAGCCTTCAACAATATATTCCTCAACGAGTCTGAAAATGTTTTCAATTCTCCAATGAACGATGCCGAATAGCAAACTTATTCGGATTGACTACTCCTACATCACCATCGATGAATAAAACCCAATCGTCGTGTTGGATCTCAAATGAAGTTTTCAGATTTAGTTGCTATTGTTCGAGCGAAAACTCTAATAAGTGATGTTTAGAAAAAAATGTTACCTCGTTGTGCATAAATTTGTTGATGTGGCAATGACGTTTGAAGAAGTTCTGAAACAACACATCTAGAAAATAGTTAACATCAAAACGAGTGCATACTGTCGTGGACTCCCCGAAGGGAGATCATTCGTTGTACATTATTGATCATTCTTATTCACCCCTTTTCCAATAAATTACATCGTTGTGGATTCCACACTCTTCAAACTTGTTGTCGAACTCGATTGACAGGTTGTATCCATGTAGAGCAGCATAGCAAAGTACACTGAAATATTTTATAATTCTGTTATACATAATTCTTGTTATTATTGGGAAACACTGCTGAATCCTAACAGCTCACCTGTTCAAAGCTGTCTCGTAAGCTGCCAACTTTGTATCCTCCGTAACAACAATCACAATCGTCACACCGACACTGAAGAAATCAGTATTTTCTTACGTAGGTTTCCAAGTTTAGCTCAAGAGAACTTATCTGTTTCAAGTGCATTCACCTCCGATTCACTCTAGCCACTGGATGAATGAAGTACGGCTGGCCGTGATTGGACTGCATATTCAATGGCAGAATACCAGCTTCGATTGCTGTAGCCGCATCAGTCAGTTCTTTCTGCAGTGACGTCCAAGTTCTGGCCTGAATGGAGTCTACCTTTGCATTGCGCAACGGAAAAGCGAAATCACCCCATTAAAAACGTAGAAGAGCAGCAGTGGAAATAGGAGAGTGGTTGCTGAGTAATCATTGCATGTGAATTGCATTTTCTGAAAGTATAGTTGAGAAAAAATAGTTATGAAATTATTCCCTATCGAGTATCGAACAATAGATGGGAAATATTCCTCAAGAAGTCCCCTTTCCTTATCCGATCCTACGCAGAAATAAAGCACTCCACACATTCGGCACAATTTGAGGGAAAGTGGAAGTGAGATCGGAGATTGCCAAGCGAATTCCCTCTTCTCTTCAGCTCATGAGACCACGAAAGAGATGCAAAGGTTGTGCGAGGAATACTTCAAGATTCGATCCTCGATAAGATCAAAATGAAACAAGCGTAGCTTTAGCATGATAGTACTTTCACTTTTCATTATTGTTCTTTGCTGCTGGCTTGTCCATAAAAGTTGAAGTCTATGTTCATTTTCAGAGTATTCGAAGTGTAAAGAATGGGAGTTATTTCATCACACAGATATGCCAAATTTCTGCAACTAGCAACCGGAACCATCATCTTCAGTTAGTTTTCCGTTCACCGGTGGAACGTAATTTCACATATTTTCAGTTTTTGTTCTTTCCAAGGTTTGGACTATCTCTGAATTTCCCATCTCATCTAAATGCTCAAGTTCATACAATATTTCCAATCAAACGCTACACCGCCTAATGAACACACTTCCTATCGAAAGGTTCGACATATTAACAATTGTTGTCAACGGAATCTTGCTTCAGTCTTGTTCTCCGAACTCCACGATTCGATAATCAAACAAAGTTCGGAATAGTTATACTTGTGATAGGCGCTCACTACGAGAAAGACGACCGGGATGAGATAAGAAGACTATGGACTTCACAGAACGAATCTAAAATGCAAAAGGTTTCAATTGATAATAGTTCAAAGTTGATAGCTGCAAAATGGTCCAAATGCCTTCTTCAGAAAGGAAAATCTCTGGTTATTTTTGTTGTTGGACGCTCAGTTGAGTTGGAGGGTGAATCTGAACAATATGGAGACTTACTCCAAATTGATATCGACGAAACTTATCGGAATATGGTATACAAAGTGAGTACAAAGTAGGCCATCGTTGCGTATTCCAAAATAACAGATCGGAGGTAGCTATAGATGGGTGAATGAGAACGTGAATGCAGAGTTTGTGGTAAAAGTGGACTCGGATACAGTTGTTCATATCGATCGACTGTATGAACAATTGAAAAGATACGAGATCAATCAAAGGTAAAATATGTAATTTTTTTAAATGAAGTTTTGTATTTCAGTAACGATTGGCTTGCATGCTATAACTTTCGAGACAACCGTCCGAATAGAGATCCGTGCTCACCGTGGTATGTGTTAAAAATCACTACAATTGTTTTCTGCGAATAATCTCGTAGCATTGTTTATGTTTCACTCGATATATTTGAGGTTCGTTTCTCAATGGGAATATGCTCATGAAATATTTCCTCCCTATTGTCGTGGAGGAGGATATTCGATGAAGAAATCTACAATGAGCAAGATTGTTGAAAGAATGGGAAAGTACAATGTGAGCAATTCGATTTTGATACGTAATTGTGCATCATACAAAATTGTAGGTAATAGAAGTTGAAGACATCTTTTTCACTGGTATTGCTACAACAGATATGAACGTAACGTTTCTTCAAGGGACCATTCCTTTCCAATACGTTAGTTACTTCAGACTTCTCAGTCGTAAAACTATTCCTTTCAGACAGACTATTCCAATTGCGACATTCATGGACCGTCCATTTCCCTTTTGAACACCCATCATCAATTTGGTCTTTCCAAATCAAAGAAGAACCTCACTGCAGCTTGGATGAGACTGAAAAACCCATTGTGCCACACTTTTCTCACTAGGCTTGTTGAGATCTGAAGATCATTGTGGTTTCCAATTTGTGAGATATGAGATATCAGATATTCCCTCTTTGTTATCGCACATTTTCAATGTCTTGTCTAATCGCCTACTTACATAAAAGCGAAAGTTGGTGAATGAATCAGTTCCGTTTTCTCATCAGATCCTATCGCTTGTGGGTGAAGATCCTATCTTTTGTCCCGATTGTATGCGCTACGCAATGCAAATGACGTTGCTTGAGAAAATGACGACGATGAGAAACACTATGAAATAAGAGTGGACACAAAATCAATACGTTAGAAAAGAATACACCTACAAAACTCAGATACGTTATTCCGCGTTACCCAGCCATTACTAGAATCACGAATATAAAAAGCACCAGTCCACTTCACAATCGGCTTCACAATCGACACAAATGAAGTGTCAGAGATAGAAATCTAAGTGTCTATTCACGCCAATTCAAGAAATGCCTTGCAAATACTTCGTAAGTGTGGAGACAACTCACGTTCTCAGGAAGACGCGTTATCATCCTCAATATACAATGCTGATATTTTCAGAAGGACTTGACTCATCATTAACTTGCTTAGAGGAACAAAATCCAATATTGAGATGACTTGGCAGTAAGTGGCACGCTGATATAGGCAACAATAATTTTTTTTCTTTAAATTTTTAATGCTTTATAGAGCTACTCTTCCTCGTTTTATCATCGTCTCTATCCTTCTGTTCTACATGGGATCGTTCATCTTCTGTACATTCTCCTGGGATTCTCATTCTCTTTGGAACAATTTTAGCTCAGAAATTGAATGACACTGTGACACATGATACAGGGATAGTTGAGTACAGTGTGAAAATATCGAGCTCTACTCAAAATTCTGAAAATGGTAGTTTTATGTAACTTTCTCAGGCTTAGATTTCACCCATTACCAACTTCAAGTATTACTAAACTACAGAAAACGATCTGAAGTGGCTCAAATTGACTGCGCTCGTCTAATTGCAAATGATACAATGTACATGAAGGTATGTATGTATTCAAGATTCTTGTATTGCACCAGTGAAATAAAACTCAGGAGATTGCTCGAAATCGTCCTACGCTGGTAGAGAACATTGACTTGGATATGTCATGTGAGGCTATTTTGGTGAGATCTTTGTTGAAACTGTTGAACATTCAAGTCCTGTGGGTTTCAGAGTCGATTTCTTCCAGCCTTCAATGCTGATGAAGGATTTCCCGTTTTGCATGCTAGAATTGTCTACACGCTAATAATTGTATTTATGCACCCATGCAAGATGCACAGGATTACGAATTTCTCGAGCATCAGCTTGCTACGAACTATGCAAAGGAAAATGTTTATTGCTTCTCCATTGACAGAAAGGTATAGTCCCTTAAAAGATGATTAAAGCGTCAGTAAGTCACATACTTGCAGGCCCCTCATTCGTTCCATGAGCGCTTCTCCATGCTGTCAAAATGCCTTCCAAATGTCGTCATTTCGAGGTTCGAGTTTGAACAATCAGTTAATCTCAATTGAAGCTACTATTCAGTGTTGAGCATGATGTGGACGGATTTGGGCACAACCAAAATAAGGTTTCACTCAGCAGATTACGTTTAACTCGACAAGTCATTTTCCAGGCACATCTCGACTGTTTGAGAGCTGTACGCGGCAGAATGTGGGAATACGCATTGCTTCTCCAGGCAAGTACAACGTTTTGCCTAATTATTGACTTATTGCATAATGAAATCAAATCTTTTGCAGAATCATGACGCCATTATCAAGACTCATGAGGAAATATCACAAATACTGAAAGTCTACAGCGGTTCGTTTCGACCATTTTTCCCATCATCAGCACAACGTTGGTTATATTAGTAGTAAACCGAATTGAGCTTGTTCAGGAGCAAATGACATTATGGTCGGAAGGTGCCCTGAATATCTATGCAACGACTCCAGAGAAAAGAATCTTGGAAAACTAGAGCTTTGTCCGAAGAGCCTCAAAGGAGTCGAGTGTCAGTTTGATTGCTTTCAACCAAAGCAGTGCTTGAAATGGGAAATTCAAACTTATTCATTTAGTGGAAAATTGCAAGGCGAGCTCGATTCAGTGGGGAAAGGGATGGATGCAAGTCAGTACATTTTCTGAATACATTATAATTTATATAATTTTACATGCCACAAATGCTCCTTTTAAGGGTATGACTACAATTCACTCTTTTTTACTCCAACTCATCAGGTAATTCTTTCGCGAGCGGCAGTTGATTACATCTTCGATGAGATAAACGTCCTTCCCCTCTTGAAACAACTCAATACTATCGTGAGTGGGGTCAGGTATCAGAGAGGGTCGAATATCCACTATCGTTCTTATCTCAACTACTTAACTTGTAAATTACACTGTTTTACAGAAATACTAGACCAACCAGACTTTCTAAATCGCAGGACTCACGTGGCGCCGATGAGATTTTCTTTTCCTCCCTCCAAAACACGCCAGAGATCCGCTTACCAGGTGGATTTCTTCCTAAATGCAGGAATAACCGATCACAATACATCTTCAGGTAAAACCATTTCCTCAATTGTCACATATCCGACGGAAACGCAAATTTCAGAACATCAATTTCTCGGCCAAACTATTATGAGCTGGCTGAACTGCTGTAAGTTCGAGTGGGGATAAATCCGTAAAAATGGGTCTAGCGGATCACATTCCGAAATTACAATCCGCAAATATTTGGGTATTCAACCGCGTAATTGCGGATTGAATTCGAAAGGACTCCGGATTGTATTCCGGAAGAGCCATGTTTACGGATTTTTGTGTGTATAACATGTGGAAAGACCACAATAGTTCGCAGTATTCCACCGTGGATCGGCTACAATAACGGCTGTAGATCTGGCAATATGCGCCATTTGATTTGCATATTTGGAATTGAGGATCTCCCTTATCTTGCTGACTCCAAATACATTATGGCAAACAAGGTAATTTAAAATGGTACTCATCAATTTGGTGCATACGATATACAATACAATGAAAGCATTCAGATGATGCCGAATTTCGATCATGTGGTTACTTCTTGTATCTCGGAAATGTTGTTCAACCGAACGAAAGAAGATTCAAAGATTGATCGAACTTTTTACGAAAAGATCAACATGGTTTGTTACTCTTACGAAAATATGAATTTCATTACATTCAATAACCATTTTTATTTAAAATTTCATGTCCGATTCCATCGTGAGCGCAACAACTCCGACTTCAACATTGATACTTTCCGTTGCGAATTGTGAACCGATTGAACGCGTAATATTTGTTTCGATATCCGAACTTGTTATCTATTATGTTGGCAAGAGTGAATAAAATCACAGAGAAACTAAACGTCAACGTTCCTATGATGATCACTTTTACTGCACTTTTTGATGATTGATAATGGAATTATTCGCCAACACGCTTCCAAACTCCATTCAAATTTGAAATACTGATCTTTACTTCACTTTCACACATATACATTTCCTCGAAAATTGGATGAAATTTCTCGTTGAGATCATCCGTTTCCGTTTCGCTTTAGTCAGAGCGATTAATAACTCTCCAAGTTGGCAGTGCGAGCTGTGGCCTAGGGTGGCGAAAACGAGTCTCGGGTACCCGCACTTTCGATGTCTCTCATTCGGGTACCCGAGAGAGGATCGTTTACAGCCTCGCTCTCTGCGGGTGAGTCGGATTTACAACCCGCTGACTCGGCTGAAGTGCGGGTCAGGATCTTCTAAACTCGGTTTTCTCAGCACCCAGTGGACCAAATGTTGATTTTCTTAGACCAGTGATCTTGTCATGTTCAGAGCAATCTATAGAATGGTCATTTGAACCATGATAGAACAATTCTGCAATTGGCTCTGAGAAGCTCTTGACCCGCACTCGACCCGCACGAAACGACTCACCCGCACTCTCTCGGTTTACAACCTCACTCTCTGCGGGTGAGCCGTTGACCCGAATCTGACCCGCATGGGTTGACCCGAAAAGCGACCCGAAGAGTCGTTTTCGCCACCCTACTGTGGACATTCCTCAACTTTTCATGCAGATTCGAAGAGGACTAAGTGGATAGTAACTAACAAATCTAGTCTCGAGAGATGTGCCGATTGTCTATCTTAAGATGAAACTTTCTCCACTTTCAGATATCTAATCTAGGGATCGCATCAAAATTCAATCGGAAAAGTGCAAAGCTTGACGCGACGATTTTACCGCGACTTTAAGGGTGCGAATCTTTTTCTTTCTTTTTTTCGCATTTGTTGGTGTTATCATTAAAATTTCAGCAGTAATCATCATCATTCAATCATTTGAAGAAAAGTGGAAAATGAGAACCCGAATAACATCTTTTCTCATTGTGATTGTTTTCTTTGCTTACTTCGTTTATCTAATACTATGGGACGATCATGTGAGCTTTTCTATTTCGAATAGTTATTTCTCATGCAATTCACAGGGTTATTGCAACAATTCCTCTACAAATCTAACCGCAAACACTCAATTGGTTGGCGTATCTCCCGACAATATCATTCATCTCACAACAATCCATATGCGACCAGACTACGCTGGTCGATTGGAGGTTCTGATCAAGTCGATTCTTGTGTTTCATGGCGGTGTCATTCATTTTCACGTGATGTCCGACGCAAGGCAAGTTGGACTTGTTTCAAGACGGTGATATTCATTCCCCTTTCACAGGTCTCTGGAAACAATTTCTACGATGTTTCAGACTTGGCGAATCAAACGATGTGAGTTCCCTATAGATCTTTTAATTTTCAAGAATAACTCAGTGCGCTGGTCGCTTTACGTATTAGATAAGGCTCATGACCAAATCGACTTCATACCAACTTCGCACCATGCTGGAAATATGGGATTTATCAAACTGTTTGTTCACGATATCTTACCACTGTATGTGGAAAAGGTGAGCATCATATCGTTTCAAAATCACAGGTCTTAAACAGGTCATTTACCTGTATTCTGATATGTTAGTTCTTGACGATATATCTTCATTACACAAATTTTTCATCGAAATGAAGAAACAAGGTTCGAGTAATTCAACTTCAAATTAATGAAATGAATAATTCTGATTATTCAGGAGCATACTTCGGTGCTTCCATTGACATGTATAGTCGCTGGGGAAGTCGCTACCTGTTGCCGTATACTGTGAGTCATACGTTAGATTAAAAAAAAAGATTTATTGCAGAATGGTGGAATCAATGCTGGCTTACTTTTGATGGACTTGAAAATAATGAGAGAATGTTAGTTGTACACGAGATATCGCGTAACCATAAGTTACACAGCAAATTGGAATGAATTTTGGACTTCGGAAACATTTCGTCTGATGCGGAAATTCGGCCCTCCAACTGGCAGCGAACAGGTAAATGCAGTTCATAATTATTATACTGTCCTTACTTTCGCCCCCGTAACTATTACCGGTGAGGGGCATGGTTGTGTGTGTGTTTCTGTGAATTTCAATCTGAGTTTCACAAAATCTAGTATCTTAAAATCGCTGTATGAGTGCTCAAATGCTTATTCCAGGATACTTTCACCGCACTTGAACATTTTCATCCCAGTTGGGGATATCGACTGCCCTGTGAATATAATTATCAAGTTGGAACGGTTTGCTGCAGTAAAAATCTAGGACTTACAGCAAATTGCAGAATTCAAACGAAGACTATTGCCCTCCCTACTTCCGAAATCATAATGCCAAGGTTTCTTGTTTTCTATGAAATTGACATACCACGATACAAATTTCAAATAGGAATTTGATTTGCTCTTCATTGCCCATTCAGATTGTTCATTGGACGGAACACTCCAAATGGGCGCTGAACAAAAAGAGATCGAAGAATTTCACTCGTATCTATCAATGCATCCAGTCGATTGATTGACAAGTAATCAATGGAGAGGAGATCTATAGCAGCATGTCTCCTGCAAGAACACTATTGAACATGAAAGAACGAGCGACAAATGTGAGTGACTCCAATTCACGATGTCCCACGAAAATAACTGCAGAGTTCGGACGCAATCTCTTTATCAATTTCAACGCCCTTCAATGAGTCAATTGCTCTCATCGATCGAGGTACCAATGCTAAAATATGTCAAAAAAAAAAGTGTTGTGCAGTTCGAGAATGGCCTGGTGCTGTGGATGTGTTTGTGATTGGAACAGATGCTGAAAGAATGATCGTGAGGTCGATTACAAGCTCTTTCTTATTTGAGAAACGATGATTGCAGGGACTTTCTGAGTAAGCGCAAGGACCAGCTCGGATCAAGGATATCTGAACACTTTGTGCATCAACGTTCGAATATCGTGAGGCTAATGATCAGGAATTTTCGAACTTGAGAGTATTCCAGAGCGCTGACGATCTCACTCGTTACATTCGGAAACTTAGCGCGGATATAGCACAATCTGACCGAATCTTACTCTCCTTCGACTCAAATGCAATCGATGTATCTCCTGGTAAGATCATGTTCTCAATATATATCCGTCTTCTCTTTGTCTTAGAAACATATGACGCTCTCTTCTCAACTCACAAAATCGGAGTAACTTCAATTCAATCGAAGGTCAGTTTTCCGATTAAATCGCCGCATTCATATGAGAATCCTTTCTGACAGTGAAATATGCAGAAAAATGATTAAATTGCAGAGCAATCGACAAATAGGTATTTTAACCACGAAGCGAGTGGCTCAACGATTGGTAGCTGAGCGGCAGTCGTTTGACGTGACTGCAAAGCTACTACAGTGAGTGCCAAGTGTGCAAATGCTCCTACGAAAACAAATTCAGACTGGGCATTACAAACTTCACAACTCCCGATTCAAGCTTTGCAAAATCACGATTATCCTGGGAGCTTGACGAATATCCATCACCTGAGTTCTACAGATTGGAACTCATCAAGCGAAGGCCATTCATCAATATTAATGTGTGAACTAATGTTCAACAAGATAGTTTGAAATGTTATGTGATTGTTGTCCATCATTATTTCATGACTGCAACTTTATAAATAATAGATTGATTTAGGGAAACCGGAATTGATGCACTGATCATTGTGCATCGCTCTTTTTATTCCTAGTTGAATTTCTTTAATTGCAATTCACGGTATGCCATGAACAAGACACATTGCGCTACATGTGATGTCACACTCAACTACAAAATTGGCACGTACGCTGGCACGTCTTGAAACTCTTTATGGGCATAGTGTTCATTCAACACCAATCGAACGATGAAAGCAGTTATGCTTGCACAACCTTGCCGGCGAATCCTCTCACATGCGCGCCACTTGTCGCATTCCAGCGCATAATCATTTTGTGAGACCAACCAACTAGTGTGAAGGACCTCGGACGGTAGCCAGTCAATCTAAATGATAAATATTCGAGTTTATGATATTCGAACAAGATCAATTTCTCACCGCTGGATGACTTGCTGGTACTGTCCACCATCGTAGATCGTCAGAAGGTCACAGCAAGAATTTGCTTCGAAGAAATCGATTTCCACCGAGACCTGCAATGCTATCATAATCTGGAAAGGGTGCACGATATATGGCACGTACGGTCTGTCCAGTCGGGTTCACCAGGTTATATTCGCACTCCGTGACTCCTGGTGACAGTGGATATCGGGGAGAATAGAACTGTGAAGTTGGGGATTGTTGGAGAACAACAACTCGATCGATACTGACCACTTCTCCGACTTTGTACTCTGTCTTTGGACACCCCGCCGGCTGTGGATTCGTAGGGAAGAAGGCTGCAAAATTATTGACTAGAAGAATATGAAGAATAGCCTATCCTCACCGGGTTTAACGCATGCAAAGGGTTGGAGATCGTTTGTACAGTCCGCATTCATCCATTGACCTGGACACAGATTGACCGTTATACCTCCGAACATGAATTTATTCAGCATATGACTGGGTCGTTTGTACGAAAATTTAATTTTCGTGGAAATAAACATGAAAGCAACACACATAAACATGATCAAAAAGGCTCAAACCAGATTGCTTTCCAATCCTCATGACCATACAATCGCCGTACGTGCGATTCGGAAAACCTTAATTGGATGAAGACTATTAGATGTATTTTCATGAATAGCTGAATAATGGAGCATACCGGGCGCAAAGTTGCTGTAGTCATCGGGCATGAGCCAGTCCATTCCCCCGAGCCAGAATGAGCCCGACCACGAATACCATTCATGGGAACTGTTACAGTTAGACAAATATTAATTGGAAAAGGAAAAATACTCAGGTGATTCTGTGGCTAAAGACATTCGCAGCCCAATGTGAACTCCATCGAGAAGTTTCTTTGATATTGCTGTTCGCTTGATGAAGTTATTGACCTGAAACATACCACCTTCACTGTTTGCCTCGTTAAAGGCCTATCCAAATCATTGTTAAGTGTCTGGTGCGGCCTCAAACAGTACATTCTAATCAACTGACCGTGCTGTTCTTGATGACAGCAAGAAGCGCTCCCTCTAGCGTGCAAATGTTCTCAGCGATTTCCCACGGAACTCGGGTTTCATGCACTTTCACGCAAGTGCACCCGGACTCATCCGTTTGCAGTTGTTCATAGTCGTCGCACGGTGTGGCTGCAACATATGGGACTGTTGATTGGATAGGAACAAACTTACCACTCCTCTGCTTTGCCTCGCAAACGACTCGATGATCCTCACTCCCGGCCTCGTACCAAATTCGATCGCGATCAGCGTAGTATCGATTTCCGACAGTGGCGGGAGTGCATTTGTAGTTGTCTGAACATGATACTAACTAGAGGATGAATGAGCAGAACCTGTTCGGACTCTTACAGTACCGTCCAATGGTTCGGGTAGAGCAACGCAGAGGGTAACAATCTCCTTTATCGCAAGTGCTCATTGGAAGAAAGGAACACCTTATATACTAGTCAAACGGAGGACTAAATGGCGATTGGGAAGAACGTTGAGGATACTTTAGCGGAGGAAGGAAGAAGGGGGATGAGGGTACTTATCGTGC
>LS502620.1:30020-46094 GCA_900490845.1 Pristionchus japonicus | reverse complement strand
GGTAACAATCTCCTTTATCGCAAGTGCTCATTGGAAGAAAGGAACACCTTATATACTAGTCAAACGGAGGACTAAATGGCGATTGGGAAGAACGTTGAGGATACTTTAGCGGAGGAAGGAAGAAGGGGGATGAGGGTACTTATCGTGCGGAAGAAGGGAAAACGGAAGGTTACAAGATATCGATCGACACATCGGCACAGAACCTTAAGCAGACCCGCGAAGTTGGAGTAATTCGCGATGGATCCATCCGCCCACACGAACTTGTGCCCGTCGCAGACGAGACCCAGCCAGAAGGAAAACGGCGCATCGGAATCGTCGACGAGATTCCAGTTGAACACGGCAACGATGTGCTCGTTTTCCTGATTGTAGCTCGTTATGATATTCAATTGCTCAGAACACGAGAATCGGTGTTTCAGAACCTCACCTCCGCAGATGCAATCGTTGGTAGACGTGTCCCGTCTCGGGCGCATCGATCAACGGCCTTCTGGTAGGAGGCTGGAGCGAGATGTCCCTCGTTAAAGCATCGCCCGTCCGTCCAAGTTGTGTACCCAGCGGGACAGCCGAGGGCTGAAATTTATACACAGCACTGCATGAAACAACGCAATAATTCCTCACCGACAACCGGAATCAACGCTAGAAGAAGCAGCACCATCTTAGCCCGGTAATTGCTATCACTCTGGGCCATCATTTTATCGGCCGTCTTATCGCCTTCGCATTATCATTAAGCCTGAAGCGTACCATTGAAACAGTTGCCCAGATTGGATGTGGACCTGGCTCGTTCCTGATTGTGCCAGTTTTGGACGTTCTTATCGTCCGGTCAGGATAGGTGATGGAATTTAGCAGGGAGAGTTTGGATTCTCGAACATTCTCAGGGAACACAGGGCATGCAGTCGGCATGCAGGACAAAAGTCTGCACAAAATTCACAAAACGACCGATGAAGCCATCTGCTTGAATGAAGTGTAGCATTGAGTCAGTCAGTCTTTGATTGTCTCGTTCCAAATGTTCGCTGGACTGAATGGGCACATTGCCCACAAAAGAAGCGCAATGAGGTGAATCAGTGTCAGTAGCTGAATACACAGCATTATACGCTGAGGCAGATGAAGCTACAGTGAGATTCTTTATATTTAGAGAGTATTAGACTGAGCCAAACGTGGCTCTTCTCTCGGTGATGACTTCCCTCATCTGCCTATTTGTCGCTGTAATCGGCGTTGTTTCATGTCAGCGTAAGATATCTGACCGCTAAAGTAGTTATCAAATATCGAATTTGAGCATGCATCGATCTGGCACCGGATTGTGCTCACTATTTCCATCTGTGCACTGAAACGAGATATGATTCGATGATGAACCATTATTGCGCGAAAACTTGCAAAAGATGCACTTCTGCGTCTCAAGGTCGGAACGATTTCTTTGAGTTTTGTTTCTATGAATTTTATTGCTTTTGTTCGTATTTGTCTTCTCATTGAGAACACCCCGTACATTGAATGAGACTCTTCTTTTTGCAGCTTGCATCGATGTCGCAATTCCCATCAATGGCCATTCGGTGTGCATGCAATCAGTTCATCTGTGCGATCATCCCTCCTACAACTCGTTCATGGCAACCCAATGCCAGCGCACTTGTGGAAAATGCACGAGTGAATAGGTTGGGGGTCAGATTATCATTTTTACGATGACTTTCGGCTACGATAAACTGTGTTGATTATCGCATGCGTAACCAATTCTTTTTCTAATTTCGAGTGATTGTATTTGATGAAGAACACTCAAATCTAAGCGTTGTCAACGAATTCTCACTTTCGAATTCTAGTCACTGCTTTGCATTACGTGCATAGATCGCGGATGTTTTGAGTAAAAATGAATCTGACTGACGATTATTCTCGTCCGAACTACATAGATATTATTGTGAACAAGACCTTAACGCAAGAATGGAAATGTCACGAACACTGACAAACAATTACGCATCTTAGACATACGCAGATCAAAGCCGGCTCTATCACAGTGACTTGCGTTGAAAGTAATCGTACATCCCTTCTTTTATCTGCAATACGAATTCGGATACTAAATTGCTTAGTACTTATTCAATTGCTAGTCACAATGATCCCACTACTGCTTCATCAGGTAGAATCCTTCTTCAACGATTTTCGATAACCTTATTTTATTATACATATAGTCTTACACATACGGTGCTTTCTCAATTTCTCTCCTCACAAACGCGACTTTCATCTGGATTTCTACGACTACATTAACAGATCAAATCGGTATGTCTCGTATCGATAATTTGATGTATCATTGGCTCAGGACGTTATCGGTATCTCATGATTGGCTTTTCCATAATGGATTTCATGGTCGCTCTTGTGCATTTGGTCCTCATGCCGGTTCAGCTCTTTCAATTGAGCTATGTATCTCGATTTTACAGGGAGTGCAACTCACTCCAGACGGTTACATCTTCTTTGGATATCACATGGTGAACCAGCCACCTTTCATGGGCGTTATTGCTTGTAATAACTTTCTACCAAAACTCGAAGAATGCATACATTCTCAGGCACTTGCTTCCTCATCTTCTTGCATCAAACGTTCATCATCCTCGCATTGCAATACATCTATCGCTATGCCGTTGTCTGCGAGTTCGTTTCTATCGAATTTATCAATTTATCAAATGCTCATCTTACGTGTGCTCATCTTATGTGTCTTTCGAAGCCAAAAAATCATTTCAGACCAAGATGGCGTAAAGTATTTCTGGGTAATGAGACTATTTGGTGGGGTTTCATTGCTATGAGTGTGCAGATGCTCTACAATTTTGCCTACTATGAATTTGTGCAGGTTTCAAACTTAGTGTTTTAACATTCAAATAGTTATTACAGATCGGATGCTTACCTACGGAGGACAAATCATTTCACTTTCATGATATATTCATCAATAATACTGGAATCGACAACGCTCAGTTCGATTTCGGCTATCTCGGTATCGTATTCAGAGTAAGCTATTTTGTATTCACGGTATTTTACCTTCTCCATAAAGTTCAGAATGAGCGAAAAGATTTACTCCCCATAACCGAGAACCGATTTCTTGTGCAGTGGCCTTCAATCATGCAGTCATCGACACAATAACCATGCGAATCTTTGAGAAACCATCAAACTCGACTGAATATGAATGGCAAGGCGACGCGGTATTCACAATGGTCGGCGCTCTGACTCTCTTCTTCCTTACTGTACTCGTGATTGTTGCCTGCAGTGCTCTCATTCTGCGACAGCTCAGAATTGTGCAGTAAGTTTGTTATTCTGATGTTCTGACGGACATCAGAATGTAGTTAAAAAGGGAATTTTGCGTTCAGCAATCGTAATTCAGGTCAGGAATAACCAATTCGGCCCAGATGCGGGCTACACAACACCAGCTGCTGAAGGCGCTGATAATACAGGTATCTTTTCCTATCATTACCCGGCCTTTCCAGAACCTCAGTGACGCACTGTTTTGCGTACATCATTGCGCGATCATACGATATTTCTAGACCGCGATTCCCATCCTTTTCTCCTATACTCCACTCGGAATGATCTTTCTCACAACATTCCTTGGCTTCAATCTAAATGGAATCTACGGCGATCTCATGATTATGTCGACTGCGGTTTTCCCTGCACTCGATTCTGTTGTGATGCTCTTCTTTGTGAGGAGGTCGGATTTTCCTTTTTCGGAGAATTTCAGATCGTGTTACGCACATTTCAGTTATCGAACCCGAGTGATTACCATTTGGAAGAACTTGACTCGGCAGAATACAATTGCTGTTGAAGACATTACACAGTTCACTCCAAGCTCCGCTCCTTCGGAAGCAACGACAATAAAGGAGGCATAATGAGATTGTGCTTCCTCCAATTCATACCCGCCTTTTGGTGCTTATGGAGTTGATCGGGAGAACAATATCTACACCCATCCTTCCCACCCTGCTTACAGCAATACGAATTATAGTGAAACACAACCGTGCTTTCGGGAAACTCCACAAGTGTCTCATTCTCCTTCTTTTCTTATCATTCTCCTTTTTTTGAAAATTGTGCTCGTTGATAAATTCCGTATCATGATGCCATTTTTGTAGAAAACTCTTGATCCGGATGTGTCTGTTACGGATCCAACTGCGCTTAAAATGTATCAGACTCTCAAATACATGACGCGGAGAGATAAGACGAGAGTGCCGTCAGTGAATTATCTTTGTATTCTACGCGCTCTCTTGTTTCTATAACCTTGGAAGAGCGTGCGGAAACAATAGAATCACACTTGCTCTCAAATCGAAAGATAAGACGAAGAATGACTGATTCCAGCCTAATGCACGCAAATTGATAACATTCTTCGTTCTTGTGCATGTCTTTTCCTTTCCATTATTCGGTCGTTGTTCTACCTACTGCATAACGTTTTGACTATAATTTAACAACAATCTACTCTATTTCCTCCTTTGTTTTAGAATCATGACGCATCTGCTTTTTCTATTGCTGCTAATGGCGATGATTTCTCCGACCAGTGAGTAAACATCAAATTTCGCTTCGAATACCATTCGATTCCAGAAGCTGTTGTTGAGTTCTCTAATTCTACGCTGATTGGTGCCTACGATGCAGTTCATTATGATGTGCGAGCTCATTAAATGCTGAAATATCATTAAAATGTGCAGATTCAATTGCAAAAGTGCTCTTCCGGTTGTCACATTTATGCGGCTGGATGGGGAGGCATTTCCGACGTGAATTCATCAGTTGTGTTCAATTAATCAGGGTGAATTCGAGGTATATCCAAACAACACGGACAAGTACATGGAGAATGTCTTCATTCATGACAACATTCGAAATCGCGACATAATTACGTTGGTATCGAAACGATTTTTAATGCATCAATCACTTTCGCAGTGTTTCCAAGCTCGCGGAACAGGTTGATAGCTCCAGAAGGAAACTGCCGCTTACATTTCAAGTTTGATTTCGAAATTTCTCCGAGTTAAAAAATTCCTCGGAAGTTCCAACAACATGCTCAGTTTTGCAGGGACCAGCGAGTATCAAAATCGTTGATAAGAACGGTCCCCACGATTACACCAATGGTTTCGTAATCTACGTCGTCGATATGGGCACCGGTATGCTCTCTGATAAAGCTTTTGTTGAAAGTGAACTTGCTGCGAAACCCAAATTATCTCATCTCTTTTAGCAACAAGTGTCGATGATTACGAAGTGTACGACGTGGCGGACATAGCAGGCGTTGTGCTGAAGCCGACAACGCAAATCGTCTCTGTCCTCAGTGCTCAGCCGTATACTCTGACGGCACCTCCAAGTGAAGAGGTGGGAGAAAAGGGTCGGCCTATGGTCGACCGAGTACTTTTCACTCAGAATTTAATTACAGTCCTTCCAAGTCACCGTGCGATTGGCGGGATTCGACAATGCTCTTGAGGACAACAAAGACGAATGCGAGCCCGCCTTTGAGACGAGGCATGGTATCGTTAGCAGGAGTTGGTAGTGACTAGATCACGTGGGAACTAGGTCAGAAAACTAGATTAGGTTTATACGGACTGAACTGGCCTTTGAATGTAGTCACTGGTCTAGTGTACGGGGATACTTTTACCCTTACCTTTATTACGCCTTTTCAGAGATTATTCGGGCTTTCCTGGATTCTCCGTCCAGCCAAACACTCCCATCCTCTCACTGGCTGTGAGTGAGAGCAACATGCTCATTCTGCAATCTTCGGCGAGTTTTGGTGAGCGAGAACGAAGCACTAAGTTATAGGATGTGTTGCAGAAAAGAACCGCAAAGTGACCGATGACGGATTCATCACTTCTGCTGGATGGAATGGTTGTCTGAATCGCAACAGTGGAGGAATCCAAACTTTTCGCTCGCCTTTCTACATTCCTTCGGATTGGTACACTCTCCTCCCTTCAGCGAAGTTAGTCGATTCTCATTTCGATAAGTTGCAAAAAACGTGAGCTCAGCACTGATATGGACATCCACATCTCGGTCACTCCAAACTTCGATAGCTCTCACGAACTATCGATTCAGGAGTTGAATAACAAGCCAATTGTGTATGTTCAACGTTATTATTGTCCTTTAAGAGACTTATGTTTCAGAATTCATGGCACCAAACAGGTGCTCTTCGATGTCCGACTTTCTGAAGTACGAAGTTTCCTTCTGAAGTTTTCTTTTTCACAAATATTTTACAACAAGAAAACTTATTTTTGTAGAGAATTGATATTTGGTTTGAAGACATGGAGAACACTCAAGGATTCTTGCTTCGATACACGAGAGATATTCCAGTCCTCACTACCACAATTTCGCGTGAGAATTATGCAATTTAGCGCAGTAATATTGGAACGAAAATTAACAAAAATGAAATTTCAGCTGCACCATCCACTTTCATATCAAAAGGTGAGCAAAAAACGTTCCCATATCATTGGTCAAGAAGGTCTTTAAACAATGTATCAAAATCCAGATAATTATTGTGATTGCGCGATTGTTGATGGTTTTTTCTACAACTGGAATCCAAAGGAGATATGGGTCGATGTGGTTTTCGTGCTTGATACTTCGATGGGACAATCCTTAGAAGAGGTAAATGCTGGCTTGAACAGATTTGATTACACTTTGTCACTCCTGCTCATCTCCGGACAGTAACTAGTACTCTGTTACCCGCCATCCTTTTCCGACAACTAACCCTGCGAGAAAACACTTCATGCATTAAAAAAACTTTAAAAAGTTCATTTTTCTCCAATTGTCCGGAGATGTGCAGGAGCGCCAACTCATTCCATTAAGGCAAAAGCGATGGTGCTCTCAACCGTTCCTCTGCTGAGTACCGATATCAATGCTGAGTTTTACTCGCGAGTCGGAGTGATTGCTGCTTCGGAAACCTTCGATGCAAGTGTTCTTTTCATTTTTTTCTCGAAATTTTAATTACAGATAATCTACAACCTCGACATGAACTCAACTGACGATCTCGATTCCGTGAAGCAACATAACATCGACCACATAGACATTGAAGGGTTCGTCAAACATGACCACCCCCATGCAATCTAACCTTTTCAGTGCTTTCCTAGCAGCATCACAAATGCTTCAAAAAGGAGTTGTTCAGCCTCAATACCGACAAAATGCGAGGCAGATTATCTACTTTCTCACCAATTCGCCTCAGTCAGTGATCATTTGTTTACGATGTTTCGAAAATTCACGATCAGGACCTCAAATATGGCTGATGTGGACAAATTCAAGGAGGAAGGTGGCATCATCGTTGTGAACGGTACTAGAATGAAGAATGTATTGGAAAGTAAAATTGCTTTAAGACTTTGTTGGAGCAAGCAGAACACCGGGGCTAGAGCAATTGGCCTCGGACAATTTCTACTTTATGGATCTTTCAAATTCAGTGAATTCGACGCAACTCCTGTGCGAGGGTAAGCAATGTTTTAACAACATATTGCGAACATTTCCCAATCGCAGCCAATTGTTTCTGCAATACAACCAAACACGCGTTCAACGACGATGAAAAGAGCCCGCGTACGAAAGCAAATCGTGGGTCTTTTCTATTATCATTTTCGCGGGTTCGCAGCATTCCAAAAGTCGTGAACTCAAATTTTCACTCAGGCGGCTGCTTCGAAGCATATAATATTTGGAATTCCCAGTCAAGAGCAAGCGACAATTGCCAGAAAACGGGCGGTTCGCTCGTCTCAATCCACGATTCGCAGAAGGAATTCTTCGTTAACAGTGGTGAGCAGGCTTTTTCGCGAAGTCGGTCAGGCTTAACATGAATCCATTTGTCATGAAACAGAAAACCTACTTTTCAGTTGCATCCGAATTCGGACCGAAAGAGAAATACTGGCTGGGCATCGAGAACAATGGAACCGAGTGGATTTGGGAAGATGAGGTGCTAATTAAGATCCAAGAGCCTAATGAATGATCTGAAATTCAGTCCACAGATTCCTTCTCTGACTGGGACATTAACCAGCCAAATACGGATGGAGGACAGGCAACGTGTGCCTACGCTACCCAGAAGAGTGGGCTGAATGTGAAATGGTGAGTTGATGAAAATCTCAGGATCAAAAAACATCCTTTTTCCAGGACCGCAGCAAATTGTGAGATGGGAGGAGTTATCTACGTGTGCGAATCGGCTCCCTGTTCAGCTGGAAACATCAGCTGCTGAGATGCTAAGGGCGCTTGAGTCTCTCAATGGCATTTCTTCGACGAGACACATTGCGATAAAGCTTTCATTGGAAATAACTAGGCAAAGAAATGTCGATAAAATTCTTAAAAGAGGTCATCACAGATGGGATCCTCGAATGAAACCTTGCTTGAATTCCTCGACAAGTGCTTGTGACTCTGGACAAACAATGGCTAGCCTGCTCCCACCGAAAAGATGAGGGCTCTGGGAGTATTTTTCTCATGAGACACTGACCGTATATCATCCCTGCTTTTTGATCTAAAAAATTCTGCTATTGTATTCAAGAGCGTTTTTTTCTGGTGTCTTCGCGTCACCATCCATTTCCGCCCATCAAATGCTATAAATTAGGCATATGCACACACACACACACATAGGTATTGCATGACGAAGAACTAGGCGGCACTCCGAGCACAGTTCGTTTTAATTTCACAAGCCTGTAAAGGGGGAGGAATCTCTTTTTTATGCTAAGAACCAAAAGCAAAAATGAACACCTCAATACCCCATGTGAAATGCAACAGGGGAGCGAAAGCGTTCTCTTTGTGACATGCATACGTGCATTCCTTGTTGTGTATCCGTTTTCACAACACAGAAAAGGCATGTGCCAACCGCACGGACTCGGCATATATTGCCTCTGCAGATTAATGCATTGCTCCACATCCATTCATCGTCTTGGTCCAAGCAACGTCGGCACCTTGAGATGGTAAATCTGTAAAAATTTTCCTCATGGAACTTTTATAGTTTCTGCACGTTTTTTTCAGGAGTGCCTAATTTGCAAGGCCAAAATAAAGGAAATGAACATGGGAATTAATGCATGCAAAGCATGTGCCAGTTTCTACAGGTAATATTTGTCTTTCCCAGCCGTTTTTTTCATTAATACGTTTCAGACGCAGTGTTCGGTCACATCGCAAATTCTTTTGCAAATATCGATCAGGCAGATGCATTCAAGAAGGTAAATTTCCATTTTCTCTCCTATTTTTTCTCTCTTTGAAGTTGAAAAGGGCTAATAGAATTACAGGCCGATTTCGGGAGTGCCGTCGATGCCGCTTCCATCTAATGCGTACTGTACTCGAGAAAGTAAACGAAGGCGCCGTTTACACTCGAACGTATCTCCGATCCGAAACGGAGAAGAGTGCAGGCGCTAAGCCAGCATTGGACACTCCCGCAGAGTCAACTCACCAAAGTCGGTCTCCCACTGCTTCCACCAGGTACGCTTTGGCTCATGAGTGACTCACTGATAAATGTTGAGGAGTGCTACCGATCAACTAAGCATCCCACCTCCCCTGTTAGAACGAATCCGAAATGGCTACAGGCATGTTCCTTCTTTTGACGGTATTTCCTACTCATTTGAATAGTTTGTTTGTCATGAGTAATCAATAGAAACAATACAGTATGACGACCAGCGTTCGCAAGGTTGCTGAGCTGTTTATTCAACACGCCGACAAGTTCGTGCATCCACTCTCCATCGACCTCAACTCATTCGTAAGTGCTAATATCAAGTTTTCGTCAGGAATCCAGTCCAACAAGATCCCTTTCAGCCTCTTCTACCGGCAATGCAACGAAACAGTCTGGCGATGCAACAAGTCCTCATCTCTTCCCTCTTTGACTTCGGTTCACATGCGTTCCCCGAGTTCGCATGTCTAGATGCAATGGAGAAGGTAGGAATATCCAAGACAAAAACATACACTGATATAATTTTTTTTATGTAGCTACTTTATCCACAATGAAACCAAACAGGAAATCTTTGCAGTGGAAGGTAATCACAGGCTCGTCTCGACGAGTCATTTCAATCGAGTCGATGTTTCGATCGTCGAAATTGTTTCCGGATGATGATCGGATGTGAGTCCAATCTGCCAAATTTCGAAAAATAAGAAGAAAATACTGCAGTTTCGTTTCATTCACTACTACTCTCTGCTCAAATTCACTTTATTGCTTTCTTGGCGACATTCCAAACAATGCGAGCAGTGAACATCTAAAAACGTGAGTTCCCATACATTGCCATCTTAGTTTCAAACAACATTTGCGAATTTCAGTAACCTGAGAAAGGTCTTGCAAGAAAGTGTGGTCAATTGCAAACGAACTATGCGCGAAGTTAATCCAACGGAAGAAGAATTTCTGCTCATGCTTTCATTCTCATTCTGGAACACAGGTAATTTGAGAGATGGAACGCAACATAAATGACACAAATGTCTTTTAAATTCAGATCTTTCGTCAGAGGATCAGTCTATCTCTATGTTGGCAACATTGCAAAGGGCTACAATCATGCACGAATTTCATTCGTACTATACATCAAACGGAGTTCATAACTATGCGAAGAGACTAGGAGATCTACTACACTTGCTGATTGAAAATGAGGTGAATCTAATTTTTTGACTTTCATTATTTCATTTGTTTTCAGAGAATCGGTGTTCTCATTGCAAAAGCAATTATGACTAGTGATCCGATTGTTGGATCAAATCTTTAATAAAATAACTGTAAAAAGTTGAAATAATTCCATGCAACAGTTTTATTGACGATCTGACTCATTCAATGTATTGTTCTACTATGAACCCTGAATGATCATGAAAAGAGGTCACTCAGAGGTAAGAGGTCAGGGAGCATTTGTCCTCTCCTTCCTCTTTCACGCTCTGTCCTCTCTTTCAATCTTCCAATGTGACATTGTCTACTGATCAGTCGCTTGCCATCACGAGCTCGGCTTCCGCAATAACAAGTGCGGAATGCACTTTACTTGAAATATTGACGAATTCGTCGATCTTACGCTCTTTCTCCCTATTCCTATGTCTGTCTTCCTCTTATCTTCATGTCATATCTAAGGCGCTGGATGCTTCCTACGTGATGGTGAATATTTGAATGATCTTTATTTCTGGACAGTATGTGTTAGCTTAGAAGTTTGCGTATCCGAATAAAACACAGTAAAAATAGGGTCACTCAGATTCGATGCTCATTAGCAAAGCCAGTACAGCAGCATTGGCGAAAGGATTCCTGAAATTCGTCAATATTTCAAGTAAAGTGCATTCCGCACCTGTTATTGCGGAAGCCGAGCTCGTGGTGGCAAGCGACTGATCAGCAGACGTGGTCACAGTGGTTGGGGTTGACGTGCCTTCAATCACAGCATTATGCAGCATCATTCAAGCTGACATTTCTACCGAGAAACATCGTTCACTTGAAGAAACAGAAGTGAGAAGCATGACTAACTCGTGGTTGGCCCGGAAGTTGTTGTGCTTGGAATAAGCGTCGTCGAGTAACGTAAAAGGAATCCTTGATCACCTTTCATGTTGTCGAAATCAAAAACGATAAACTGAAAAAAAACATAAATTATCATCTTGATAAGGCATACATTTGTTTTCTTGAAGTGTAACTGTTGAGGAGTTGTTCCGGTAACACTTAAATTTACAGTTTTAGTGTTGTTGAGTGATTGGTGGCATACGTTGTGGGCTCGTCGACGCTCTTCATATTAGTGATTGTCAATGAGTGCGTAGCATCGAAATTAGGCAGTACATCCATGTCAACGTTGAACATGCTTGAACAATGTATGTTGCACACAATTGGATATGTATCCATATCTCACTTATCATTGTTCGTTAGCATGTAGGTATCCGATGGAGAGTCATCAGGAGTTCGAAACGACTGGAATCCTCCGTTCTTCGGTTTTGAGCATCCATTCCATCCGGGTGAAGTGATGAAACCATCGTATCCGATTTTACGGACAGAATCTGCGATTGCTAAAGATGTGCCCGGTGAAAATATAACTCTTACTGAATTGAGTTTCAGTCTGCAGTTGAATCGAGCTCGATTTTCCAACTACCAGTGACAGAATTGGTGTAGTGGTTTGAAGAGAAAACCCACCAAATGACGGCGAATCACTGAAATTGGCTCATAACTTAAATATTAAACGTAGCTACTCTAAATGGAATATGATGGCAAAATAGCGAGAGAAAAAACTAACGGTGTATTATAAGCATAGGGACATCCGCCCGCATTATTATCGAGAGCATTTTCGAATCCAACCAATCGAACAGTCACAGAGTTTGCCTGACAACCATCGATTTTACTCTGAGTTTATGTAAATCGGCAAACCTGAGTTGTTGCATCCGCCTGAATACCAAAGAAACCTGCGCTTAGAATAGTGACAATTTCGGATTGAGGAGTGATCTTTGATCCTTTGCTATAGTAAGTATCGAAGACCTCGTATGAGAATTGGGCAGCTGAGCATGATACTTAGTCAGATATGACGATTCACTGAGTGACTATTTTCACGCACCTTCGTTGTATTTGACTACGTAGAGCACGATCGACTGAATTACATCTTTATCATTATCTTCGTTTTGATTTCTGACAGTGATTTTACTCTGTGTCTGCAATACTCTATTTCACGAATGAGTATACACAATAAAACCCACCTCGATCTTCAACGGAATCTTTCTCAGTTTTTCATCTCTCTGTGTCGCGATCTTTGCGATACTGAAAACCACCGAAGATTCACTGAAAGTATCCTAATTCACCTCGACTTTACGTCTTCATCGACATAAATGAACAGATTATTGGCGTATGGATCAAGGCGATCTGGGTATTGCTAAAATAGGAAAAGGAGTTGTTTTTCATCGAAATTCAGACAGAGAACAAACAATGAATCCCTCGCCCATAGTAGCTGCAAAGATGAGACATCCAGAGTCGCATTTCGGAATTGCAACCTGATTTGAATCATGATTATATCTATGATAAAATTTCTTCCTTCATACTTCCTTTGCTCCCCTGAAGTCATAAATATCGTACAGAGCTGAGTTTTCAAAATCGACTAAGGAATCTGGAAAGAGATCCTTGGTAAGAGTATTGAAGAAGTCCAGGTAAACACACTTGCAACGCCAATGATAGCGAATATCACAACACAATTCCGCATTCTGAAAAAATAGACTTTGTTTAGCGTGGAGAATAAAAGACTGAGATCAGCAGTAATATGAGAATACGCCTTGTGCTTATCATTTATCGTTGTCTTCCTTAGTACCCATCTATGTGTCACTGCTGAGGCCGTTTTCGCTTCTAAATAAACGCATCGCCCCACGTAAATGGCACAAATGACTTCACTGAAATGGCGGACCAGATCATCTGCAAACAAATGTTGTCACTCTTGTCAGATGAGTTACCATCGCAACGAATCATTCTATCTTCTCAAGCGTGATTGATGAAAGAAACATCTATTATCGTGAGATCAGAGGCGAGAGGATCAGTAGTGGCTCAGTAGCTATTTATCACTGTTCATTGCACATTCACAGCGAAACCGAAACAGAGATCGTTCAATGATCAATTTAAAACAACAGTTTGATCTGCATATTATAAGTGCAACTGCGCAACGATCATTTCATCATTGACGACGTCCAGTAATTTAAGAACTCCAACTTTCGATCGCATTGAAGCGAAAGCATCCTGCAATTTGAATTGACCCTTCTACACTCCACGCTTGAAACACACCTGAATAGCTGTCAGAAACACCATCGCTTCTCCCATTCTGCTCGAATAATCTTTCATTCTCATCGTTTCCCGATACAATTTAGCCAATTCGATCCTCAGTTTTCGTCTATATTCGTCCGCTAGTAGATGCAACTCTTCACTCGCATTTGTATTGTCTGAGCAGATATTCTCATTGAAGGATAGTTTGAGTTCATACGATGGACTCACCCAAAGTCCAGAATCCTAGTCCCATATAGGCGGATAATTCTCTCTCACTCGGTATCCATCTTCTCATCATTGCACGCATTTGACGAATCTCGACATCGATGTGACTCGCCATTACTCTGCGAAGAATAAGATCAATATTATGAGTTGAGCTAGGGACACAGGCCACCATCAATCACTGAATACTTGAATCAGTTCTGAGTAACTAGAGAAAGGGAATCCACTACTACCTGGCAGCATCTTCCTTTTTCTTCTCATCCAGAGTGTCCGGGAAGAATCTTGGGATCGTGTGATGGTCCAAGTAAGTAGAATAGCTCGTGAAACTCCTTAAGTTTCCCTTTACTTCGGGATGTCAGTTGTGAAAACGACGCTTACAAGGTTTCATTCTCCGGAAGCAAGGTCATCATTCGAAATTCCGCATCGAGCACAGTGAAGTATGGGTAGAAATTGTTGATGAGAAGCCACTAAATCACACTCAAATTCATTCAAACCCAATCTGAATCATACTTGTTCATCAAGTTCTAGACTCTTGAACTCCTTGAATGAAGTGGACGCAAATTCGAACAATGAAGAGAGGAGAATTCGATTGTTTCGATCCATTAAGATGTGAGTGGTAGGTACCATGACCTGCCATCGACGTTTTGATGCTATTCAAAGATGGCATAAACTGACCACACCATCGACCAGGATTGCATGGGGATCAGATTCCTTAGATCTAGTACTCAGTTCACTGGCGCGTCTTATCGAGTTCATTAGCCTGAAAGAGAAATTGGCTCAGACTTCAGCCCATGAAGCATATCTGGCAACGCACTATTTTACTGGATCTATAATATAGCAAAAGCCTCACGAATGGCCTCGTTGAATGTCGTCAATGACCCTCTGCTTGTGATTGACTTGTGTACTGTTCAGATCTTGAAATCTTCTGGAATAAAAGATGATCGATGCTTTGGCATCACAAATGCAGACAAACAAACGAACCGAGTAGAATTGGTCGACATTGAAATTACCGACGCATTCCGTACACGAATATTGCTATTTTCGTCAGACTGAAAATTAGTGAAAAAATTATGATAATTAATTTTTACAATGTAATCCTCACCTCACATTCACTAAGAATTGCAACGATACGATCGAACCGGCACTTCTGACAGCCGAAACTTCCAGCTGAATCAAGCTCTTTCAACTTTTTGCCACGATTACCCAAGATAATTACTACTCCTACTTTCAAAGGGCACGAAGGGTTGACTGTGAGCACACTCCTCCAGTAATTTGAATGAAATTTGATCAAAATAATTGTAACAATTTGTAACAAACCCCACCTTTTCTCTTCGCATCACACTGCATTAGTCCAGTTTTGCACACGAGTCGATCGCTTCGCTTGTACAGTCTTCTGCAAAAGAACTGCACTTAATGATCCATCATAGCTCCATCCATAAAGTAGGTCCGAAGAATAGATTAGGCCCTACGGACTGAACTGGCCTTTAAATATAGTCACTGGCCTAGCAGTGGGCTCCCGCAGGACGCAAGTGCCTTGAGTACGAAAATACCTTTACCTTTACCTTTTACCATAGCTCCATTATATTCAGATGTTGATTCTTCCGAAGTCAAATGACAGAAAAATCGGAAGATGTTTCACAGGTGATGGAATGTTTACAAACTCACGATTTGGAAGCTCATACCAAAAGAGGGGGTAAACTCGAAAATCTGGGGTGAACGCGAGCTAACAACTATCGACCTCGCAACGAAACTCGCAAAAGTGATTGTCCATAGAAAATGATTGTGCAAAAATTTCACGATCTCTCACTTTTCCATGCTCTCTGACTTTGCCTGATCGTCGAGATAGCATTGCGTTATGAGAGACCGTAAAATGTTCGCCCAACAAATTCATAGAAGCAGTATCTCACCTGTAGAAGACAGTACAGGCTCGGCATGCATCAATGCTCATGTGGGAACCATTCGTTGGACTCTTACAGATGAGGCAAGGCCGCTCCTGAAATGCTAAATTCAATACGTGGGATGAGTCAAAATGCTACACGAATTCAAAATTCAGACTCGGTATGCTCTCACAAGGGAAGTGCATTTTCTTGCCATGAAATTGGAGCAAGTGGCATATACCATTCGATAGAGCACCAAAAGATGATCTGATTCAAGTTTTCAAATTCTGCTATAGCGACCTGTGGTGGCCGTGGGGGGTCAAAGAAATTTGGACGGGATCCTGTGCCATCCAAGCGCGGAGACATCACTCACTCTCGCACCATGCCCTT
>LS502620.1:14927-26319 GCA_900490845.1 Pristionchus japonicus | reverse complement strand
AAGGGCATGGTGCGAGAGTGAGTGATGTCTCCGCGCTTGGATGGCACAGGATCCCGTCCAAATTTCTTTGACCCCCCACGGCCACCACAGGTCGCTATAGCAGAATTTGAAAACTTGAATCAGATCATCTTTTGGTGCTCTATCGAATGGTATATGCCACTTGCTCCAATTTCATGGCAAGAAAATGCACTTCCCTTGTCAGATACGGTGAGAGTAATGAAAAATAACTATGAAAAATAACATCGCTAGACCAAAAAATCACTTGCCATCGCTTTCTCATTGACCGAATCGCCTGTAATTGGCACAATCTCGTCTCGCATTACCTGCGATAATCATGTATTGTTTAAACAAAGAAGCGATACAACAAACTTGGAAAATGGAACAAAGACATTATGCAAGAAGGTAAGGTCAAAATGCGACATGAATTGTCCTCTTCTTCCTCCTTCAATCCCCGCTCCCTCTCTTCTATCTCATTGAAATCGCTCTCACTGGTACAAGATCCATATCTCCGGATACTTTTATCGCACCGACGAATCTGAGGGTCATTTTCGCGTCAACTTCCTTCGCAAAGTGGATGCAAAAGTACGAAAATTTGTAAGAAATTGGAACAACTTCCGAAATTATCCTCTGAGAGGTGTGTATTGATTGACAATATACGAAGATACTTAGGTTCAGGAAGAAAGTGAAAGTATGAGAAAAAAATAGGCTTATGAAGTTCGTTTTGTTAAATTCATTTCATAAGTTTCGATTTTTTTTTATGAAATACTAATTACAGTTGCGAACCCGTACAAACTTCGAAAGAGTTGTGTGAACCAGTATTTCAAACTAATACGAGACGACAATGATTGTGTTGGTCACTTTTTGACAATTTTGAAGTTTAATATGCAATATCGGAAGTGATTGGGCGGCCGAAGGGGTTAGGATCCTGAAAGGTGGCATCAAATAAGAAACCAGAAAAAATGGCATTTCTTAAATGCCATGCAAAATTATAAAATCTCACTTGAATGGCGATGTCGTGGTTGATTACTTGTGAAACATCGTACGCGACAAATGCGATTGCTAGACCGAGAAGAACCATGTATATGATCGAGAATATTGATAGAACGAAATTCATCTGTTGCCCTAAAACGAAGAAGCGAAGTGTGCATGAGATTACAAGTTCATAAAACCGACATTCAAGGAAAAAAAATTGGATATGTACGACAGGTTGCGGAAATCCAGTTTGCCCTAGTGTGCACCATGTCTGATGTGCACTGTAAAGGTAAAGGTAAAGTTGCAACCACAATCAAGGCAGTTTTACTGTCGTCGTGAGACGACAAACCTGGTCGGGTACACCGGTAAGGCCGGTCAATGTTACTACCAATTTTACCGCCCCGGAGGGATGGAAGGCTTGGTTGACCTCGGCGGGGATCACATCGTGGCACTTCGAATGGTCGGCAGCGCCTTACACCACTCGGCCAACCCGCCTCTTGCACTGTGCACACGGAGAAACTGAGAGCACCCTTAACATTTTCCCTGATGTAAATGAGACCCTGCATATCTTCCACTTTTAAGCTCCTCCTTTTTTCAATTCAGAACGGACAATTGCCACAAGATCGAACTGCAAGATCCACACTATTGACACTTCTCAGTGCATGCTCTTAGTCCGATTTTGTGGCCGGGTGAGAGAAAAGAGATGGGATCTTTCTGAACTGAAGATCAAGAAAGAGATCTAAAGAGCAGAGAGAAAGAGTCTGAACTCGGGAATTTCCGGGAAACACAAAAGACGAACAAAAAATAGGATTGTCGGGAGTTTAAGCACGGAGGTCCTCAGAAACAGGAATTTCGTGAAGCTCATTTGAGGGCGTTATTGAATATCAGAAAGTACCGCGGCAATACAATCGAATGACGTGGTGCAATTTAGTTCAAACTCAATTTCGCTTCACGATATTTCTCGTGCGTGCTTTGTGCGAGACACCTTCCGATCTCACTTTGGAATCAGTATCTATCGGCTGGCGAGGCTCTTTAAGACCAACGCTACTGTGAGAGCCTGGTACAAGCGATATTGAAGGCAAAGCTACTGAAATGCAACGGGTTGGTTTCCGGTGTATATTTTTGAAGTCGGGACGTCTCCTTCATTTCGCCTCTAACTATTTCAGTGCTCGAGATGTTCGATCCACGGCGAGGAATCCTCCCATCATTCGCGTAATTGCAAATGGGCCTATTGCGACTGCCGAAAGGTACTCATACTCTCTTGGAAATGCTCTCTGATCCGGTGAAGTACCGAGAATAACAACATGAAGTTTGCAGTGTCAATTAATCAGCCGTCGTAAAAGAGTTGAGAACAAAGTGAAGAGACAGGGCAGAAAGGTCAGTTCATATTTATATTCTGAATAGAATAAAAATTGAAATTGAAATTGAAATTGAAATATGCAAACCATGCTTAGTTCAGAGAATCTGTGACGCGATGTATGTGTGTTCAAGATGTCGACATCATGGAATTATTGCGAGCAAAAAGGTAGATAATTATTATTCGAATTTCTCTTCTCACAATCTTGCCATATCGCAACTCAAATATTATTCGTAAAAATACATGCTTTACAGTTTCACGCTCCTTGTCCATTCGATAACTGCAAGTGCAAGAAGTGCGAACTATTTGAAGAGAAGAAGAGAATCGAATACGAACTCACTCTCATTCGACATAGAGAAGGGATGAATGGTTTGTTACCTAAACTCTAATTAACTGAAGTGAATTTTCTTCAGAGTCCTCCATCTCTCCTGTTCATCATAATATTGAACTAACGTCATCATGTGAAACTCAACCGGAAACACTTTCTCCGGAGGCAAAGGTGAGTTGCAAACTCAAGAAGATGCAAAGCAAAATTTTTTCAAATTTATATTTTTCAGGTAATACTGAATTTGATCGAAACTCTCGCGGTCAATCCTAGTTTGATGACTCCTGAAAACTTCGATATCAGTTCACTGGATTGTTTGTTCAACAAACCAATCATACTGATGCCTGATAATTGGATGTCTGATTTACCTGAAATATTCGATTTAGTTCACGAGGTACTGAAACGATTTCAGACAGTTTCTATGACGTGATCTACTAGTAAACTCAATTTGTTCTACAGACATTGTTTTGATATTTTGTTCATACACTTTGTTTAAATATTTTGTATATTGAATAGATTTTGAAAACACAAATATTTATTACATTTTCTAAATTAGCTAAAAATGGAGAATAAACTGAGAGAAACCAATTACATAGAGTTGGTAAAATTATTCTTGAAAGGGAAAGCTTAGGACGGATGGTGTGAAGCACATCCGATAAGTTGCATGATTGAGAAGAAGGCAAAAAGTTCACAACGCATCTCTCATAATCGACCGTCTAATGCCGACCGTTCCGGAATATAAGAAGCGGCTCCTTGTCTTTTCCATCCTGTCGAGATATTTGTAGTAGCGGTAGAGAACCTGAATTTGATAAGCTTCATTGACGAAGAATTTATCAAAAAAACATGTAAAATGTATGTACTCACGAGTGGAATGAACACTGCACAGTATAGGACCATTCCGATGCCGAGGCAAATTAGAGAAACTAGGAAATTCCGGCGATCAAGCATGTTGCTGAGATCGAAAAACACTGAGAATGAAACCTGAAAGAGAATATCGGGAATTTCTTAGAATGGACAAAGAATGAAGGTTGTTCGTAATACCTCAAGAACGGCATAGATGGGCAAACAATTCTTCTTATTCGCGAATGCTCCTGCCCAGAGGAGTGAAGTGATGAGAATGTTGATGGCATCCAAGCAAAGATAACGAATCATCTTCCACATTCGGACCATGCGATCGTCTGAAAGACGTGCACTTCATGAACCATTCGACTACGTCGACGGACCTCCATTTCCCCGCTTACTCCCAATATCGATTTCTTGTATCTCCAAAACGGAATAAATATTGAATTGAACTCAGCCTGATTCCCCTGACCTGTTTCAGTCTAGGGCGGGGTGAAACGGTAAATTGGAAAGGTAAAGGTATCCCCGTACTCAAGGCACTTGCGTCCTGCGGGAGCCCGCTGCTAGGCCAGCGAATATATTTAAAAGCCAGTTCAGTCCGTAGTGCGTAATCTATTTTTCGGGCCTATTTTGCCGCGTGATCTAGTCACTACCAATTGAGGGCACCTTGGTGGGGCGGAGGCAGTGTCACGGCCGGGATTCGAACCCGGGTAGTAAGGAATGGGAGAGCGCCTTAGGCCACTACACCACTTCGATCTCTGCGCACTTCGCCCACGGTAAATTGGAAAAGTTGCTAACAATGTTTACCTTCGTCTCGACGCCTCGAATCTTCGTAGTCAATTTTCATATTCAAATGGTCCACAACAGAAACAAGATTGCTGTCCGTATTTGTTCCAAGATAATGGCGGAGAGGTTTTTGAGACTGAAATTTGATGGCATGTTTCATCATCGAAAGCGTCGAGAAATGATATTTCCTAGTTGAATAAGCATTCAAACACGCACACAAAATCATACTTGAATATCAGGATAATCGAGCTGAAGCATGAGGAGAATGAACATCGTTCCAACAATAGTAACGAAGAGTCGAAATGCTGCGAAAACTCTGATTCCAGTCTGAAATGCGAACTTTAAACTTGAAAAAATATACTGTGCAATATAGTTAGGTTTCGACATGATGAGAGCGAATGCTTTTTTGCTTCCGTAGTTTCAAACGTCGACAGTTTATTGAACTAGCAAGTGAATTTACCCTGGCATCCTTCCCTCTCTTTTCCGCAGCGATGTTTTCTTCATAGCCAACCTGAGAATGAATGTGTTAGTAAGCGTTTTAAGTAATAGATAAAAAGAAACTTCGATTCATTTACCTCAGTATCTTCAGAGGTTGGAACCACGTCTCGGGACATTTTATGCACAGAGAAGCGAAATACGAGAAATGCGTGCCTCTTTTGTGCAGCAGTGAGAAGCAAAGGAGCTGAGTCAAGAACTGGGGAGCTTGAGAGATGGGAGACCTCAAACGAGGAAGAGGAAGAGAAAGAAATGGAGAGACAAAAAAGATGAGTGTTTCGGGCTTGGAGAGCTGGCAGACGACTAGAGGGTTAGAGGATGGATGAAAGACTAACAGATACAGAAGAAGAAAAAGAAGGGAACTCTCGGACTCACAAGAAGATGAGCTGACGATTTAGTTTTTCCTTGAATGAACCCGAATACCGAAATTCCTTTACTTCAGTACAGAAAATTCTTTAGAAAGACATAAAACTTCACAATAACTTTGTTTTTACAACAGCCCATTGCAATTAATATTTCGGTGGATGATTAACATCCATTAGGCGGAGTAGTTGAATGTCTTCTGTGATGAGCGAGGCAACTCTCTGAATTACGCTTCATTTCTTTGTTTTACCACACCTCTTTTTACTATCACTACTCCCTTTATTGAGCGAACATTCGATGAACAAGTGGATAAAAGTGTTCTTGAAACATACCTCATTATCGACTAGAAGACAGAACAATTCTCCGATCCTCGAGGCATAGTTAGTGGCACCCTTGATTGAATAATACTCGTGAAGATCTTGCATGATTGCGGCCCGATTCTCAGCAGTCATCTTACACAACCGCTCGTCGCTCGGGAGAATATCTGCAATTCCACATTGACGATCATGTGATATTTCCTATGGAGCATTTACTCTCCACGTCAGTGAGCTCATCTTTTATAATAACTTGCATTGGATTATTTGAAAATTACCGTTGTTCCAGAAGGAGAGGGCTATGAGCGCATGAAACTCCTCTTCAGTTGGGTCGACCCTGCGAAACAATTAAAATAATTATAAAAAATCCGTAAATTTCCAAATTCTCTTTATTCACCTCCTCATTGCTCGCTTGCATCGGTCTGCATTTCCACCCAAATTCTTCCTCAATGCGCTGAAATTATTCGGTCAATCATTGAAGGTGATAGCCGAATCGGATATGTTTCACGTCTACTACTATTTGAAGCTGTGTTTCGTGAAGCTGTGTTAATCAACTCACTCTGCTGCGTTTTTGCTGTCCACCGTCAAGGGGCAATCGTTGAAGAAATGGCCAAGCGATTCACTGCTCAGTGTTGTTGTGTAAGACACGAACCTGCAAGGAGAAATGATAAATTCACAGATAACATCTCAAGGGTTCTGAATCAGAAGTCAGCTTGCAACTCACACTCGTTCATCTTCTGGAAACATCTTCATAGATCGATACGTCGATTCCATTATTCCCATTCGCTCGCAACTCCCTGAGATTAGTCGCCACTGTAAGTACTTCATGAACATTCTTCCATTAGTATACTTCACCGAATATTGCCGAACCAAACAATCCTTAGCTGGACGTTTTACACAACAATTGCTTTACAGATTCCTCTAACAACTAAACTCTCTTTCGCCCACCTTTTCATCCGAATCAAGCGTCGTGAACTCCGGGAACGCAATAGAAGCAAAGTCGTAAAGCGATGACAGCTCGATTTGCTTCATTGCCACGGTGTTGCTGTGCATCGCCGGCAGCATTGCCTGAATGAATTTGACTGATGATAGCAAAAGAGCCGTCTTTGTGAAGTATGGTAGCTCTACTTTCCTAATAGTTGATGAAGAACTCTTTCCAGTGTTTAGTGTATGCAAACAGCGGAGGAAAAGCAACCACTTACGAAAGAGTTATCGTCAATTTCCTTCGGATGAACGAATTTGTCTCGCGGTCGCAGGCAAATTTCGGCCGTTCGACGAACTCGGGTCATCACACTGAAAATATACGTTTGCTTCAGTCTAATAGCCAGCTGAAAGGTCGGTCCAAAGGCCGATTCTTATCGCGTTTGAGCAAACGCATGGCGAAGTGCGTTTGAAGACCTTGTCAAGGAAAGAGTAACAAGCTATTCAAACACAGATAAGAGGCTAGACAAAACATATGGATTCAAGATCATGAACATTTGATGATGATGCATTTTCGATATTATTTAGGTTCTTAAACCAGAAAAAAATAAACTAACTCGTAGGCTCGGTTTATGCGATTCAGAACATCCATCCCACTGGTTGAAGGTTCGTTCTCAGGAGATCTGAAGAAGTTCCCGTTCATCACACCATATCAACCCAATGTTCATGATAACTCATCGCTTAGGAAACAAAATGATACTTGCCTGATGGTTAAAGATTCCTTTGGAGACTCGAAAGGAGGTGAACCGGGAGGAGAGGGCGCTAGGGAAGATTGGCTCTCTTCAAGACTTTCCTTGCTCTCTTCTTGATAATTCGACGTTGGAGCAGCAATCACTTCCTCTCTCTTCGCACGATCGAGTATACTTTTCATGAGGTCGAATCGACACTTTCGACACTCGAGGACTCGACCTGAATTTGGAGTTTCACACGACAGTTTCAGTAGTCGATCGGAAATAATGCACTATGCATGCCCGTTTTGTGCCCTTTACTCGATCTACAAAGGGCAAATACGGGGAATCATTCCATCGTAAATAGGATTACTGATAGAGAAGTGAAAAATATCTCCACTGTATGTCACTATTAATCGATTAGCTTCGTTTCTGATTGTTACAAGTCATGCTCAAGAAAAAGCACGTAATACAAAAGTTCTAACCCTCTTTGACGCATCCTCCTGCCGTAAATTTGCATTTGAACTTCTCCTTCAACTTAGCAGTGCGCCTGAAATATGAAATCCAATTAGTTGAACCAGAAAAGTTGATCCATTGCTTTCTTAAGATCTTAGAGACGGTTATTAGAACAAGAAATACACGTTGTATCTTCATTTAATCTTTGAAGTGGAGTCATTTTCACGCTTTCGCACTTGATTACGAAGCATAAATTATTTCTTAGCCAAACTAACCTGTAGAAAACGGCGCAAGCTCGACAGGCGTCGATTTTCATTTGCATTTGGGTTATTGGCGTCTCGCAAATGAGGCATTTTCGCGTCTGCAACAGCTCATTTAAATTAACCATACGCGTATAAATGATAAGAAAGTTCGCAGTAAGTAGTTAATTGATAATTAAAACCATTTAATACTAGGAAAAGTGAGGAAAAGAGGAAAACACCCACCATTTCCACGCGAGTCGCCAAATACGCGCGCTATAGAGCGAAAGGGTGCTGTCGCTATCTCTCTTTCTTGTCCGTCTACCCGCTCTCTCGCCTTCCCACGATCTCTCGCACAAACGCAAACGAGACGCATTGTGAGCACAGATGGACGCTTGAGTCCGGAAGACCACTGAAACATTGGAACGAAAAGATCAAAATGCGTCCAAACCTCAGCAAACGTCTGGGTAACGCACGCCTTTCTCGAGAATAAGAACCGGAAAGAAACGTTTCGGCATAGTACAAGTGAATCTCTTCAGAAAACTCATTAAAATTGACCAATTATAAACGAGAAATGCATGATTTCAAAGTGAAGTATTATGGAAACAACGCTCTATGAACCGGAAAAGTAAGATATTCAGGGTCTTTCGGGGACAATACAGCAATATCCCGACAGATTCGACGATAATAATAGTATTATAATTATTGAAAATGCAGATAGCAACCATCTAAACAAGGTAATGAGCCGAAATATGATACTATGACCCCTCGAGTCTTCCCTACTTTCTAGCCCTTCCGCACAATCTTTCAGGCACATCGCACTACAAAACAGGCACATTCTCTAGGGAAGAGGCACACGCGATAAAATCGCCGCATCGCACTTTAGAAAGGGCTAGAAAGCATTGAACCAGAGAGAGCAATGAGGGCAGACTTTCGCCGAGACATGTTTCGAGAAGAAGGACCGAAAAAGCAAACAATAATGTGCCATCGAACGTCAAAATGTTCGAGCAGGAGCATCAAAGTTAACTGTTTGCTGTTTCAAGCCAATTGAAGCAAATAGAAATAGTGTTTCAGGAATTATCGATGTCTGAACCCAGAATTAGTTGTAGCTTGTTGAAAGCGGTGCCCAACTCATCCGATCGAGAGCTTTGGCTGAGGTGCGACTACTCATGCACCTTGCTCAAGTTTGATATCAAATCCAATCATATCTATAATATATCAGATGGTGCAAATTTTTATCTGCAACATTCTAAACACATACAATCACATGAAAGGCACTTGGGATAATCCAGATCGTCTTGAATTTACAGATTAAAATTAGTCCAAAACCATTGGAAACCGTGGTATTACTACGAGATTTCATGATTTGTCACGCCACGAGTCGGGAATATATAAATCTGCCTGAACACCGTCTGGAATGTCCGATTCGAGTTCAATCACACCTCATCACCTATTCAATCCAGATTGCATGCGTGCGACGTTGATTCTGTTAACCATCTCACTCGTCCGTCCAACTCAAGCTATTCTCTGCTACGACAGTACGCAGGAGTGAGTTGAAGTGATACGAACAATGAGCTAAAACAAGTGTCAGCATCCCATGCTGCGGACACGCCTGCTACACCGCCCGCTACTATGCCGCATTTGAGCATGACGTGATCGAGAGCACTCGAAGCGTAAGCAGCAGTTAGAAATGTAACACTACCCGGGACATCGAGTACCCGCGAAAGGAGCGATTTACCCGGGATAACGCAAATTCCCATTTTATTGGTCAGCTCGCTTCGCTCTTATCCCGGGTAACTCTCTTTCTCCTACCCTGCCGGGTCCGAATTGTCCTGCTCCGTTTCGAAGCCGTATTAGCAGAGCTGCTGTCTCTCGTTCCGTGGATCGATCTGGGAGATCTCAAGGATAAGTGCTGGAATGACTCCACTGACTACTACTGCGTGTGCAAGTGAGAATGACTGGTTTGAGCCTTATTTGTCACAAAAATCGTTGATTTCATCAGCGAATCCTTCTGCATTGACAATAAAGCTGAATTTCCCGCACGGCAGAAGGGAAATCTCACTCGCGATGAAGGAACGATGGCTAGAAAAGTAGGCTTTCCTATGTTCTAAAATTAGTAAACAATTAAATTTCAGGATTGCTCCTCCTGCGAGCAGAACAAGAAAAGAAGGTACGAAACGATTAGAGGCTGTCGATTTGATCGATACAAGACGATTGAGTTGTAAGTGTTCCATAGTTAAATTTGAAGTTTTAGGACCTTTCTCAATATGTTCCTTTTTAATCAGCCTGCTTCAACCCCAATCGTGCGCGCGCTTGGAAACTTCCAAGCAATCCAATATCGTCACTTGTTTGGGCGATTCGGTAATTTAAGTTAAATTTTTTTTTTGCAAATCAAGCAACTTCAGGGCAATCAATGCGATGAAAAGCTCATCAAGCATCAGACTCTTCGTTCAGATACGGTTGGACTCGAATGAGATTGCCTAATCGTGTTGTGGTTTAGGTAATTTGTGCCATGGGAACGGAAGGCAAGGGGAAGTGCAAGGTTTGACATTTTGTATCGTAAATACATAATACAGGCCTCATATTCGAGTGGTTGTTGCGTGCGCTCCGACTGTGAAGAAACAATTCCAGGGTGATTTCTGCTTCATTGCCAAGCTTGGTGATCCTCACTTCGAACAGCAGAGAGGATGTATCACAAATAACAAGACGTTGAATGCAGGACTGTATAAGGCTCGTGCATCGATTCATTTAATTTTTTCATCGATCCCTCTTTTTCTCAATTTTGAGAATGATATTTGCAACTCTGCATGCACTTACCAGTAGGGATGTCAGAGTTAAGAATGACTCTCCTCATTTTCCACACTCTCTAACCGGTATGGCAGGCGAGAGAGTGTGCGAAATAAAGAGAGCCATTCTTAATTCTGGAAGCGCTACTTACCAGTTTCCTACAGCCTGGCCACTTCATCTTTATCAATCATGAATACATAGTGTGCAGGGAAGATAAGTGCAATGCAAACTGGGAAAAGGCGAGGGAGGCGGTTATAATTACAGGTTATTAGTTGGAGCTGAAATGAAAATTTGCATGATTGCCATCTTTGCAGAGCCCTCCTGCCAGAGAATGATCTTCGAAGGTGATAACACACCGGAATGGACGAATCTGATCAACATGCTCAGAAATATTCTTAACAACATTCCAATCTAACAACTCAGTCTTTCAGTTGATAAATTGCATTGCGTTCTCTTTTATCAAAATTTATCATATCGCGAACAACCGAGTCTTTGGTTTCCGCATTTGCGAAATTCCGCGTATCATTATGCATTTTAAATAATTCGTACTAGTCGTTACTTGATTACTGTCCTTGAGTACTCCCGCAAAACAATCAAAGTTTGAGCGACGCAAATTAGAGCGAAAACAAGGTTACAGGTAGGGAAAAGATAGAAAAGCTGCTAGTGAGAGACTAGAATGGGATGTTTCCTAGAAAATACGCGGTTGGACGTTTCGGTCCATTGGGTCGCAGACGCCCAACCGCCTCACGATGGGTGGACCTCGTCAGTACGACGCCCATCGCGAGTGGTGTACAAAAAGATGGGGAGTC
>LS502620.1:0-11432 GCA_900490845.1 Pristionchus japonicus | reverse complement strand
TTCACTGCATACTTTAGTGAGATTGCTGGAGTTCTGTTCAAGGTGAGATAGATTTTAGAGAGTACGAGTTCCTTAGGATATTTGATCTGTATGAAATATTTTGCGAGTTGTTGTGTTCTGTTCAAAAAGTGAGGGAAATCGGTACAATTTCGGAAGATGCGGATTATTTCACCGTGTAACGTGTTCAATCCCATAGAACGCCATTCCAGGTAAACAATTTCCGTAGATCTCCTATACTCGATCCAGTGGCAGTTGCAAGCAGAGCTAAGGACATTTATTCAACGTTTTTCGCAGAGAACGCAACACTCAAGGTATACGGAACATTGAAATGATGTCATCCGGTTTGAAACATAATTAATCTTTAATTGTCACCCGAACTCAGTAAATGAGGAAATAATGGTTTGTCCGATAGGTAACATTTTCCACCGGAGAAGCACATGCAATCGGCTTCAATATAAAAACAAACAAGATCGATGTCACACTCTTCGAGCACGCTGCCAATCTAGCCAAAAAGGTATGTGGCTTCGTAATTTTGTTAGGATTACAGAGACCGTGATATTCACAGTTACAACAACAGTATTCAGGACCATATCTACATTTCTAATTGTGATAACCTCATTATTCAGAATCTGAAAGAACGATACGAATGCTACATCAAAACTCCTGATTACCAAAGAACTCTCGCACTATGCAGGCTTCCTTAAAATTGTTTCCATTTGTGGGCATTTAACCCTACTATTGATATGTTTATGCGGTGTTAAAATTTTACGATAGTTCTTTCTTTTTAAAAATGGATCACTCAATCACTCCTCTAGCTACTTCCTAGCGCTCAATTCACTGTATTGTCAAAATCACTTCTGAATCACCTCACCTCCAAATCACCAAATCACCTCACCACGCCTCTGATCTTCACATTCCTCACTCCTTAACTAAATTGTATTTCAAGCACAAGCTCAAGTTTTGTTTGACCAAATTGCGCTGAAGCTAAAAAATATTCTCTTTTGAATTTGTTCTTCGCTCTTAACGGATGCGTTTTACATGCCGATAAAGATGAACTGAGATTGCATTCCCTAGAAATATGTACTCAGGCCATAATGAAGCTACTGAAAATCTGGACTCCTCACTCTACGTCATTGGTGATACATTTTCCACACCGCCTAGCTTACAGGTTTTACATTTAGCATAGTTATTCACTTCGTCATTGGTTGGCTGTCTGTACATTTTCCATCGAAATTAACACTACCAGCTCAAAGAAAGTCCGCATGATTACTCTCGAAAAGCACGTGACTGATAACCATACTCGCATGACCCTCGTATTGATCACGTGAATTCTAGGTGAGTCAAACCACGGAATGCAATGTTGTACTGTTTTATTGAGGGTCGAGATATGAAAAGTGCGGGAATTTAAATGAGGCATTTTGATGCCGAGGACAAATTCTATCGAAATAATATTACGATGACAATGGTGATTGTATTGAAAGGCGCATCAGATGACTCAATATGCAAATACTTCCTCAATACAATACTTCCCTCGTGATGCAAATGGTCTGATACGTTCACCCTTCCCAGTGTGTTTTTACAATCTGCTTTATCTGTGCTCTCAAAAAATACCACAAAGGTAAGCCGCTCCCTCTCACTTTTACGGACTATACAACTACAATTTGAGTCCACTCGGTCACGTTATACCCGTAAACTCCTGATATATATAGTCAGTCGCTCGCTCGTTTGATCCACTGCTTAGTGATGAAGTCAATCTATCTACTGGTTCTAGTCTCCCTGGCTGCCTCTGTCTCACTCGAAAGAGGAGATTCTTTCTCGTCCCACGAGTCCCACTCCGCTTCGATTTCCTATAAGATTGACGTGGGTGAAGTGAAGAATGCAATTCACGAGCGAATGCATGGGATCCTCCCACATTGGATCGGAATTGCCAATCGTAAGGACAGCGAATTCTACTGCGATCCCCTTTCAGAGATCCACAGAATGATGGCAGCTTCTCCCCTGTGCGGTTGCCATGTTGACTCGTCGTTGTTCACGGGAGGTGAGATAAGCACTGTGCAACTGATCCGCTATGACCATCTAGTTGTCTTTATCTCATGAATCATCGTTATCATGATCTCTTTGCAGAGAAGACCAGAGAAGAGCGCTCATGCTGTCTTCGTTCTTGCTGGCAATCGGAGACTCCCATCGCCCCGTCTGAGCTGATCAAGATCGCATTCGACTGTTGCGACCGCCTGAATCCCTCGGTCGTGGAAGAGAGAGAAGAGAGCTTCCAACTGATGTCCTGTCTTGAGTCGCTGGATCAACTCGATCATGTGAGAAGAAATGGAGGAGATTATGGTTAGCATTGCTTTAATGTTTTGTTGTTGTTTTCTCATACTAGAGCAATTACTTATTGTTAATTAAAATGGTTGCAGAGTCGTTGAGAAAACTCACTCGCGGCTTCTGTTGCTGGTACTTTGCTGATGTCGGGTCAACGCCCAAATCTGCTACTAGAAAGTATCGTCATTCATGACATCACTGTCTCGCTCGATAAATGAAATATTCTGTTTTCGATCCCTCCATTACATCTTCCAGATCCGCAATCATATTGAAGCAACTCAAAGCCTAATCATCATTCGAGATACAAGTAATCCACCGTCGTTAGTCAAAAAGCTCATTAGAAAAAGACACGCTAAGTTACCGGCCAGCATTTAGAAACAAAAGTCGAAGCTGCTGCTCGTAAAGCTCGTAAAGCACGTGACTGATAAGACCATTCGCATGACCCTCGTATTGAGCACGTGACTTCGAAAAGCTTACAATAGTGAGAGATAATGAACAATTAAAAATCGCAGAATATATTTAAATTACCTACTCAAATACTGCCAAAAATTGATAACTCGATAGTATTTTTGTTTCAATCTCTGTAATGATCATTTGCATTGAAAGCTGGATCGCATGACTCATAATCATTCCCTCTCTCATCATGACGCAAATGGTCTGATAAGGTTCTCTCTTCCCAGTGCGTTTTTACAATCCTCTGAGCTCTCGAAAAATTTCAGAGATTAGCCTTTCCCTCTCGCTTTTACGGACTATACAACTACAATTTGAGCCTACTCTGTCACGTTATAACCGTTATCACCTGATACATATAGTCAGTCGCTCGCTCGTTCGATCCACTGCTCAGTGATGAAGTCGTTCTACCTTCTCCTCCTTCTCGTAGCCTCCGTGGCAGCCTTTGCTTCTCCTGGCAGGGATGATTCTCCCTCGCCCATCAAGTCGCTCCATTCGTCCGAGTCGCCCTCTTCCCCCTCTTCCTCCGAACACGTCTGGCCAAGTTATGTGAGGACTTCTCTTGGACAGCCGAACATTCCCCACTGGGTTGGACTCCCGCATGGTGCGAACCGATCTACCAACTGCTCTCCCGCAGTTGAATTAGTGCGAATGCTGGGTGATTCGCCTCTCTGTGCGTGCATCAAGGACCCTCTGACAAACATGGAACGTGAGTTCATTCATTTTTGGAGCGATTTTGTCTGTTTCTTGACCAATTGCTCATGGCAATGTCCAACTTTTTCACAATTCGTTTTCCAAAAGAGTTGCTTATTTTCGCAATAAAGACATGTGCTTACTTGCAGTGGGCTCGCCGGCAGAGAAGGGGCGCACCTGCTGCATTCGCAGCTGTTTCGCCCATGAGACGCCGCTCGTGCCGTCTCAAATGCGTGCGAAGGCGGAGCATTGCTGTGCCCGACTCAACGCCGCCATCGCCGATGAGAAGCCTCACGTGCTCGAGTGCGTTCAGATGCTGGATTCCCTTGACGATCGGACCAGAAATGGAGAAGATTACTGTAAGTATTCTTTTGTGTGTTTCTTTTCGAGTTTTCACGACCTAAAAGCATCTGGAGAGAAAATACGGATTCTGATTGACTTATTTGCAGGGACATCAAGAGCGAGGGAGGGCGTACGCATGTGGTGCTGCCACTACTTTGGAATCCTAGGAGTGAACGCAGCACTCTGCGTCATGTAACTTCATGTAGCATGTAACTGATGATTGCTCGATAAAACAATTAATTAGAATTAATCGATCGATAAGCAATCTATCTGGATAATCACTCTCCATTTTGCCTTCCTCCATTTTTTGTGGTGTTCAAACTTACTATTCGGGATATGCAACTATTAGCTCATTTGTCCCACACTTTTCCCACTTCGTTTTTCACTTCAAATTACTTACTCGTAATCTTCGGAGGTATATTCGTATGTTATCTTCGGAGGTTCGGATTAATGAACGGTGTCTTGCACATAGGCAGACTAATTCGACGAGGCTCACACTCCATAACCGCGAATGATGTGACAGAACAGATCTTAGGTTTATCAATTCAATGATTTGCTTTTTGGAATCAGTTCAATGAGGTCTAAAATCCTCTTGTGGGCCTCCTCAAACATCAGTTGATGTCGAAAAAAAGTCAATAGTTTGTAACAAATTTGTTCACAAAAACTGCAAATCACAATTGTGCAACCTAGGTTTCCCTGGATTGAACTATCGGTCTCAGGTTGCACTGTGAATACACATGAACAAGCCACAGATCACATTTTATGCACCTTCCAAGACCAGATTAGTTAGGAAGCGGAGTGCGAATAGAAGAATATTGGTATTTCAATGACTGAGAGGGGTCAACTCGACTTATTTAGTGTCTACAACGTGCGTGTTTTGTATTTACTTCAAAACTTGACGACGTGTCATTCGGGAATGTTTGATGATCCTTAAACGTTCGCTGACAAAATGTTTTCGAGAAATAATGAAATCTGCGTGTTAGATGCCGAAATAAATGGAGTTGCAGACGAAGTTTGACCATCTGTGGTGGTGGAAGCAGGCTTGACCTAGAACATAGTTTAGTGGAGTGGTAGCCATGAACCGCGAAACAAACATTTCCACGCACCACTAATTCGACAAATAAATACGAACCTCGTTCTTTTTAATTATTATTATTTTTGACATTGCTTCGCGAGGTAGTGGTAATGGGATGGGCTAAAAAAAGCAATGTTGATGTGATTATCTAGCCAACGGTCTTTGCCAGATTTCAAGTAATGTGGTAATGAACATTGGAACGAAATCGGTACTGATTTTCTTTAAGTTCCTCACCGGCAAATTTCGTTTTTTTAGATAAAAATCAGACAAAAGAAACCTTGTCCTTCATGTCAATGCACCCGCGCCTAAGTTCTTCAACCTTCTTCAGACATAATTCATGCGGATCTGTTTCTGTCGAGCATTGGGGCCTTTGGTGAAGGTCCTGCAACTCTTCCGGTAGTCAAACATTCAAGTATAAAACCTTGAAACGCGTTGGAAGAACCGGAACTTTGAATATCGCATCGTCTTTGGCCGCGCTCTTCTGAGATTTATCGATTTGATCGTGGAAAATAGCTACGGCTTACCTTCTTTAGCTGCAATCCGGAAGGTTTCTGATTCTGAATAATTCGCTTCGTCTGACCCACAAGAGACATAGGAAGTTTGAGACCCGACTTTTGCTGCGGCTTAGACGGCACTGAAGAATCGGGTCTGGCGGAAACTTGCGGAGCAGCGAATGACCGCCGCTGCTCCAATAACTTCTCCATCTTCTTCCCTTGAGTGTCAATATAAGCGATGAATGGAAGCAATTGACCAATCCGCTCCTCCACTTCCACCCGAAGTTCCTCCATCGCTTCCGGGTTGGAAAGACGAGCCGCGAATTCCGTTTCCACGTACTCATTGTGGTTAGACAACGCCAATGATCGATGAAAGATCAGAAAACCAATTGCTTCCTCAATCATTTGGTCAGAGCAAATGCGAGGGAGTAGGGGAAATGAGCCTTTCCAGCTCGGGTTGGTTAGCGAAGGGAGAACCGTCACTGATGTGGAGAACTGAGAGGAAGTGCCTACACATTGTTCTTGCCAGCTGGGATTGTTTGGAACATCAGGGGAAAGAGTTGTCGACGATACTGATGAGATGGATGAGGTAGGAGAAGTTAAGAAGGCACTCGCCTCTTCAAGGGAAGTAGAAGTCTGTTGGACGTTCGAGGGACCAGGCATATCCACAAGAATATTTGTGGTCGAAGGACGGGGAGCAAGGAATGAGGATGGGCATAGAACTGCCTGTTCCAGCCCATAAACATCGTTTTCTGATGCTGGGACAGGTGGGTTTGCTTGTGGAGAAGATGATGAGGAAGAAGAAGTGGAAGAAGAAGGTGTCGCAATGAGTTGTTTCGCGCTAACTGACGAGAATTCAGACATGGAGTGAACTGGAATCGTGGAATTGGAGTCAGCTTCTGGAGAGCAAGTTCGGTTGGAAGAGGAGGATGGACTATTTCTCGAGGAATTCATATCTCAGTGGCTCAGTTCCTCAACTATACGTAAACAACAAGATTGTGTGGGCAGACAAGTGCGTAGAAAGGAGTCTCTTACTATCACGAGGCTTGGCCAGTTTCCACTAATGAGGAGGAAATGTCGCGTGAAGGGAAAAAGTATAGCGAGACGGATTAATTTTGTGAATTCAAGGCTTCCACGCGTGGGAAATATGAGAATCGAGAAATTTTCGATGAAATTTTCATGTAGATTTCGATATTTATGTAGTCCCTCGACTTCAGTAACTTTCCTTCTTCTCATTGGGAGACGTAGAGGGCCAATAATAGAGCTAAGACTCTCTCCATGCATCAGGATCTTCCGTCGGCAGTAGAAGCTAGAGAATGGAGAGCGATTGCTCTCTTCAGTTCTCTCCCTCTCTCGTTCGATAGACAATAGCCATCGGAGAAAGAGGCTATGTGATGGATGAATGGAGCGGAAGAAGAGCTGAATCTCTTCGTTTCCCCTGCTCCCTCTCCTTTTCTGCCAGACCAATTACGCGGAACGACTCGATGGGATGGAATAAGATGAACAGAGGGCCTCCTATCTCATTGCCCATCTATCTCCTTCTCTCTAGAGACCACATAGACTCGGAAAGAAGAACGGGAGAAGGTCGATAGACCTTCTGTGTGCATTGAAGGAAAACCCCCCATCCAAATATTTCCTCTACCCTTCACTGTCAAGTCAATCTAGTTAATCTCGTCCATCCCTCTTCTGTAGCTCTCCTGATTCCCCTTGTTCCTTCACCCGCATACATTGTTTTTAAAGCTTTGTTATAACCTCAAAAGACGCTTTTCTAAGACACGATGCCTCGCAGCTTGGTGTTCGCCTTTCTGCTAGCTGGTATTGCTACGGCGTCCATCGTTAACAGCATCGTGGAACGTGTCTCGAAGGGTATTATCAGTATTTCATTTTCATTTTTAATATATTTGAATTTCAGATAAAATCCCGGAATCCGTCAATGTTTCCGCATTGGATGGTTTCACTGAAGAGGAGAGAGCTATGATGCTGTTGGACGTGGCCGAATTCAATGTCACCGAGGTAATTTTGATGCCGAGACAGATTCTGTCGAAACAATCTTTCTAGTATTACGATGACAATGCTATTGTATTGAAAGCTGAAACAGATGGCCCAATATCCCTTGTTGAGGATGTCAAGACTCCGCTTGGCAAGCCAAACATCCCAGTGTGGATTGGCCTTCCTCACGGTGCGAACCGATCCGCGCACTGCTCGCCCGCATTGGAGTTCCGCCGTATGATGGCTGAATCTCCTCTCTGTTCTTGTATTAGCAATCCACTCAAAGGACACGACTTCGAAGGTGAGTTCATTCGATCTGATCTGGAACTGACCATTTTCTTGGGTTTGTCTATTTTAAATCGCTAATTTCACGCCATTTCTTCTTCCCACCAAGGTTTCTCCAAAAGGGTTGTTTCTTATTTAAACACTTCTCTGCCTTTTTGGAGGAGATCAAAGTGTAGCTTTATCGAACGAAACAAGAGCGACTTGTGATTAACTCGCAGGGATCGCCACTGAGGGCCGTACGTGTTGCGTCAGAACTTGCTTTCCGTACGAAAAGCCGCTCGGGCCATCCCAACTTCGTTCAAAATCGGAGACTTGCTGCGCCCGACTGAACGCAGCCGTGGAAGATGATGTGATCAAGTGCCTTCCTATGCTCGATTCACTGGACGCTGAGACGCGAAGTGGAGCAGACTATTGTTAGTCTTTTTGTTCTTGTTTCTCTCCGTTTTTTCACGTCCTAAAGCATCTATTTATGCGAGAAAATACTGACTCTCAATCAATCAATCAATCAATCAATTTATCATATCAAGCAGTGATTGCTAGATGAGGATGGGGCGGAAGTCTTTAAGCATCTATTTATGCGAAAAAATGCTGACTCTATAGCCAGTTATTTGCAGGGGAGTCGGAGACAAGGACTGGCGTTCAGTTCTGGTGTTGCATCTACTTTGGCAAGATCGGAGTCAACTCTGCAATCTGCTTCTCGTAACTTCATGTAGCATGTAACTGATCATTGCTCGATAAATCAATTAATCAGAGTAGCTCGATTCCATATTTCTTCCGATTCTACCTTTTTGCTATGCATGAACTCCATTTTCTCTTATTGTGCTGCCAAATCTTACTATTCGGGATATGCAAAAATTTTCCAATTGTATTTATTTGAATAATAGGGAGAGAGACAATGAGAAAATGAGAGAGTGTAGTCAAAGTGTACGGAATGTTCCATTCCAATAGAACAGTTTTGAATAAGGCGGTTTCGGATTGATCATTCCGCCCTGGGAGTGACGAGGTTGCCGGTTTCAATTCTCTGGTTCTCGATTCAGGCCCACACCGGGTTTTCCTTCAGTTTGCATAGAAGGTCTATCGCCCTTCTCCAGTTCTTCTTTCCGAGTCTATGTGGTCTCTAGAGAGAAGGAGATAGATGGGCAATGAGATAGGAGGCCCTCCGTTCTTCTTATTCCTGCCCATCAAGTCGTTCAGCCAAATTGCTCTGACAGAGAAAGGGAGAGAGAGTATGGGAAACGAAGAGATTCAGCTCTTCTTCGCTCATTCATTCATCTCATAGCCTCTTTCTCCGATGGCGAATGTCTATCGGACGAGAGAGAGAGAGCGAACTGAATAGAGCAATCGCCCTCCACTCTCTTGCTTCTACTGCCGACGAGAGATCTTGACGCAGGGAGAGAATCGAAGCTCAACGTTTCTGCTCGGCTTAGAAAGAGAAGAAGAATAGCTCATCGATCCACTCCATCACAACATTCGTAGTGATGATCTAGGAGTGTGGGCATCGTCGAATTAGTCTGTGTATGCGCACTCGCAAATCATCAATTCCAACCTCCGCAGATAACATACAGACTAAGTAATTTGCATCAGTGCATAAATAAGCGGAAAGAAAGTGTGGGACCAATGAGCTACTTGTTGCGTATCCCGAATAGTAAGTTTGAACAGCTCAAAAAAATGGAGGGAAAGCAAAATGGAGAGTGACGATCTAGAGAGATAGTTTATCGATCGATCAATACAAATTAATTATTTTATCGAGCAATGATGATGATCCAGTTCAGAAGCAGATAGCGGCATTAACTCCGACGATGCCTAAGTAGACGCAGCAAAAGTTCCGAAAACCAGTCCTCTTCTTGGAGAGCCCTGCAAATTATAGACAATCAGAATCAATTTTTTTCTAGTCGCTTTAGGACGTGAATTAGAAAGAGAAACAAAAAAAACTAACAATAGTTGTCTCCTCTTCTAGTCTCCTCGTCCAGTGAATCGAGCTGAAGAAGGCACCATTTCACATGAGGGATCTCATCCTTGATCGCCTTGTTGAGTCGGGAGCAGCATTCAGTAGCCCGCGAACGTAGTTGATATGGCTCGAGCGGAGTCTCGTACTGGTTACAGGTCCGAACGCAGCAGGTGCGCCCCTCCTGGACCTCCTGGACCAAGTCCGCTGCAAGTAAACCACATGTAGCTGTTACAAAAAGAAGCGACTATTTTGGTCTGTGAAAAAGTTGGCCAATGTCATGAACACTGTAATTGGTCAAAAACTAGAAAAGATCGCTCCAAAATGAACGAACTCACTTTCGATGGTTGGGGTTGGGTTGTTAATGCAAGCACAGAGAGGAGCTTCAGCCATCATACGGCGGAACTCCAATGCGGGTGAGCAGTGGATGGACCGGTTCGCACCGTGGGGAAGGCCAATCCACACCGGGTGGTTTGGCTTCCCAATCGACGGAATCTTGACATCCTTAAGCAAGGGATATTAAACCATCTGATTCAGCTTTCAATACAATAGCATCATAGTAATACTAGAATGATTTTGTTGACAGAATTTGTCTGGGCATCGAAATTCCCGCACTTTTCAAATCACGACCCTCAATGAAGCAAAACCAACATTGCATTCCGTGGTGTAGCGCATCTAGAATTCACGTGCTCAGTTCGCGGGTCATGCGACAGATTTGCTCACGAGGATCGCTCTCTCATACAAGGCCGAAGACATATCTTTCAGGAGTTCCAAAGCGTGCAATGAGGATTTCCTGCACTTCCCCGGCTGAATAGTTGAGTTTCACTCTGCCCTAAGATAGGTAACCTTAACGTACGATTGGGGATAGGGGGTGAATACGCTCATCCCGAGAAGAAGATAAATGCAGAGAATACCAACCTCGGTGACATTGAATTCGGCCACGTCCAACATCATAGTCTCCTCTTCAGTGAAACCATCGAGTGCGGAATCATTGACGGAATCCGGGATTTCTGAAATGCAAATATATGAAAAATGAAAATGAAATATCTATTATACCTTGGAACTCCTCGGTGCTGTTTCCGATGGTTGCGGAGGCGATACCAGCCAGAAGAAAGACGAGCGCCCAGTTGCGAGGCATCGTGTCTTAGAAAAGAGCGTAGGAGGCGAAAGGAGATGAGTGAAAGCGGCTGTTCGCGTGTTTGCGCCGTTTCTCGTCGTTTGCCGCGCTTTTTATGCCAGTCCCGAGTGAGTCAGGGGGAGAGAGGAAGGAGGAGAAGGAGGTTCAGACGAGCAGTGCTTGCGAGAGGGCAGGCGAAAGGGAGAGAGCGTTCCGAGCAGCCGCACCAAAAGACTCTCCTCGGTCTGCCTGATCTCGTGAGGGTTAGAAGAAAGGAGGGGCGAAATCCGACTCTCTGCCTCATGATGAGCAGCAGTTTACGGACCCAACTCTCTCACTCTCCCTCGCTCTCTCGCCTGATCTAGCTTCCGAGCGGAGACATTGAAATAAGAGCTGGCCATATGGACTCCGTGCGGGAATGGGGCTGGGAAACGCTAGAGTTCAAAGGAAGAAAGCATTCAAAGTCATGAGCCGATGCGGAACTCTCGTACAAACATGTGCCCATGGATAGGGTCCGCAAGCTCTGTAGAGGAGCCCTAAGGGGAGAGAGATAGAGAGGGCGGCGAGAGCCCAGACAGTCAGACACTCGCCAGGCTAGAGACAGAGAGAGGCGAGGGTAGATCAAGGGCGCCTACGTGCCGTTCGCGAGTGTGTAGTCTGATCAGACTGGAGACGAGTGGATCGATTCTGTTGTACACTTGTTTACGTGTCTAGCTCCTGCCC
>LS502593.1:904530-926397 GCA_900490845.1 Pristionchus japonicus | reverse complement strand
AAGGCATGAAAGTTTGAAATTGCCAATTGGGCCGTAAATTCTGGGACCGTAAATTCCAGGACCGGAAAATGTCAGGACCGGAAAATGTCAGGACCGATAATAGGATCGAAATAAAAAAAAAGTCGCAATTTTTAATGACAATTCTTGCTAGTGTTCAATTCCTACCTCTAGGTAGGAATTGAACACTAGTATAACTACTTGTACCGTTTTGTCAAAGGTGAGAATTGTATCGATAATCCTTATTTTCTGTGACTTCAAGTTCTCAAAATCAGCTATCAAAAGCTTCGTGTCATTGATGTGTTTCTTTAGTGCGAGGTCGAACAACTCATGAAGGGAGTTTTCCTTGAACCGTTAAAACAGTGAAACAATTATTTGATAAAAGTCGTACCTCAAAAATGTTAGAGACGGAACTAAAGGAATCGCTACGCCCGTCAGTTTCATCCACGAAAAGTGTTCTTTGTATTAGCGGCTTGAGAATCTTGAGAATCTGCTCTTCGCTTCCTAATGAAACAAAATATGATAATGTCTGAAACGGAAGGATAAATGAGTTTTTTTAATCGAAAAAATACTTCTCCATCCATTGACATAGAGTCAATACAGATTTGTTGATTGACGAAAACATAAAACAGGCAAGCTCTCCATAGCTTCATATCATTGGATGAATCGCCGTCGATTGCGAACCGGCCCGTACCCTGTAATTCAACAAATAAGAATCAATCTATGGATGCAAAATGACCTCATCATAAGGACGTGATATAACCAGATGTTTGGTCGGGTCATTGTTTAGCTCCTCGATACGATCAGTAAGCAGAGCTTGCTCTTCTCTTCTATGTTTTATCACCATATCGAACAGTTGATGCAACTGAAAGGAAACGATGTTATAGAACAATTATCCGATGCAATTCATATTGCTGAGCCACGAACTTCTGCGTCGTTTGCATTGCTGGACTCGACTGCGTTGGCAACAACGGTGGGCATGCCTCTGAAAATATCAAAGTGAATACTGGTGTATTAAGCTCGGAAATGAAAAAAATTACGGTTATGGAAAAACCAATTGCAAGAAAACATAAGAATGAGTTGATCGAGTCGTCTCGCGATTCGAAAGTAGTGGGCGGAGCTGGAGGTACGATATCGAAAATGATAGACGCTTATTGATGAATAGGTAGGGGCCGCAAGCTCCGCCCCCTTTCTGTGGACAAGGCGCGCCGCCAAACAGCGTGGACGAGGAAACACAAAGCTCAAATTGAATCAAAATTCACGTTCTAGGTCGCGTTAAGCAGCTATGACCACCCTCTATCGATTGAGCCCTGTATGTCTTGAGAAAGTTTTTTCTTTGTTGGTCGAAAATCGATTTGAAAGTTGGGAATAGGCCTATTTCACCTTTTCCTGACGGAGAAAGCCAAACCTACAGCGATAAATTGATAGACATGGTCCATACCAGCGCGACTGAGAAGAAAATACAAATATTCATCATTTCGTTGAATTGCGTTTTGTTTTTAAAGATTTTAGTACGCGCTTATTTTATTTGGTTCCGGATATCGCTAAACGCAGTGAAACTTCTCGAGTGTACAAACGGTTATATGAAATTTAAGGTCTCAGTTGTCACTCACAGTGGTTTGTGCACGTCAGGAAGCGAGAATCACATATTGACTAATTTCATTAGCAACATGCGCGTTCAGAATATATAATTGTGGGTACAAAACTTGATCTCCTACTAATTATAGCCTAGGTAGGTTATAGGCTATTGGAGGTGGGAAGAGGTGCCAGGATCAGGCCCATGTTTATCACATTGTATTTCATATAATTTCTATTTTTTTGACACTTTCCAAAAACTCAGAATGAAATGTACACATCATAAAACGAAATACCCGCAAAATATCTTTTTCAATACAAAACTAAAACCAAAACCATTTAGAATCCATATACTGAGGTTCAAATTTCACTCTTTTCCATTCATCGACTTTAACTGAATACTTTCCGACTGGATGATTCATGGGCTCTGTATTCGCCCTAATTTGGAATGCCACTTTCTTCGACTGATGATGGAAGTACTGAAAAAAATGTAGTTGTTAGAATACATGCGCAGAGATGACCATCTTACCTGGATAAGATTTTCAATTTCGTGCGACGAAAGCACATTTACGTGGCCATTAACGAGAAGATATTTGCACTTCTTGCTCAAAATTTCTTTGTAAAGAGCAAGGGGCATTGGCTGGCGTTTGATTCCCCCTTCACAGAAGTCCGATATGCTAATCACTTCGACAAGTTCTGCCAGTGGCAATAAAAAGTCTTCCATCTCTGAAATATGGTCCACATATTGCTGAGAATGAATATTATAAAGAAATATTTAAAGAAAACTAGCCTCTCTCCATTCCTGTCCGATAATACCACATCATAGAAGGACTTATTCTTTCAACAAATTTCAGCACGTGTGGACTGCAATATCACATTATTATCTTGATGTCAAGTGAAAACGAAACTCACAAATTAAGAGTATTTTGATAAAAGCCGATCGAAAGAGAACTGATTGATGCTTTCTCAAAGAAATTTGAGCATTGCTCTAATCCTATTATTCTTTCATCATCGAAATTCACGCTTCCAAATTGCAGTCGATGTGCAAGGGGTTTCAGAACGTCGAAAATCTTCCCCATATGCTCAGGGCGGAATTTAGCACGAACAAATGTGCACTGAAAAAAATTTGGCTGAGTCAAATTCAAACAACAATGATCACCGCGGATAAATGACAACCGAATAGAGTAATATGAGATGTCTCGCAAATGTTAAGCTGAACAAAGGTCGCTGCTAAACACGAATACCACAATGCGCAATCTTTGGCAGATGAGAACATCAGAGTGAGGTACGCATCATCGTCATCCTATAACATTCGGTGTGAATAAGGCAATTTTGTCGGCGAAAAGTAAACGAGTACCATTTTGCGAAAGGTGAGACAGATACCACCGATCTTCTCGATTTTGTTTGACTTCAATTCATCAAAATGAGCATTCAAAAGAATCGTGTCATCGACGTGCTTCGCTAGAGCACGATCAAAGAGCTCTCGTAGGTGTTCGTTCTTAAAAAATTTTCGTTGTAGATTCAAATAGTCAACTGGTAGAAGGCATACCTCAGAAACTGTAGTGGCGTATCTCAAGGAATCTATCAGTTCGCCATCTTCTTCAACGAATTTTGATCTCTGTATGAGCGGATTCAGATTCTTGAGAATCCACTTGGACGTGTTTAATGGAAAAATATATGAAGTTTTCTTCTGAAAAGGACGTATGAATTGAACAAAGAACGGAAAAATGAACCTCTCCCGTCATGGCCAACGAGTTAATATGCACTCCTCGCATCGCCAAATCGTAGAAAAGACAAGCTTTCCATAGCTTCATGTCGTTGGACAGATCTCCGTCAATTGCGAACCGACCCCTTTCCTGTATTTAACAAATAGAGACAAATCCGTAAACACAAATTACCTCATCGAAGGGACGCAAAATAAGCAGATGTTTGCTCTGATCTTTGTTCAACTCCTCAATACGTTCTCTCAACACTGATTCCTCCTCTCTTCGATGCTTAATTACCATATCGAACAATTGGTGCAACTGAAAGGAAACGATGATATAGAATAATCAACCGAAAAATTGATAACACGAAATCACGAACTTCTGCATCGTTTACATTGTTGGACTCGACCGCATTGGCATTGACGGTGGGCATGACTCTAAAATATCAATGTGAATGCAAGTAACTCGGGGCGGAAATGAAAACAAAATAAAGGTCATTGGGTTGCAAGAATAAATATCAGTGCGTTCGCCTAAGAATCGCATATTCTCTCTGAAATTCGGTACAGCAAAAAGTGAGACCATGAGATGTTGACATTTTCTGATAGCACTAGGTGTCCTACATCGATTTCTGTTTTTATCATGAATCGAAAAAATTAATTTGCATAATTGCATGCATCCAAAGTTTAGGCATTTTCAAACAAATACGCGTGTAGATCAACGGAAAATAATCAGAATCTCATGAAAATTTGGAATTTGGCAGCTAAGTGTGCCAAATCATCCTGTCAACTTAGATCATGCAAAAGTGCATGTTAATTTTTCATGTTAATTCTCAAAAAATCATAAGTCGACAACAAAAAATAACACCTTTGAAATTTTTTGATATGTTGAGTATCATGACGATATCGATCGACTGTAAAATTTGCAAGTCAATCGGAGGGTGGCCTGTTGCGTTATGGCCAAAAAACGAAAGCCTAATTCTGATGAAAACCGTCTCATTCCGCCCTGCTCACTCCGCCCGCGCAGCGAGGAATGAGATTTAGAGCTCTCTTTGCATTGAAATGATTCAATTATCGCCTTTTTTTCAATTATCTCTCATTCCTCACCGCTTACGCAGTGCGGGCGGGGCGGAATGAGACAGTTTTAATCAGAATTAGGCTTTCGTTTTTTGGCCATAACGCCTCAGGCCACCCTCCGATTGACTTGCAAATTTTACAGTCGATCGATATCGTCATGATACACAACGTATCAAAAAATTTCAGAGGTGTTATTTTTTGTTGTCGACTTATGATTTTTTGAAAATTAACATGAAAAATGAACATGCACTTTTGCATGATCTAAGTTGACAGGATGATTTGGCACACTTAGCTGGGCCTAATTCCAAATTTTCATGAGATTCTGATTATTTTCCGTTGATCTACACGCGTATTTGTTTGAAAATGCCTAAACTTTGGATGCATGCAATTATGCAAATTAATTTTTTCGACTCATGATAAAAACAGAAATCGATGTGGGACACCTAGGGCTATCAGAAAATGTTAAGATCTCGTGGTCTCACTTTTTGCTGTACCGGTAGGTATGCGATTCTTAGGCGAACGCACTGATATGAACTGATCGAGTCGTCTCACGCGCCGAAAAAAGTGGGCGGAGTTGAAGGTAGCATAGTAAAGAGGCCCAGCCAGCGGGTACGAGTCAAACGGAACGTAACTAACGTGATTCTACGATATTAGTGTTCACAGCTTTCGGGGGTGACCGATTTGCATGAATCGAACTGCATGGACGAGGAAGAGAGAAATCGCTCTCCCCGCTCATTTTGAATAATTTGCGTTGGCGGGAAACTTATCCTTTATCTAACCGTTCTCTGGAGAGAACAACGGGAGGGGGCCTGTGATGATTACACTACCAATAAGACCCTCATGTACCTCTGGTTCCCTGTTGTCTGCTCAACATCCTTCATTCGGCCAGAACGCTGTCGACTACACTAACAATCAGATCCTCTTGTTCCTCTATTTCCCTTTTGCCTGTTTCCCGCCTGGATTCATGATGTGGTACTACCAGGAATTGTAAATTTTTTCTGGGAAAAAACCGCTTGGGAAACGGTTTTCTAGTAAAAAAACATTTAAGAAAAATTTAATAAAAAGTAAAAACTTCGGAAGAAAATAATTGGGAACAAAAAAACAAAAATAAATATTTCATAACTTAAATTTTGGGAAGCAGTTTTTCGGGAAATGACCATTTGGGAAGTTTTTTGCCGGGAATACGGTAGGACCGGGAAATAGCACAAGCTGCAAAACACATGATTTTCCATCCTTTCGACCCAATTCTCCTCTGAGCTATTGATTTCATGATGTAAAAACGATTGAAGCGAAAGAAAAACAGTGAAAGTGCGAAATTTCACCGAAAAACGGCGTTTAAAAAAAGCAGTGATATGCTATTTACCGGTTCTCCTTCTCCGGATGAAAACTTCCCAGATGGAAACTTCCCAAAAACGATTTCCACGAAAACAATTTCTCATTTGTTTATTTCCTAACTGAATTTTACAATGTCGTTACTTTTCAAATATATTTTTCCAAATTATTTTTTCCAATAAACTGTTTTTCAAATGTCAATTTACAAAGTAAAATTTACAATTCCTGGTTGTACCCATGATGTGTATAGAAGAGAAAGTCATAACTTTTCGAAAGAAATTTTATTCATTTCTTACGAAAAATTTTTTACAATGCAACCTTTGTGATGTGATACAAGGAGCGAGAATCACAGATTGAATAATTTGCATTAGCAGCACGCGCAGGACCACGTAAAAATTTATTACTCTGTAGTTTCATTTAGTTTTTTTTTGTCCTTTTACAAAAACTCAGGATGAAATGTGCACAACATATATCAAACTTCTTCACAAATATCTTACCACAAACATCACCACAAACACTTTCCCAACCAATAATGTTCTATAAAAGGCCGTTCGCGAGAGAGTCGAACAAGGGTTGGCACACCCCCAAAAGGTAAATTCTCTGAAACTGTGTGAATTGGGGTTCTCGAGGGTGCTGATGACGTTACACACCCTCATTTTGCATATCGACCTTCCGTTGGCTCCAGACGACGTCGCGTCGAAATCGGGTTTCATGAGAATTCTCGGCTCTCGTGAACGCTAAAATTAAGCCGATGTGGCTTCCTGGATAGAATTAGATGCTGATCACGCCTGCACAATTCATTTTTTATTAAATATTTTAATTATTTTTAAAAATCGAATTCTTCGTGGGAGTGAATACTCACGTGGTCTTTAGCATAGATCGAACCGGGATCGAGAGAGGATTCCAAATCTGTTTTGAGGGGAGGCCTAAGTGGTGCCACTTTCGAGATAATCGACTTATAGTGCATGAAATCCCTCTTCCTCCACTTGTTTACGCATTTGAACCTTTGATCTTCTTTGATCTACCTCGAGTCTCTCATTGTTTTCTCTCCCCTGCCTCCTGTGACCCCTCAAAGGTCAAAGGTTCAAATGCGTAAACAAGTGGAGGAAGAGGGATTTCATGCACTATAAGTTGATTATCTCGAAAGTGGCACCACTTAGGCCTTCCCTCAAAACAGATTTGGAATCCTCTCTCGATCCCGGTTCGATCTATGCTAAAGACCACGTGAGCATTCACTCCCACGAAGAATTCGATTTTTAAAAATAATTAAAATATTTAATAAAAATGAAGTTGATAGTAGTGATCAGCATCTAATTCTAGCCAGGAAGCCACATCGGATTAATTTTAGCGTTTACGAGAGCCGAGAAATCTCATGAAAACCGATTTCGACACGACGTCGTCTGGAGCCAACGGAAGGTCGATATGCAAAATGAGGGTGTATAACGTCATCAGCACCCTCGAGTACCCCAATTCACACAGTTTCAGAGAATTTACCTTTTGGGGGTGTGCCAGACCCAGGCGGATTTGTTCGACTCTCTCGCGAACGGCCTCATAATACAAAACTAAAACCAAAACCATTCATAATCCATATACAGAGGTTCAAATTTAACTCTTATCCAATCATCGACTTTAACTGAATACTTTCCGATTGCAAGATCCATGGGGTCGGTATTCGCCCCAATTTGGAATGCCACTTTCTTCGACTGATGATGGAAGAACTGAAATATTTTTGTTGTTTGTCTATAATGATGGTTATGTTACCTGGACAACATTTTCTATTTCGCTCTGCGACAGCACATTTATGTTGCCATTAACGATAAGAAAGTTACACTTCTTGCTCAAAATTTCTTTGTATAGAGAAAGCGGCATTGGCGGACGTGTGACTCCCCCTTCACAGGAGTCCGAAATGGTAATCACTTCGACAAGTTCGGAGAGCGGCAACAAAAAATCTTCCATCTCTGAAATATGTTCTTTGTATAAGAATAACGAATATTCAAAGAAAACTAGCCTCTCTCAATTCCTGACCGATAATACAGTATCGAAAAAGGACTCATTCTCTTAACAAAATTGAGCACGTGTGAGCTGAAAAACAAACTTCCTAGCCTTATTCCCATGATTGGGGTCGGCTGCCCTATTTTATACGTATTGATGCGGCGGGACCTAGCCTGTTTCCAGTGGCCTGGCGCTGACGATACCGTTTCCGGAGGGACTTTTTTTGTTTGTCGTGTTCGAAACACTACCAACATTTCTTAACCCCCTTGGTTTTGGGTGGATCTGCACCGCCCGGGAGTCGAACCAGCGTCTTCGTGTTTGGTACTCAGAGAGCACAACCACTACACTAACCGGGCGGGCACGTGTGAGCTGAAATATCACAATATTATCTTGACGTTAAGTGAAAACAAAACCCACAAATTAACAGTATCTTGCTCAAAGCCTATCAGAAGAGAATCGACTGATGCTTCCTCAAAGAACTGTGCGCAGTGATCAAACACTGTCGATCTATTATCAAAGAAATGTATTAATGATATATTCATTCTACGTGTAAAGGGCTTCAGAACGTCGATAATTTTCCCCATATGCTCAGAGCGGACTTTTACATTAGCGTATCTGCACTGAAAGAATCAACTTTGTCAAATACAATAAATGGTAATCACCGCAGAGAAAAGGCCAGCCATAACTGCAACATGTGATGTTTCGCAGATGTTGAGATGAGCAAAGGTTGCAGCTAAACACGAACACCACAATGCGCAGTCTTGAGCAGTTGTGAATGTTAGTGAGAAGTAAAAAGTATCCTCTTCCTATAAAATAAGAAGTTGAAAAGACAGACTATTACTGTGTTCACGAACTGTAACTGACATTTTCACAAATAATATGTGTTGACAGTTTGAAAAATATATATCATCAAATGAAAGACTGCATATTTCAAAAGTCCATTGTGAGTATTCTTACGATTAGTTTATGAGTGGCTAATTTCAAATTTCAAGGTGAAGAGTAAGTGTGTACCGTTTCGTGAAAGGTGAGCGAAATACCATCGATCGTCTCGATTTCCCGTGACTTCAATTTCTCAAAATGAGTATTCAGTAGAATTGTGTCTTCAGCGTGCTTTGCAAGCACACGATCGAACAGCACTCGGAGGCGTTTTTTCTTAAAATTTCAAAGATTGAAACAGTCAATTGTAAGAATCCATACGTCTTTAGAGGATCTGAAGAAGTTTATTCGTTTGCTATCTTCTTCAACGAACTTCGTTCTCTGTATGAGCGGTTTTAGATTCTTGAGAATCCACTTGGACGTGTTTAATGGGAAAATATATGAAGCCTTCTGAAAGGGATGTTTGGATTAAACAAAGAACGGAAAAGTTAGTAGATTAACTTTTCCTTCCATCTTCATCGAGTCAATATGCACTCCACGCGTCGCCAAGTCGTAATAGAGACAGGCTTTCCATACCTTCATGTCATTGGAAACATCGCCGTTTATTTCGAACTGGCCCGTTTCCTGAATTTAACAAATTGAGACAAATCCGTAGAGACAAAATTACCTCATCGAAGGGACGCGAGATAACCAGATGTTTGCTCCGATCATTGTTCAACTCCTCAATACGGTCTCTCAACACTGCTTCCTCCCCTCTACGATGTTTGATTACCATATCGAACAATTGGTGCAACTGAAAGGAAACGCTTTTACAGATAAATTATTCAATACAATCGATATCGCGAAACCACGAACTTCTGCGTCGTTTTCATCGCTTGACTCGACAGCGTTGGAATTAATGGAGGGCATATCTCTGAAAATATCAATGTGAATACTGTTGTGTTCAGAGTGGAAAAAACACAATAGCGTTCCTATTGTGGCAAGAAGAAATATGAATGAGTTGATCGAGTCGTCTTGCGTTTCGAAGAAACTGGGCGGAGCTGAAGGTGCGATTTCGAATGACAGACGACAGACGCTTATTGATGAACACGAGTGTACGTTTCAATCACCCTGTGGTTATTCTTCCTTTGCTTTGAGTGCAGCATAATAAAGAGGCCCAACCATCGGGTACGAGTCAAACGGGACGTAACTAACGTGATTCTACCATATTGATCTTCACAGCTGTCTCCCGTGGCTGAGAAGCGAGACCGGTTAGCATGAATTGAGCTGCAAGGACGAGGGAGAGAAAGATCACTCTCCCCGCTAATTATGAATAATTTGCAAAGGCGGGAAACTTATCCTTTATCTAACTCTTCTGTGGAAAGAAGAATGGGGGCCAGAACGCTGTGTCGACTACACTAACGATCAGATCCTCTTGTTCCTCTATTTCCCTTTTCCCTTTTTCCCGCCTGGATTCATGATGTGTATAGAAGAGAAATGCATAACTTTTCGAAATAAATTTTATTCATTTCTTCCGAAAAATTTTTTACAATGCAACTTTTGTGATACAAATACATAAAGCTGCAATTACTGAAGTACTGGTACACAACAACTCGATAAAGGAACCCGATAAAATGTTGATAATCAATAGGAGTCGATCACTTCTTCTCGAACAGAATGGCCATGACTCCACTCATATCGGTCGTTCCGTCGATGTTCCTCGAACGGAATTCGCTCCCGATGGAGGAAGGGATGGTGTCGTCGTCGTGGATGTACCTGGAATGTATTTGTTTATCTATTATTTTATTTATGGATATATTTACATTTTTTTATATTTCACAATTGCGCAAATAGTCATTAAGAAGCGCCACGAAATAATTGATCAATGACGAATGAGACAAAGTCGGTCAACATACCATAGCTCATCATCTTGTCGAGTGTACGCGACGTAGTGGCCTGACGATGATCCACCATAGACGCGTCCACTGTGCTCAATGACGGAAACCGCGCGCCAGTAACGACCTGGAACAGAGTTCATGAAAAATATACTAGCACGTAGGCAATCTGAACAGTATTGCATGAAATAATCAAGCGGAGCATTACGATAGAAGGATAGGTGATGTTCCAGGTTATTCACTGCATTGTGTTACAGGTCGGTAAGTAGAAGTTGAGCGTGTGACTCACCCATCAACTTCATTCCGTCCAAATCGCAATTCTCCGCGAGTGACCAATCCATTCGCTGGCTAGGATGGAGAATGTTGAAGGCGACGAGTGCATAGTTCGAATCGCCCTTGAAGTTGAAGCAGTTCTCCCTGAAAAGATTTACATAATTATTAGGCAATCCATCTTGGACGACTGCGGAGTGAGGTGAGAAGGAGGAGTGTTTTGAGAAGTGGTTTCAATGATACATGTTTTCTGACTCGGATTCATTCTAACGATCAATTAATCACTCACTCTACATATTCTCTCATGTTTTCCTTGCAGGCCTTGCACTTGTCCTCATTGTGTTCCTTGTTCTCTTTGTTCTCTCTGCAGCACTCGCAGCACTCCGAGCAGTGACGAGGCTCGTTCTCTCCTTCGACTGCAGTCCATTCAGAGGAGAGGAGGGACTCGAGGTCCACGATCTAGAACAGTGTCGTTGAGATCAGTTGCACACCTTCAGAAATTACAAAGGGACATGCCTGATTGTTTCTTTCGATGTGCTGATAGTGAATTGATCCGGGCTGCTTCTTCTCGTTTCCCTGCAAAATTGATCTTATTAATGATTTTTTTTAATATTTAAATTCAAATAGCAAAAATCCACCAACCGTGCAAGTCTCCGACTTGACACATCTCCTCCTCGTGCAGCTCTCAAGGTGGAACTTCTTATCGATATCAACAGGAATGATCTGATCGAAGATTTTGCAAAGAATCTCATATGCGTCCTGTTGCGTGTAGAGGAACCAGTCTTCGAGACCATCGAGTGACTTTGCGAGCTTTGCACGGAAATAGCGAGGATGAACCTGAAAATTTACAATGTTTTGCAATGTTATCGTTCCGTATTGATATTCTATGATAGGATAATATTCAGAATATAATTTAAAATCAGTTTTCGCTCACCGTTCCTTGAAGCTTCATGTAATATTTGAGCATCCTCAGACACGTCGCTTTGTTCTTTTTCTTCTCATCCTCGATATCATTGAGATCCTGCAGTTCCCTCGCCTGTAATGATTTCGATATTTTTGCTGTTGTTGGTGTGATTCGAAAACCAAATAACCTTCCGTCGTGAACCTTACCTCCAAAGCTTTGCTCAGATCAGTCGCTCTTCTCATGTACTGAATAGCGGCGTTGAGGAAACAGTCGTTGGCGGCGTTCTGAAGGAGCAGCCAGCGAGGTTTGAACTGAAAGGAACTAAGTATTACTGAGATACTAAGTGCATGGCGCTTCAATAGGGATGTTAACGTTGCTCGCTTACCTTTCCATCCTCAACCTCCACCTCTTGAACCTCTTCATTGCTCTGCTCATCCGCCTTGGGCGACTTGTTCGCCACATTGAGCTTGGCCGGAACCAGAGCCCGGTTGTTGTCCGGAGCCTTTCTCTGATAGGGCGAGAAGGCAGGTTTCTGGGCAAAGATCAGTCCTCTTCTCTCTGCTGCCTTCAGTTGGATCGCGGATTGGGACTTGAGATCAGTAGATGGAGCCTGACGAGCGAGTGCTCTGGGGATCAGTGGAGCGTCAGTCTTGGCATTGATGGGAGACGCGATAGGAGAGGGGCGAGCTGCTCTGGTGATGGGCGAAGAAGCGGAGGGAGCAGATTGACCGAAGAGCGACTGCAATAAGTAGATATTAGATCTTACTTTCTAGGATCAAGGTTCTAACGTGGAATCAGTATGCGAAAACTTTGCATTGACAGATTAGACACAACACTTCTTTTGAAAGAAAGTGGAAAAAACTATTAAGAACCGATAAAATACGCACCTTTTTCGGTAGCACCGACGCCACAGACGACTTGACAATCTCGATGTCTGGACGATCATCAAGTGGAGGAGTGGAGCGTTTGGCCGCCGGCTCAGGCACCGAGTCGCGCTCCTTCTCATAAGTCTTCTGGAGCAGATCACAAGCAGTCAGTCTCTTGCCCAATAGGGTTGTAGGGGACTCGTCGCCAGAGAGGGAGACCGGCTCAGACTGGCGAGCGAAACGAGGAGACTGTCGAGTGCCCAGCTCAATCGCCGCGCCCTCCTTGATGAGAGCGGTCCCGCCAGGAGTGCGGAACGGAGTGAGGATGGACTGAAAGAAGGTCTTTAGGTGGATTTTTTGCTTTTTGCGCATTTGCTCGTAGAAAAATGATAGGCCAGGTAATACCTCGTTCTTTCTCGCGATCGGAGTCCTCACTGGCGCTCTGACAGTGCGCTGCCCCGCCGGAGTCTGCTGACTCGCGACAGTAGAGGCCTGTTGACCGACCGGTGTTCTCTGCAAGTACGAGATTTTGCTTCAACACCATGAGTTATTTCAATTCTATCATGACGCTCAACGGTCAGAGAGGCGAGAGATAGTGTCCAACTTGCACTCAACACTCACCTTGGTAGCTCCACCATACTGGATCACCGGCTGATGAGCTGCAGCTGCTGCTGCTGCTGCTGCTGCAATTGGAGCAGCACCATTCGGTTCGATGATGAGATTGACGCAGGAAGGTGCTCTTCCGCTGGAAAGCGATCGTTATTGAGATGCCGAAACTTCAAAGTTTGCCCTAAAACAACGGGTTTACCTCATATTCGCATGTGTGATCGCGTCGAGAAGATCGTCCACATTCTTGAGAGGCAGCTTCTCTCCATCTGCAATAATCTTTGTTGATCCTCTACAGATACGGAGTGTTTGTGTTCAAAAACAGACGCAGATAGCAAAAGTACCCGCTGGCACCGCTGGGTCAAATCTCTATTGTGAGCCTTCCTAGCCTCCTAAAAAAGATAATGAAAGATCGAAACATACCCCTTCTCCAGTGCATCACGAAGCTATTGCCCTTGACCGTATTCGCAATCTTGGCCTTGATCTCAATGAGCATCTTCAGCGTTGGAGGAGTCGCAGTGATGCTGAAAATAGAAAGTTAAAAACTATTTTTAAAAATAAAATTCAAAATGTTAAAAATAAAATTCGAAATTAGATGCTCACCGGTAAGTCCGCTCGCGGTAGTCATACTTGAAATGGACGGGGTTCATCCTTCTGAAAAACAAATGATTGAAAATGCGAACTATAGACGCGAAGAGAAATTCGAAATTGATAAATAGGCACGGACAGTTTAGAAAATGAATAAAAATGGAAGAGCGAATAGAGAGCAGAAGGCGACTCAAGCGTCGGTTGAATGGATAGACTGAATTGGATAAGCGTCGTGGCGAATGTTGGCGGGAATTGGAGATCGGGCATGCCCGTCTAGAGGCAGGGTGTGTATCTGACTGTCCAGAGATCGGACGTTCGAATGGCGCGAATTTATGACAGGATGGAAGAACTGCCCCGTGGGTGCGTTTGTTCGAAAATGACGATAGATACAGTGAAAGATCAACAGTTTAGAGAATGAATTCACCCTCTGGCAAAGCTCGAAAGATAAATCCATTCAAACCACTTGCTGACTCAAGATCAAAATCCAATAATGAACGCGGTTATGGTTACTGTATTTTTACTTCTAAAGTACTGTATTGAATTCGTGAACTGTTTATTGATTTCAGAACAATGAAAGCTGCAATCCGCTCCAAACTCGGGACTATCAAAAAGAAGACTAAGATGTGCGTCAATGCAGCATTCGATCAGTTTATGAAGTTGATGAGAAAGGTATTCTTGTTGTGCCTCAATGCTATGCTAACGATATTCTAAGGCTTAGAATGTGAGAATAACAGTGCGATATGTGCGTAATCAGTAGATCCGTGATAGACGATGCGCAAAAAATTGCTCAAAACATAAAAAAATAAAAAAAATAATTGCAGGCCCTCACCCACCTCCCCTCTCTCCCCTCTCCTCGCCCCTCAACTCCTCCACTCTGCGAACTTCTCTCCTCTCGTCAACTCAAAACCGTCCCTCGACGTCAACATCGATCTCCTCTGAAAATCTTTCTATCGACCAAACGAAGGGCTACTTCGCCTCGCAAATTTCGAAGGCTTTTCAAACCGATATCTCCTGGGTCGTTACGATCACCGGATTCAGTGCCGGCTCTTCGGCTCACTCCGGAGGGTTTTGAGAGCGAGGATAAAGAACCCGGAGAAAGACAGCACTGGCTGCTTCTGGGTGAGCTTTTCCAAATAGAGTTTTAATAAAAAAATTACTTTATTTTTAGAAAACACCGTGAACGACTGTTTCCTCAACGCGGCTCTTCAGTACATGCGAAGGGCGAGAGATCTCAGTGAACTTCTCGAAAATCGTCGTGTTCCAATGATCCAAAATGACGACCAAGAGAATAAGGAGCTCGTTTTGAGAATGCTTAGTGATCTACTGCGGATTGGAGGAAGAGTCAATCCGCGGGCGTTCAGGTAAAGATGATCATTATTCATAAAATGCAAGGAGGCAATTATTGAGTGATGTGATTGTGTGGTCCGTTTGATATTACAGTGCGAGCATCAGCTATGAGTTCAACTTCCAAATTAAATCTGCCAAGCGTTTCAGGGAAGCTTTACCAGCAGTTATACGCGATTTGGAACCGGAATTCTTAACCGAGCAACAGGATGCTTACGAGATTTTGACGAAGATGTTCGATCACTTAATTCCTGAGGAAATCGCCAGACAATTCTACATAGAGAGTTCGAGGAGGAGGAGGTGTAGGGATGTGGAAAACTGTCAGGTAAAACTTATTTGCCTTATTTCAGAACGCATTTAGATATTTTCAGGGCTGTGAACAAGTGGACGATGGTCCAATTCACTATCAACATGTCGCCAGAAATCATCAGGTATTTCTTTCACATCTTCTGACATCTGCTTCTGGATTACTTCTTTTATAACTCTTAATCAGAGATGCAGAATCTTAAACTCTGCAAATCTCCAGGTGCTCAACCTTGAAGCCCTTCTCTCCTCTGAATGGACATCAGTCGAGGAAGAGAATGAGCTGCGGCACTGTTCATCGTGTTGTGAGTGCTGCAGAGAAGGCAGTAAAGGGCATGACGAGGATAAGTGTGAAGTGTGCAAGGGAGATAAACGGGCGTACACGGAGTGAGTTGATTGCGTTTCGAAACTCCTGTCGTCATGCATATCAACTAGATAACAGCGATTTCGCTTTCGCGGATCGTAAAAAATTGTTCCGAAAAGAGTGAACGTTTTGCACAACTAATAATCCATTTCAGGGAGCAACGATTCCGCTACCAAGGTACATCAAACTACGCCCTTATCGCGTTCAATATTCTCCACGAGACGGAACGAGTGGACTGGGCGCTATCAGAAACCTGTGATTTAGATGGAATAAGGCTCATGGGTGAGTGTCGCTATAGCAATCATTTAATGTGCCCTCATTACGGGTACTACAGGTCACCAATGGAAGGCGGTTTCTGTCATCAAACACGTTGGAATAGCGAGGACGAGTCTGTCTCACTACGTCGCCTATACACGGGAGGATGATGGTTAGTTTAACAGGCTGAACACTAAATAGTGAAATGCGCAAGAGCTGTGCTACGAAGAACCATAAGCATAATGTGAATACTGTATCAAAATAACCACTAGACTGGCACTTGGTCCTGCAGGATGCAAAGAGATCGAATAGTCTTTGCCTGTATAGAGTCAAGTCATCACATTCACACACGTAGATACAGAATATCGTATTATTGCAGGTCTGTGGTGGCTGCATGATGACGATCGATATCCTATATCGATCGGGAGCAGATACCGTTTCCGCGGTAGCCATCGATACCCGTACGGGACCACCGACATGCACGGAGTCTTGGCCATTCTATTCGAGAAGATAGTCTGACCCTAAAATTCGAAATTTGGACATTCGTTGTTTTATTTCACACACTTTCTAGGTGATCTGACTATGTGAGCTGAAAATACGATTTTGCGTAGTTCAAATACTAGAAACTAGGTTTTATTTAATTTTCTCCAAGTTTCGAGAGATTGCCACATTGCGCGTATCGTATTCGCATGTATCGGTCTGGTAGAGAATAATCAATCGGAATATTTATTTGAATGCTTTCTGTTTCAGTGGTGGTTTTCTTAGTCGGTCATTATTTTTAAACAAGAGCCTCCTCGCTATTAGACTTCGATGTTGATAAGGCAGTGTTTCGAATACTGTGCTCATTCATTCTTTCCTCCTCTTCTATTCGTCGACCCTCTCGTAAATGCATCTCCTGTTCACTGAAAATAAAACTGCAATATTTGCTGGATTTAGGACACGTTCGTCACTTTTCACAAAGATTCCAAAGTAAGAGAAGTATTGCATCTATGCTCTAGCATCTATCTATCTATCTATGCATCTATCTATCTATGCTCCAGCTATAGCTCACTCTTTCGTTTTCAGCATGAATACAAGAAAGACGATACATCCACAGACTCCAGCAACGATTATAATTGGAATGAGAATTGAACTGATCCAGTTTCGTTTCAGCCATTCACCTAACAAGAAGTTTTCAGATGATGAGCTGGGAGTTTGGCCTACCCGCACTATTATTTTCTTGTGCATATACCGCTTTGCGATTTCGATTTGTGTTAGTCTTGTTATTGTTTGATCTGAATAGTGAAAAAGGAAGCATTATACATGCGTCTTTTTTCAAAACGAATGTCAAGAAATATTCTCACCCTCCCAATTGAGCATCTCCTTTAACTGAGGTTTCATCCGTAGAATTCCCGTCATCTTTTATTATATCATGGACCGAAGATTGGATAGATGTTTCTGGATGTAAGGTGGTTACGTTTCATATTTATAATCTTAAAACTTTTTAGCAGGCACGAAAGTTGTTTAATTTGAGATTTTTTGCTCCCTTCAACAATATGCCATTCACTTTTATCCTTAACTGCAAACTGGCACATAGGAACAGTGTCTACCCATTTTTCACCATCAATTGTAAAACCATAACCACGCGAACACTGAAATTGTTAATTGACAGAAGTTATGGAACAAAATATTCACAAACCTTAATTTCAGCGCAATGAAAATTCGTCGTAGCTTTTTTGAATTTAGGATTTTCACAAGTCGAACAATTAGAAACAGCAGGAGGAGGGGAGAGACATTCAGAACAACCTGAAAAAATCTCTTATCCTGTTATAACTTCTAGAGGTGTTCTTTGAAAAGATTAACGACTAAATAATGCAAAACTTACGTCGTCTGACACATCCAATTGCTAATTTGTCAGCGATCGTGAATGTATGTTGGTTTTCATCATCTGAATCTACGAAATGCCCAGATGATTCGAGGAATCCTAAATTTATTTGTGATTTAAGGAAATATGTAAATCATATTGTACCTTGGATAAACACACTATCACTCGTGTTGAAAAAGCCCGTTTGCCATTGATTCTTCTGAAAAAATGAATCGAGTGCATTCATTTGTGGATGAATACCTCGCAATAAATTTCTCGAATAGGTATAGGGTTTCCTCCCTTAGCAAGACTGAAATTAGACAAAATTCATTTGTCGTATGACATACTATTGATGAAAGTTGCACTACGTATGGATTTTTTTTCATTATTTTTCATAGCTTACGTGAGATTCAAGTCTTCATTACAAATTAGTTGGGGATCGGCGAAATTGACCTGCAGAAGGTCTACGTAGATCTGTTTTAGCATAAAAGAAGTTGTTACCTACCGACTCAACTTCATATTCATCACTCGAGAGATCATTGATATCGGAAAATCCCACCGTAGAGCAGGTGGTTTCTGCACCAACAAAAAGTGAAACTTGAAAGTTGAAAATAATGAATAATCTGACCCGGCACTCGAATAGATTTGATCACGTCTTTCATTAATATACTAGCATCTTTTTTGAAATTGTTGGCCTTATATCCAAATCCGATTTCTTTCTCAAACTTCATCGTTCGCTTGTCTTTACTGTCAAGTTCCTATAAAACAGTTACAGTAACTTCATAAATATCTTAACTTGGGTGCGTGCTGGCATCAACTGCTCAATCTTTCCACAGGATGTCTTCCTAACCACTTGTCAACCAAAGTCCAGAGTCGTAAACCCGTCGCGCATAGAATACACCTAGCACGGCTCTCTCAAACTCCCATAGAACGCAAGTGCGCTAAACTGGTTACGGACCTAATTCGGCCATTTTTGGATGTGACCGACCTGGCATGGTCTCACCATGCCTGGCTCTGTTACTGTTGAACAACCCGTGCAATTTTCGACCAATTCATTCAAACAGTGAGGTTTATAGTACTTAGTGGATAAGCACCCTCGAGCCCCTGTTTTTGTAACGAATTTTGCAGTATCTGACAATATTCGGTTTTTAGGCAACAGGCGACATGCGAGTTATGGAAAAAAAAAGTATCTCTCTATTTGACTTGCCGGTTTGGGATCGGAATTAACGGACTCCCTTACCCTCTCAGTCTCTCTCTAGAGCACTTGTGAGGGATAATATGAGGTCAACCCCGACTCAATCCCGCCAAATGTCGGTATTCAGTCTGGGCTTCCCGCCGATATTACCGAGGAAGGGCAGAGGTTGCTCCCTCTCAAAGAGCACTTGCTCGTGTGAGAACCTAGAAATTCAGTCTGGCGCGGGATCGCCGTTCCCGAACTTGCCACCCTACTCTCTCTTAGAAACGCCTGAGGATAACGCAAGATAAAATGCTGCAACTGAGAATTGGTCAAAACCTCAACAGTTTATGATAGGGATAGATACATAGGGATAATATTCAATTTTGAGTGATACGTTGATTGTTAGCTGCGCAAGTGCTTTGTGGTGTGCCCACTTTAGCGAACATAGAGTTGCCACTCCGCCCTCTCCTCCCCCTCCCCGGGAAGCTCTGTCTCACATTTGATCTCGATATAAATTCGAATCCAAACTCCATCGCATTTGGAAGCGGTGTTTGGGTAAAGCGATCTAAACACAGTTCAAACGAGATGTCAATTGATTGTCAAACTCACCATAAGGCGTCGTCACAAATGTCTCATTCATTCCGGTTTTTCTAATATCAAAATAGGAATCCCCAATAAGCAGCATTAAAACGTAGTCATCTCCGATATTTGGAAACTTCGCTCGTCCAAATAATGCATATCGCCTCATAATAATACGCCTGAAAAAATCCTGATTCAGATTTTCTTTCAAAACCAGCAATGCATGATGGCCTTATTCGGCGAGCAAAACATACTTAATCTGCAAAATAAATACGCAGGTTTCTAGGTTGGTCTTCGTTTTACTGAGATTGAATAGGCGGAGTTTGAAATTCTTGACATCATCATTGCATCTATAGATGAAGCACGACTAGAAAGAGTAGTGTCCATAACCAGAAACTCTTAAATATCTTTTCGAGTTTATCGCTGCACCTTTTCTCAATTAACTCACAGCTTGCAGGAAGCATTGACAGTGGGCCGGGAAACTCAAAACTCATACCGTATCCTTGCCGCATCGATCGACGTTAAGTGAGGATACTGTAGCGAAGAGTAGTGAGAAGAGAGGGAAAAGGAGTAGAAATTGGAGGGAGAAAGAGAGAAGAAACCGCGCCATACAACTGGATATGAGGAGAATGGAGGGTGAAATAAGAGAAATAGGACAGAATAAAGTAATGGAAATTGATTTGCGCTTTACATAATTGAAATGACTAAATTAATTATTGAAGAGACCATGTAAATCAACTGTTGAAATATGCTAATGGTGTGTTTCTGGTCATACTATATGAAAACTATGTATTTTAGGATCTTATACAAATAGTTGATAGCCTTCAGTAACTTGAGAACGTCCATGGAAATACTCAACGAATCACTAAGAATATTTATTTGAATGCTTTCTGTTTCAGTGGCGGTTTTCTTACTCGCTCATTATATTTAAACAAGAGCTTCCTCAGATCTTGACGAGGCCGTGGTTGGTGTAGAAAAGGCAGAGTTCCGAGTACTGAACTCATTTATTCTTTCCTCCTCTTCTATTCGACGACCCTCTCGTAAATGCATCTCCTGTTCACTGAAAAGAGAAAGATTCCAAAGCAATAGAAGTATTGCATAGCTCACTCTTTCGTTTTCAGCATGAATACAAGGAAAATGATACATCCACAGACTCCAGCAACGATTATAATTGGAATGAGAATTGAACTGATCCAGTTTCGTTTCAGCCATTCACCTGACAAGAACTTGTTAGAGGGTGAGCAGGGGGTTTGGCCAACCTGCACTATTTTCTTCGCATTTATATACCGCATTGCGATTTCGATTTGTCTTAGTCTTGTTGTTGTTTGATCTAAATAGAAAAAAAATAAGAAGAAGTAAACGGGCCCGTATCTCGAAAGCAAATGTCAAAAATTATTCTCACCCTCCCAATTGAGCATCTTCTTTAATAGAGTCCTCATTTGTCGAATTCCCGTCACCTTTCATAATTTCATGGACCGAGGACTGGATAGATGTTTCTGTGAATGAACGTTGTAACTTTTAGCATTTACAATCTTCTAACCTTTTAGCAGGCACGAAAGCACGAAAACAGCTTTCCTTTGTTTTCCCCCATCGAAGTACCAGTAACTTGAGTTACCCAATTCAGCGTAACATATGGGAACTAAACTTGCCCATTTCTCACCGTCAATTGTAAAACCATAACCACGAGGACACTGAAATTGTTGTTTTGAATGTTAATTGAATGATATTTTGAGACAATGAATTAACTAACCGTAATTTCAGCACATTGTAAATTCGTCGAAGCTTTTTTAAACTTAGGAATTGCACATTTCGAACAATTTTTCGAAACGGCGGGAGGAGGAGAGAGACATTCAGAGCAACCTGAGAGAATTTCATGTTCAACTAACCGACTTGCGTAGCTCTTCCTAGAGATATCGTGCATGCACACATTGCGAACAAATGTACTTTTTTTACTTTAAATCACACTTTTCCATCCCGACTGCAGTTTCATGCATTCTGCCATCCCTTAAGATAAGAATCAGGAGAGAATGTACCAACCCAGGAACTTGATTTTTCAAACCCGACTGAGATCAACCATACTATGGTGGATGCATACCCAGATGACAAGGATTCGATGTATCCGGTCCTCGTGTCCCACAGCCGGCTATTAGGAAATTTCCGGCTCTGGACCCGGCTATAGCGTATCTCATCGTCCAGTTGAGCTAGAAACTTGGTCTACGGCTCAAAATGCGCACAAAAATATAAGAAACAATAATCTTTTGAGAAATCGAATTTTTGATTTTTTCCGAAAAAGTTATGATTTTTCGAAAATTTATCAAAACATAAATTTATTTTTTTCGGTAT
>LS502593.1:878189-896531 GCA_900490845.1 Pristionchus japonicus | reverse complement strand
CCCCCCCGCCCTCCCCTCTCTCCGCGCTTCTGGCGCGATTCGGGGAGCGACGCTAAAAATATGAAAATTTCTCTAAAATTCCTGAAATATTCTAATTAATCAAATTCCTGAAGCCTTAGGTTATTTGTGGACTAGGGTTGGCAGAATGAACCTTTCTAGACCGCTCGATACGCGCGGAGCGAGAGCGGAATGAATCCGAGAATGAGAGGGAGGGAAATGGGGAGATTCCAGGGAATCTTTCTCTTTTCAACGAAGATTCACAGGAATCTTTGTTTCGTTCCGCATTTTTCTGAAGTTTTAAAAGCCCACGAATCAATTATTCTGCTCAATTATGAAAGGGGATCAGAGTCGGACTTGTTTCCACTCACAATCTTATGTTTTGCGGATCTTCGATGCTTACTTTTCCACGCGATGAAGTCCGGTAGCAAAACAATGGAAGGTCTAATTAAAGTAATTACAGTTAGGTATTATACGTGGGTTGGTTCCAACTCGACTAATACCATTTTTTGTTAATTTTCGGATCTCCCTCATGCCCAGCAGAGGCTCAAGTGCACTAAGAAATGAAATTCAGTCTACCAAATCATCGAATTCGAGTTCGCAAGGCTCGAAAACCTATAGGGCGCTGAAATAACAGCAAAAAGTGCTGCTTTCTAGGTATTTTTTGAACGAAGATTCCCAGGAATCTTCGTTTTGAAGATTCATTTGAATCGATTCATTTGAACCCCACGACCGCGCGATTCGACAAGGAATGATTCGAGATCCAATGAAAGATTCATTCTGCCAACCCTATTGTGGACACTACCGATACCTGCCAGAAACTTTTAAGAGCGTCCAAATCGGTTGAGAATTCGCTTTGCGCTTTCCCTAGCCAGGTTTTATCCCATGGCGCTATCCCCCACAAGTGGGCGGAGCTTCGTGTCTCTATATTTAATTTGCCTGGTCATTGATGACTGCGAGCTCGCTAGCAACTACTTCAGCTAACACATAAACTCAAACGGAATGCAGTCTCACATCAGATATGAATTCGAATTGAACCTCCAACGAGTTGGATAGGACTGTTTGGGTGAAGTGTTCTTCAAGCAGTTCGAGTAATTTTAAGTGTGAAAGCATTGGTAAACTCACCTGAGTCGCCAGAGATTCCTTTCTTTTTTATCACGAAATATTGGTCCCCAAAAATCAGCATCAGCATGTAGTCATCTCTAATCAATTGAAACTTCGCTCGTGCAAATATTGCATATCGCCTCATGACAAGACGCCTGGAAAAGTCTTGATTTGTATATTATTGCAAGTCTAACTATGCAACTCGGCTAAAAACCTACTTAATCTGCAAGATAAATTCGCAGGATTCTAGGTTGGCTTTCGGTTGGCTGAGATCGAATAGACGTAGCTTGATGTCATTGACATCATCATTGCATTTATAGATGAAGCACGCCTAGAAAGTGGTGTTGTTACGGCGAGCAACTCGCCACTCGCGAGTGAATTCTTCGATTCTCACTCGCTAGTGAGCGGTCACTCGCGTATGAAATGGGAGAAATGACTCGCGAGTGCTCGGACACACGCGAATAAATTTGCATTTATTCCCGAGTGTCACTCGCCCTCTTCCCTCTCGATGGAGGGCTAGGAATGGGAGGGAAATCATCGAAACGAGTGAGGGCGAATAACACTCTCGAATAAATGCAAGCACTCGCGAGTAATCTCTCTCATTTCATTCGCGAGTGTCTTTCCACTTGCGAGTGTTTCATTTCACTCATTCGCCGAGCAAGCGCTCGGCTAATGACACTCGAACGAACAACACTACTAGAAAGAGTAGTACCGGTACGGCTTCAGTTCCCCGGACCAGTTCCCTCTCATTCCACCCATCTGCCCTTTCGTAGAAGGTAGAGGAGGAGGAAGAATGAGAGGGAAATAAGGAAGGGAGAGGCTGGTCCGGTGAATTGAAGAAGTGCCGCAGCATCAACAGAAAACTTCTCAATAACACTTTTTGCTCAATCAACACACATCTTACAGGAAGCATTGGCAGTAGCCCACGAAACTCAAAACGCATACCGTATCCTTGCCGCATCGATCGACGTTTAGTGAGGATACTGTAGCGAAGAGTAGTGAGAGGAGAGGGAAAATGAGTAGAAATGGGAGGGAGAAAGAGAGAAGAGACCGCGCCATACAACTGGATATGAGGAGAATGGAGGGTGAAATGAGAAATAATGGAACAAACAATATAATTTCAATTGAGTTGCTCTTTACATAATTGAAATGAATTACTCAATTATTGAAGAGACCACGTAAATCAATTTGGAAAGTACTTTCTGAATTTGCTATTTGTCAAGCTTTTCAACTACGGCAAACTGTGTGATTCCAGAAAAATAGTGGCAGTCTTCAGTACCCTATGAACGCCCCATAAAAATACTGAACCAATCATTAAGAATATTTATTTGAATGCTTTCAGTTTCAGAGGCGATTTTCTTATTGGCTTATTATTTTTAAACAAGAGCTTCCGCAGATCGTGATGAGGCTGGAGAAGAAAAGGCAGAGTTTCGGGCACTGTGCTCATTCATTCTTTCCTCCTCTTCTATTCTACGGCCCTCACGTAAATGCATCTCCTGTTCACTGAAAATAAAGCTGTATTTTTGTTATATTTTTCGATTTCGTAACATGAGATAAAGATCCCAATGCAATAGAAGTATTGCAAAGCTCACTCCTTGGCCGATGCACCAAAATGTGGTACCAATACGAGGCGGTACCCTACACAGAGATTCGGTGGACAACTGGTTTATCTTAGATGTACGCGCATAATATATCCTTCTGGTAGACATAACATAACTCTCATATCTCTCATATGATATTGGGGTAAGATTGTGCAATCCCTATGCATCATAGAATGAATCAGGGAAAGATATTGAGAATGGGGAATACAAGTATTGCAAAGCTCACTCCTTCGTTTTCAGCATGAATACAAGAAAGACGATGCATCCACAGACTCCAGCGACGATTAGAATGGGAATGAGAATTGAACTGATCCAATTGCGTTTCAGCCATTGACCTGACAATAGCTTATTAGAGGGTTAGCATTGGGTTTGGCCAACCCGCACTATTATTTCCTTGTTCATATACCACTTTGCGATTTCGATTTGTGTTAGTCTTGTTATTTATTGATCTAAAAGGAAGAAAACGTACTAAACTTTCAAAAACAAATTTCAAGTGAAATTCTCACCCTCCCAATTGAGCATCTCCTTTTATAGAATCCTCATCCGTAGAATTTCCGTCACTCTTCATAATATCACGGACCGATGATTGGATGGATGTTTCTGTGAATGAAGGTGGTAACTTCTCATATTTACAATCATCTTACTTTTTAGTAGGCACGAAAGTTGTGTGATTCGAGATTTCTTGGTCCCTTCAACAATGTGCCAGTGTGTTTCATACACTTCAAAACTGCACATAGGAACAGTATCAACCCATTTTTCACCATCGATCGTAAAACCGTAATTACGGGGACACTGAAACTGCTATTTTTAACTTGATTCACATACAGTTAGCAAAAAAACAATAAATTTACAAACCGTAATTTCAGCACAATGTAAATTCGTCGTAGCTTTCTTGAATTTAGGAATTTTGCAATTCGAACAATTAGAAACGGCGGGAGGAGGAATGGAGCATTCAGAGCAGCCTGAGCAGACAAGATTAAGGCTTAAATATCGCTTAAATTACTTCGATGGACACATCCAATTGATAGTTTGTCAGGGATCGTGAATGTATGTTTATTTTCTTCATCAGAATCTACGAAATGACCCGATGATTCAAGGAATCCTAAATTTGTTTGATGCTTTATGAAAATACTTATGTGAAACCTTGGACAAGCACATTATCACTCGTGTTGAAGAAATCAGTTTGCCATTGATTATTCTGAAATCGTAATTCGATTGCATTCATTTGCCGATAAGTACCTCGCAATATATTTCTCGAACCGGAGTAGGATCTCCTCCCTTTGCGACTCTGAATTCGTCAGTTTAATATACTCATGTACTATTACGACTCTTACGTGAGATTGAAGACTTTAGCGCAAGTTAGTTTGAAATCCGAGAAATCCACCTGAATGGAACATTATTTCTTGAGAAGGAAAAAAATGTAACGAATTAGGGCGCCAGTTTAGATTTTGAGTGTAATTTTCATGAGAACGCACTGCGACCTACCGGTTGAACCTCATATTCTTCTTCCGAAAAGTGAACGATATCAGAGATTCCCTCGGTAGAACAGGTCTCTGCAAAAAAACTGGCGTGCGGTTAGTAACTAAAATACAAAAAAAATGTAAGTAATATTCACGCGTAGCTCGAATAGGTCCGATCGCATTTTCAGTTGCAAACTTCAGGTTTGTGATTACGTATGGTTGATAATAATAAAACAATTCGATCTGCCCCGTCGAAAAAAAATCCTTCAATGGAGAAACATTTATGATTATGATTATAAAACTGAATATGAATCAACCCCATCAATTAGCAGATCAATATCAATATCCAATATATTGGTTCGCCCGTAAGAGACGACGCCCTCACACATAGCTGACAAAAACTGACAGGATATGTACAAAAGAACCAATATTCTGAGTGACGACCCAATCTATCAATTTACCAATTTACTCTATTTATCATTTGCATGCAGTTCCCACCAATTTTCTTCAAATTCTGAACTCAATGTTATGTCAATATGCAAAATATCTAGGATTCTCTCATCCCGCACTCAACATATTTTAGGGTTGGCAGAAATAGTCTGAAACGGCCGCCTTACTCGCGCCAAACAAGACAGGAAAGAGTCCGAATGTGAGGGAGAGAAATGATCTCTCAATTTTGAGAGTCTGACAATGAGAGCGAAATCTTTCAGACTCTGAGAGTCTCATACTGTTTTATCAGTACGAAAGCTAAGGGCAGACACTGAAACATAACTATATTCAGAGACTCTCGAAGTCTCAGACACTGAGAGTCCTAATCATTCGCACACACCGAGTCTGAGACTGAGCGAGTCTGAAATGAGTGAGACTCTGAGAGCCTGAGATTCGCCATTGGACTCATTTTGCCAAACCTAGTCCATTTGCATCACAGGTCGACTGATCAGCGAAATATTGTATGAGAGGAGAGGAGAGAGGGGAAAGATGGGAAATTATTGAATATTTTGAAATCCCTAGTCTCAAGGTCATCTCTCTTTTCAACTTGTTTGCTTTCCCTCCCTATGAAAACACGCTACTTACATCATTTCCAGGGCTAATTTCGAGTCGAAGATCGTAAACGTTAGACTGGATTGTTATATTGAAACGTACTGAAAATAATGCCGAGTAAACAACAGGAGATGATTATCACGCAAAAATCGAAAGCTCACTTGTTTTGCTTGTTTTACTTTCAACGGTATTTTTTCGTATTATCAATTTGATTTTGCCAAGTTGGATACGTAAGGAATTTTTTTCGTTTTTGTCGATTATTCGAGATGACTTAATACGCACCCAAATCACATACCGTTTTAAATCGAGTTGCCTGCAACACGCGTCAATCATTCGTAAGGTTTCGAGAGAATCCATCAAACCGCTGCAGCAAATAAAACGTAACTTACTTAATTTGCATAATGCTCTTGCAGGCATTTAGGTCAATATTCGTTAGATTAAGGTCGAAAAGGCGAAGCTTTCCTTTTGCGGCATTATCATTGCATTCACTTATCAAGCAGACCTGAAATGGCGTTCATTCTCCGGTTATCGATCAATATTCGTACCGTATCCTTGCCGCATCGATCGACGTTTACTGTGGAGAGTTTTGCGACAAGCAGAGAGAAGAGAAGGGAAAGGAGTAGAATTTGGAGGGAAAATGAGAGAAGAGACCGCGCCATACAACTGGAGATGAGAAGAATGGAGGGAGAAATGAGAACGAGACAATAGAACAACGTTATTGAATTTGCTTTGTGCTTCACATAATTGGATATTCGAATGCAATTGCTTAGAAAATGTTTGTCGATTTCAAGGTTTTGACTTTGAAGTAAGGGTTGACGCAACGACGAGCTGTTTCGAAGCTGTTTTATCAGATTAACAATATTACTAGAAAACTTATAATTAAACATGAGATCGAGAGCAACAAAGATTTAGTTCAGAATGGGCTCCGTTTGAGTGGCGATTTCTCTCTTGGTCGATTCGATAGCTTCATGTTCGATCTCCTCAAACAGCGGCACGATCGGGGACACTGTCCGGCAGAGCGGACATTTGACGCGTGAGGAGCGTGCGTCCGCGCGCATCTGTTCCGCGCACGCGCGGCAAACCTGGAACAATTTGGTTCGAAAAAAAAAACAAATTGACGAAGAACGAGCACCGTCCCTTCAACACATTAGTTAGCTTCACAGCAACTTCCGTGGTGGCAGATAATTAAGCGCCATTCGAATCTTTCAAGCGTAACAGATTCGAGATAATCCGAAATTAGAAGGAAACAACGCAATAAAAGAAAGCTTACCGCGTGACCGCATGCGGTAAAGACGGCGCGGCGACGAGGTGCACGCGTTAGGCACACGCAGCAGGCGCGCGAGTAGTTGAGCGTCGAGCTGCAAATGCGCCTATGAACCATTCTCGCAATATATCACACAACACATACCTTTCTTCATCCTCTCTCCGCAACTCCGCAATGAATCGTTCCATTTCTGACGGTGAAGGAAATGGTTGAGCTGCAGCTGGCGCAGCCGGCCTGGTTGCTGCGACTGCAGGAGTCGCGCCAGCCGCACTGTGGTATCGGCTGAGCACGAATTCCTCCTCTGGCCTGAGCGTATCGTGCACTGTTCTCAGGGTGCGGTATCTTTCAAAGTCAATCTCGGCGCCCAAAGCGACTGCAACAGCGAAATCACGCTCATATCTCTCTCTGATCGATTGATAGTGCCTCATCTGTTCCAGATTTCTGAAAATGATGCTACACTGATAAATGGATTCGAGCTAGCGTGAAATCTACGAAACGGTTGAAAGGGAGTGAAAATTCAGTCATATCTGCTTCAGAAAAAAATACCTGTTACTTAGGAGGCTAGCTCGTGTCCTAAGTGTAGACATCGTGAGGAGGTGAATGGAAGAAAATTGATTGCGAAGTCAAGTAAGGAGGATCCGGAGAGATCGGAGGTGTCCGATCAGGGACATCGTCCAGACATCGATCATGGCCTGTGGTTGTAATGTCTCTCCCGATCGGAAGAGAACGGAAACACTAATTTGAGTGCCTGCGACAGTAGGTCAAGTGATAAATCGAACATCATTCATTTAGAGGCATATTTGTCACTTCCCTTGTTTCCAACTACCATTGATAGTAGTTTCATTCTGTTATAAGGAGCTCAACAACTACAACTGTGTTGCCTACGAAAAATCGCAAGCGAAAACAATTTATGTTATTCGGTACACACAATTGCTCCCAACGGAGTTGTAATCGCTCCTTTCATTGGTGGATTGTAATCTGTCATAGTCTCCTAATATAATACATTTCAGTGTAATGACTTCTACATTCGAGATCATAGTTATTGCCATCCATACCTTCATAGCATTTATATCCCTCTCATTGAATATCATACTTACTTTGGTCGTTTCTCTCCGTACACCTCGCAATTTTTCAACATTTGGAATAATGCTGAAATGCCACGCTCTCTTTGATTTATATACCGCGTTTGGAAGTTCTGCCTCTATGATCAGGTGCTCTTTCTGCTCTCAAAAGTAGGGATGGCTTGGCAAGAAAAACGACTGTGTTGGGATCTTGCGAAAGTGCGGAATGAGTGGGAAAGAGAGAGACGAGGCAAGATTCTTAAGAAATCGAAGAATCTTGCTCATTTCAAGAATCTTGAAACATCATTCGCGGTGAGATTGAGGGGAGGAGACCGGTCATTTGATGCAAATTGGGGGGAATGCGCGGGATGGAGAGAAGATGTGAATCTTGGGAAATATGTAAAATGATCAATTTCCTAATAAGATCTTGTTTCTTTTCTTGCCAAGCCATCCCTACTCAAAAGATCTCGCAAATTGATTAATTGAAACAGACTAATTCCCATCGATTGGACGATTGCCTTCATTTTGTATGGACCTTGCGGATATTTTGGAAACACAGCATGTTATGTCTCAACTGTAGTGATGCTGCAAGGAGAAAGTCTTTCGGTATTTTAACCACAGTTTCAGAAAATGAACAGTTTGTTTCAGTTCTACACGATTCTTGCTTCGTTCATTTTTCGACTGATGGTGATTCGAGGGAACACGCCCACATCTCGGGTGGCGTTTAGGCTCATTTACTTCATCGTTATGCCTATTCCAACAGCGTTCGCGGTATGGCCGCACATTTTACCTTCTCATATCTGCATTTTAGGCCTTGGTTTTCATAACGCGAGAGGATGATTCGGTTGTGACAGAAGTTATGAACAGAAGGCGTCCGGAGTATGATGCAGACACGCATATTGTTACTGGTGAGAGGATACCTGGAAAATGGAAATTATAGATTCAAAATAAAGTTATATCAGGGCTCAAAGACATGCGTTCCATGAGCATGATTATCGGATTCATTCTAATCGCTGTGCTTACTTTCCCAATGTATCTGATCATAATACACATCAGGTGAGTCGTGACTGCGAGTTACTGAAAATGGTTCCGCACAGATCGAAAATTCTGTCCACGCTAGCTGAACAATCCAGCACAATTAGCACTCGGAGCAGACAACTACACCAGAAATTTGTAGCGGTATGATTCGGAATACAAATCTCGTACCACACCATACAAAAAAGTGTGAAAAAGTGATAATTGACAATTTTAGATGCTCACAGCACAAGCATCGCTTCCACTATTGCCTTCGATCGCCATAATCACATTCCTGCTTGGATTCTTCGATATCATTCACGACCCCATACTCGAATCGTCCACAATGATGGTAGTAATTCAGTAAATTATGGAAGATCACCGATGAATGGTCACAGATTGGAGAAACAACTACAATATTCTCACCGTTGATCGTTCTCTACTACATTGACCACTACAAACAGTATGTTTTTCTTTGTAGTAGCAGGAATAAGGAAACACTGTTCAGATCATTGCAATCAATATTCGTAAAGAAACCGGAAGGAAAGAAGTTATCCATGTCACAAAACAATTCCTCCTTCACAAAAACATGAGCCACATGCAGATTGTATGCATTGCCAATGATAACGGGTAATAATACGCGATTAGGAGAATAAACACGTTCATTTTGTCTCTTTGTGCTAAAAAGAAAGCGGTCGTACGATGCGACTGCAAGGGAGTACCGAGAAAACATGGGAACAATTTGCAAATTGTATAAAGGTATCGGAGCTTGCCCGCATATTGGATTCGCAGGTGATTTGAGAAAAAAGTTTCAACAGTTTCTGCCCAGTATTCAATCATAATCGAGTAACTTCAAAACCAAATACTCTATGCTAACTACAGCTAAGCGAAATTTCGATGTTTCATTATCAGTCTCATGCCTTCAAATAGCAACCGATTCTTGCATAGTACGTCTGCGACATCTGCGTGATTTCAAAGAGCGACAGGCGAGATGGACATGAGATAAACAACTTTGTCAGCACCATCAAGACACGAGTCGATTGAATCTGATCACCAAATCGTCGTATTCCTTCATGTATTCCGTGCAATTTTCATACGAGAAATGAACTGAGCAAAGAATGGCGCATTCGGTCCCGCATTCATTCTTTCCACACACAGGAGTGCATCTAAAAATGGCCTTTGATATCAAAAAGTGTGTGGCTGTCATAAAATCACTTCTTCTCGCAATCCGCAACTTCTGTCATTGGATGCGTCAGTTCTACGCTCATGCTAGCGATAGCTTCTTTGTCCATCTTCATAGCCATTGCAGTGCAAGCATTCTTGCAGTTATTCCTGTCCTCATTGTGACAGTAGGAGAAGCGACACCTGATTTACGCATTGATCAAATATAGATGAGCAGCGGGTCGCCGTCTCTTCATTTGGCATTCTCTCGCACCGATCAGTGTGAGGAGAGAGTGTGTGTGTGTGAAATTAAGAGACTACCACCCGTATTTCGAATTCTATTCATTAGTAACTCACGCGTAGACGTAACTGTTGAATTCGCTGTCCAGAAGCACGAATTTCTAAGGTGGTATGATTATGGGAACATCGGCCTGAGGGAAACTAACCATCGCGAATTCATAAGCAGGAATGTGCTTGAAACCGTCGAAAAAGTCCATTGGAACAGATCGGTCTTTGAGCGGTTTCAGTTCAGATGAAGATACATTATGAATAAAGATTGAAACTACAACAAGAAAGATTAATTTCATTGTGAATCTTCAAAGAAAGAATGATAACGAATTTATAGGAGCAGTGGATGGGAAATTTTCAACGTTGCAATAGCTTTGCAGTTTCGGAATTTCAGTTGTGAAATTCAGGTGTGCCGCCTCAAGATGGAATCTAGCCTGGAGGAACCTGGTCTCTGCGTTCCACATACTATCACGCACTGTTTAGCTCAGAGAATAGTCTGATTAAAATGGATTTTGTAAGCTGTGGCGACATGCCACAGCGCTTCTAGATATTCATCAACAGACTCAGACTCAAGCCGACTGATGTTGATGAAATTAGAGAAAATGAGTGGGATCATTCTGCACTTTCGCAAGATCCCAACCCGGTTTTTTTCTTGCCCAGCCATCTCTAATTCCCTTACATTCTCCATACTAACTTCCGATCACTGTTTTTCTCTGAGAAGCTGCGATTCGGTGCATTTTGCGTTTGAACTGATAAAGGATTTAGTCAAGATCAAGGCAGATGTGAATCATGAAAAAAGATAAGAAATTCATTGATCGTCGCGCGTGTTCCTTGTGAAGGGTGGGATGAAATTCACTGTCGTTCGTCTGCTTCTCTTAGCTTCCTTAGCAGATGGACAATGGATAAACGGAAGACCCCCAGGTGAGAAGCTGCGTTCAATTTTCGAAGAGTCGCACTCTACCTAATTATTGTAGAAGGGGATACTGGGTGTTGCTCGGCATTGGAAGATTCTTCTTAGTGTTGGAGTGCGGAAGAGAGAGAAATAGATAAATGATGATAATACGACCTTTCATCGCTTCTTCCCCTCTCTCGCGCATTCCAATGCTACACTAAGAAGACTCCCAGCCCTCCACGTACTAATTCACCAACTACTCAGGAGGTTTGGCCAATGGGCCTCTACTTCGTTCTCCTTCACAAGTCACGTTGTTTCCCGGGCAGACGTTGACCACGTTCTCTCAGAAATTCGATCACTTCAATCCACTTGATCAGGTTTTCGAATCATCTATTTTTATATTTAGAAAACAGTTCAGCGTCGTTGGAATCAGCGGGTCTACACTAACAAAATTCATACTAATCGTGACATCAGCAGTGATCAGGATATCATATTTCTGATGATCGGAGGCGAAGGTGTGGTGGATATAATACAGCATAACGGAAACTGAAACAAGCTCCGGCGTCAGCCGAGGCAATGAACAGAGTTTCACTCTCCGATCATTGCTCGAAGGGCTGGGGGGTAGATGCCCTGTTCAAACATCACTTTTAAAACACAAGTGCAATTCCAGGTCGCGAGGCGCCTAACTGGACTGGCGACGACAACATTATGTTCATGCAGTACGCTAAGAAGTTCGGAGCTACAGTCTTTGACATCGAGCATCGTTTCTTCGGAGATAGCAGGCCTATCAAGTGCGCTAGTTCATCGAAGTATCGCAGCATTTTAGTCAAAAGGCTCAGGGTGTTCCAGTGAACAGATTACTTCTGTACTTTTTGGCCCAGTGATTCTCAATAGAGTATTCTATCCTACCCTTCTCATTCCCAGTCTCACTTCTCAAGTAGAGCTGTCATAGAGATAAACACCCTGGGCCAAGCATACAGCAGTTCATAACTTTCCAGTGACATGACGACTGCTTCCCTCCGTTTGCTCACAACCGAACAAGCGCTGGCCGACATCGCCTATTTTATCACTGTGATGAATCAGCAATACAAGTTCGAAAATCCGAAGTGGATCACATTCGGAGGTTCTTATCCGGGTAAGCTGTTTACTTCGTGCTTCCACTTTCAAGTCCCTTTCAGGTGCTCTATCGGCGATGTTCCGGTCCAAATACCCCGAACTAACTGCGGGTGCGGTCGCTAGCTCCGCCCCGCTCGATCTCGCGCTAGATTTCTATCGTTTGCTTCATCTTTTTGATTGAACATCATTGAACCTTACAGAATATACTGATGTCATAGAATCGGTATTGAAACAGACTCCGATTGAGAATGCGGTACGCTGAATATATTTTCTTCAAAAAATGCGAAAACGTTGCTTTCCTGCAGCAAAATCTTCGTTGCGACGAGTTAGTCCGTCAGGCGTTCGATCGCATGCTACAGCTATCTCTTACCCACGAGGGAAGGAAAACGCTGAATGAGAAGCTCAAGTAGGTTTCAGGCTCATGTTTTGATCTTTGGGTACAGTGTAGGCTATTTTTATCGGTATAATCCCTTAGTCATTCCTTGGATTAGCGGATATTTCAAGCATTAGTCATGTTCTATCCTTATTCCGGGTACGAAATGTGTACGCACGTAAAATACACTCAGTTCAGTAACAGTATCAACCGCGTTTACAGGTTGAATCCCCCATTCGATGGGTCAACAACCAAGGCAGATATTACAAATCTCTTCGCTAACCTCTACTATTACCACCAGGGCATGATTCAGTACACATACGATGGATTTGTAAGGAGAAAACTGCTTTTAAGTGAAAATGAACATTTCAAGAGTGAAGGCTCCAAGAAATACGCTACTGCTGCGCAGCTCTGCCGTATTTACAACCAGGACAAGGTTGGTCTCGCAATTCTGATCTACCGATTCGAATGGCAAATACATACATACATTTATCCTGGCATCGAGGCAATGGGCCTGCAGGGCGGCAACTTAGGGGAGGGGATTGGGATCTTCGTACTCACAGTGTCGTTGGGTCAAGGGATGGAATCTTCTTACATTTATCTTCTCAACTGATAGTCGCGCTTGGTCGAGTCCGTTTGAGGCGTGAAGTAGATCATCCACCCACCGAAGTCCATAAGTAGCGTGGTTTAGAGCAAACGCACGAGGCAGGATTCGTGAATGGGGCCTTTCTTGACGGTAGATCACTGGAGACGATGGGATCCGTCCTGGGTCCTCCTTTTGTAGTGTACCGAGTGGGCGATACTCACCCGGTTGCCCAAGCTGACGGGCGAGGATTCTCCAGACTGGGGGTGGAAGAGAGCGGGGGTGAGAGTCGACCGTCCGTCACGAGCGCGAGAATGGAGAATGGCAAATAAAGAACGCAAAATTGTTAAGGACTCAGTGGATAACGTATGGGAGCTTCTCGTGTGGTACAACCAGTACTGGAATGGAGTGAACCTCACTGCATTCGACAACAGTTATGGCGACATGATCAAGGTCGTCTAGAGTTTGAAATGTAACGCTACCCGGGACATTTGGTAGCGAATTACCCGGGATTGCGCAAATTCCCATTATTTTTCATCATCTATTATCCCGGGTAACAACCATTCTTCACGCCTACCCGGTCGGGTCCGAATTACTTGTCCCGTTTTACATGCTCTAAGGTCGTCGCTAGGGTTGAACGTTCGGCCGAACGGAACGGATACGAAACACACGTAGATTCACTCTCTTTCCGGAAAGAGAGTCGAACGATACGTTTTCCGTATCCTTTCCGTATCGACTTCATTCTTTGAATCGCGAGGAGAGAGGATCGGTGTGAGAGGGACAAGCGCACTTATGTTTCAGCGGTCAAATATACGACGGGCCATTTTCTCTTTAATGTACACATGGAACCCATTTGGAAAGATTTTAGATATATATTCCGCGCCTGAAACATAATTCTATTTTCTCCATCACAATCTAACACCGCTCGTTTCCTTCGCGACTCGGAAAATGAATCGATCCGGAAAGGATACGGAAAGGCCATTGTTCACTCTCTTTCCGGAATAGAGCGATAATTGGATCTAAGTTTCGGATTTTCGTTTTCCGTTTCCGTTTCGTCAACCCTAGTCGTCGCATGACTTTTTGCACCTGCGAAAACCCGAATCAATTGCTTTGAGAAAAAAATTCAGGGTCTGGCAGAAACAGACTACGACAAGCTGGGAGATGGAGGAGCCTCGGCTAGAGGGTATGCTATGATTAGAGTGCGGAAAGCAAGAGTTGCTCTCCTCACACACTCTCTCAACGGTTAGAAAGGCGAGAGGGCGTGCAGAATGGGGAGAGTAAACTTTCCCCACTCTAGTCATGATCAGTTCATTCCTTGTTAGATGCATTGAGAATGAATGGTAAAGTTGCGACCACAATCGAGGCGACTTTACTGTCCTCTTGAGGCGACAATGCCTGGTGGGGTACACAGGTAAGGCCGGATACTGCGAGAACTATGTATCCCATGCTGGTCAGGCTTCTAGGGCACGTTTGCGACGGGCACGAAAATGGATGTGATCTTGACAAATTGAGTTGCAGTTGGATGTGGCTGTGCTGCAATGAGATGGGTTGGATGCAGACTACGGATACTGACTCCATCTTTGGATCAACTCTGCCTATCAAGTCTGCTTTTCCTACATCTAATCGTCCTAATTTAGGACTCCTAAATACGTTTTTTGTCCGAAAATTTCAAGCATAGAACGCAATATGCTTCAGTTACTTCTACGACATGTGCATCGACATGTTCGGCGATCAGATGAATGCTGTCAGGGCAAGAGACAACAACAGAGCTGCCGAGGTCGTTCTTCTATCGTTCAAAAATAATTCAAAGCATCGCTCTGATTTACTGTCACTTTATCTGAACACACAAGCGTTGCTAAATTTCACGTTCAAGCTCTCGAGCAGTCGGCAGTTCAAAAGAGCCCCTAAAACCATGAAAAATTTCTATTTCGCTTTAAAGGCCACATCGGCAAACTTCTAGGGACATTAGCAAAATAGCTCCGCTAGACCCTATTTGACGTGTGCTCAGAAATACTACTGCGGTTTGGACGATTTCGACGCTACTAATCTCTGCCTTCCCAACGGAGACTTCGATCCCTGGAGTTCGCTCGGATACTTCAAAGCGGACAAAGCGAAGAATATTGTACCCGTTGTGATCGAAGGTGCGTTCAGAAGCGTAATCTCTGATCCTAGACACCTAGATTCTAGAAATCATCCAGTTCAAAAACCTTTGGAGAAACAGCGATTGATTTCTCCTAACCTGAAATGGGAACTTATTTGTCTTTTTGGCCCGGGCTCCGACCGCTCTGAATGCGCGAAAGGTGGAGAATGAGAATGGTAGAGATAGAATACTCTGCAAGAATTGCAAAAAAAGAGAAGTACCCTAAAATGCAGGCGCGGCGCACTGCTCCGACATGTATCCTCCGTACGACGATGAACCAACGGCTCTGCCCGCTGCACGAACGAAGATTGAGGACTTCCTCGAAGGAATCATCTGTGAGTTCACAAAAAAAATATTTAAAATCGAAAAACGATTCTTTCATTCAGATGATGCTGACCATCCGAAACACTCCGCTGTCGCGTGCCTCGGAATCACGGCGTTAATGGTAACTGTCATCGCTAGAGTGTGGTAAAATCATTGGATTCAGATAATCATAAAGAACTTGTATTCTAGAGGAAAATATTTGGAAATCTTTACACAGCAAGATATGTTTATTCGAACTGTACCATTTACGCCGCAATATTAGACGACGATCGCACAAATTATACCTTCGCTGATTGACTTTGAAGAGAAGCTACTGAGCATGCAAAATATTTAAAAGCTTTATCAGCCAAAAATAGTGTACATTTGAAGCAAATTATGTGTAAATTAGGGATAGATGGCATTGAGGCACAAATAGGTGAAGGGAAGAAAATTGATTGACACGAGCAAGACCTTTATGAAATGGTATGGATAATCGGGAATAATGACGATAAAGAAAAGAGTTTGAATCAACGAATTAGTCAATCTTCTCGAAAAGAATCGCCAACACTCCCTCCATGTCCGTTGCTCCGAATGGGTAGCGAAAGCCGCTTCTGAAATGGTCAAATGATTGTCGAATAAATCATCTTTCTCCGATTTTACTATCGAAAAGCGTTGTATTTGAGGACTTTTGTGTTGCTTCGTTAAATTATGAATTCGATAAAGTACGGTACCTGACACGATAGCTGCTCCCAATCGATTGCTTGCTCCTATCATCATCGTGCTTATACCACATTCCGTCCTTCTCCCGAGTGTAAGCGACGTAGTGACCAGCGGACCAATTCTCCCCAGCCTCTCCAATGTGTTTGATGATTGCGACTGCTTGCCAGTGGTGACCTGTGATATTCATGTTCATGTTCTCACAACAAAAAACTTTTCTTTGTCTTCATAAAAAAGGTACTAGTGAAGTTTGTAGTAGATGCAAATGAGATACTCTTATGAGTCGTGTTCGCGTTACAATTTTGTTCACCGGTTACGGATACTGGTAAGATAACAAAGTTTGACCGGCGCGCGCGGGATTAGATGGGGTGAAATGAACCAGGATATTGAATATTGAAATGTTCTTGGATCTATCCAAGAAGTTAACAAGAATTGGCAGCGAGCCAATTCTTGCCAAGATCATTCGACGCCGATCCAAGATTGGAAATCGGTTTATTTCTTGACAAGCCAACCCTATAACAAACCCATCAATCGCATTCCGTCCATGTCACAATCCTTCGCCAGTGCCCAGTCAACTCTCTCCATCGTGTGTAGAATGTTGAAGGCGACCATCGCATAGTTTGAAGAGCCCTCGAAAGTGAAGCTCTGCTCCCTGAAAATGCTTCGCAATTCGATGGCCAGAACAAAATACTGTTTCTACTCGTTTTCATTTGATGTGAGACACAATTTTCAGGAATTTAGGGCACCAACTCACTCAATATACGGCCGTTTATCTCCCTTGCAGACTTCACACTTGTCCTCGTCATGTCCCTCCTTCGCCTCTCTGCAGCACTCGCAGCACGATGAACAGTGTCGCAGCTCGGTCTCACCACAGACAGCAGTCCACGCATCGGAGAGAAGAGCTTCCAGGTTGATTACCTGAATGATTGTACTGTGCAAAAAGTCTCACTTTCGCTGATTCCATACCTGATTCTTCTCGCCAATGTGCTTGTAGTGAATCGCGCCAGACTCGTTGTTCGTTGACCCCTGAATAATATTACGTCAAAGACAGCACTGATCGGTAGAGTCCAGTTGTCTACGGTCACGCCCCGGAAAGAGAGGGGGGAAGGGCATGTAACTACATTACCTCGCAGCAAACATTGTCTCTGCACCTTCTCCTTCTCGCGCTCTTGATGTAGAACTTCTTCGCAATCTCCTCCGGGATAATTTCATCGAAGATCTTGGTGAGAATCTCGTAAGCATCCTGCTGAGTGTAGAGGAAACTCGGTTCGAGAGTCTTGATCACGGTAGGTAGAGCTTCTCTGGAAAAACAATCACGCTATTCCAGTAATTTCATTCACTTCTCTACTTTACTTCACTGCAGCTCTTACTGCCCACTACTAATTTCCACTGCTGACTTGCATTTTACTTACCTGAACTCTTTGGGATTCTTCTTTCCCTCCTCACACAGCAACTCCCACAGCATGACTTGCGCGAAATCTTTCAGCTTCTCTGCTTCACTGGCAGCGTCAGGCGCTTTCCAGTCAAGCAGCGCCTGATTCAAATCCTTCGCCCTTCGCATGAATTGTATTGCCGCGTTGAGAAAACAGTCATTGCCGGTGTTTTCCAGGAGCAGCCACCCGACCTGAATTCATGATATCCTCAAAATTCCGAACAACTTCAAAAACTTATAAAAGACACTTTTTGAGAAAGTGAAAAGTTTTGTTCATAACGTTGGCAAAGTGGAAAAAATCGATCTCCCCCAAAACTGGTGTGTAGGTAGTACTCGCCGAGTGTAGCTTACCTGCAGCTTCCGGAATCACCTGGATCACTCTTCGACAAGCGGTGAAGTATGTTTCATTGAAACGTAACCCAGCCGACTTTGCGATTTCGCAATCGTTTCAAACAAGCATGGGTGCAAAAAATGCGCAAAATTCAGGTGACCATACACACCAAGTTTCATCCTGATCGCATTCAAACTCGACGAGAAAATTCAATATTTCGAAAAATATTTTATATTTTTAATTGCAGCTCAGCGGGGAGTTATGATAAGAGCGACATTCTGAGTCAGTGAAATTTTGCTTGGCACTAGGGAAAAATCGAATTCCTCCAAAATGTGTCGGCTGGTAGCACTCCTCGAGTGATGCTCAGCACTAGCTGATTTAGTGTTTTGGTTCGCTCTCCGACGAATGGTGATGTATGTTTCAGTGAAACATAACCCAGCCGACTTTGCCATTTCGTAACCATT